>OW052015.1:10600000-10912500 GCA_932526365.1 Lobophora halterata
CGAAAATATCGAGAACACTGGATTTAGTAGATGGTCTGGAAATAACGGTGAACCGTTCAGGTATTTTCAACTTATTTACAAGTAGCTATTGTTCAGGGCTCTGCCCGCATGATATCGGCATATGCAACCGATATCCTTTTGCAGCTCATCACATATTAGCTCATCATACATAACTTTAGCTAATCAGTTCAGAACTTTTCTAGTGTGATTGAAGCAAATCATCAATTTATTTAATCATTTATTCATCTATCGATATATCCTTACAAACGTTTACTTTTAAATGTAGAATACATAGTAGGATTTTAAATATGCATTATCCCTGCTATATTTCAGTATGCATATCACAAAAAATAATAATTCATCCTAACTGTATCGCGGATAATTTACTACTGCGGTACTTCTGTGATAAAATGCCCCCGAGACGAATAAAGCAAACGTGTATAAATCAGCCGGGGTCCCTCAGGGAATCACTCTACGACCGGTTTTGTTTTTTTTTGTTGAAATATCAAAAATCAACTAACATACTTTTTTTTAATTAAAGCAAGCAAAGTTGGTTCTAAATAGCCATAAAATAGTCAAAAACCGAATATACTTTATTAACCTAATGAAAAACTTGACTACAAAAAAGACGTTACCAAGTGTGCATAATGTTCCTTCGGTAAAAAAATAATATACTTCTGTATCAGAACACCTCAATCAAGTTGTAAATACAGGTACTAACTAAAATGGCTCGGTGCTTTAGTTCTATGTGAGTTGAAATTGCCGGGATGTATTTACCAGTATCTAAGTGGTCAGTCGTAAGTTCTAAGTGATGTCCACTTGTCCACTTGGCGAGCGGTCACCTGCGTACGATTCACGGGCTATTGAAGCTACGATGCAATTTGCAGTAAAGTACCGAATGGCATGGCACAGGTCTACGTTCAGGGAATGATGCTAAGGCATCGTCCTAATAGAACGCGACTATCGCGCGAGTAAGCGATGCGACCAACGCGATTATTGCGCGAATTTCAATTAGGACACTTATTCGAATTCCATGTTTGATCGCGCGTTCGTACGAACTAAGTTCGCGCGAATAGATTTTCAAACATCTTAGTCGCGCATGAAAACCCCGGATCAAGACTTTTTTAAACTCGGACTACAAATGAAGCTGTAACTCGCTCCCCGGCCGCCCTCTAAACTAGGATAAATCCGGGGAAACCCGGACGGTTGGCAACCCTACCTGAGATCAAGATAGACAGTTACAGGCGAGCGGTGCAATTTCATTAGCATCTTGCTTGAATTGCAAGCAGGATAATGCTCGATCTAGATTAGTTGGTGAATGGGAAATGAAATTATCTGCAGCAAACGGTCTTAGTGCTTCCTGTCTCTTGATTTTAGAAACAACGATGTTACAAATTAGATCTCATAATTATCATACATTTCTCGTTGTTGCAATTTTTATATGAACTAAGGACCCAAATTCTATTCATCATCATCATAATTATTATGTCAGTTTTTGGACATCCTTGCCAGACATAGGCTTCCCCCATGATACCCTAGTTACTCGAGGCGAGTTTCTTAAGCCAAGCTAACAAGATAGTAATAGTAAGGTAGCAAGCTAGCAACTCTGGCCTCGTGTAAACAGAACTAGCTTACTAGACTAGAAATGAAGCTAGTTCTGTGTACACGCAGCCAGAGCGCTAGATTGCTAGCTAACTATCACTATCTTACTGTCCGGGCTTGAAAAAACTAACCTCGTGTATCTCGGTCATAAGCAGCCACGACGAGCGGACTGGGTTAAATCAAATACTATTGTCATAAAAAAAATGTTCGACCAAATATAGCTAAGTACCTAGGGCCTTCCTTCTTACTCGTGTAAGCCAGTGGCTCGGGTGGTATTGATTTTCTTGATGTTTTCAGTGATTCCCCACTGGAGCCGCACTGCGTGGGCGTGGATGCCCAGAACCCTGGCTTCAGAGACTACTGGTGCCACCGCCATCAGCCTTTCTTGTGCCAGATACAGGAGTAAATGTTTAAACAGATCTTAGCTTATAAAAATGTTTTTTGAAGACGACTTTATGGCAACTACTACAATGTATTAATAAGTAACAAAAAGTGTTTACGAACCCTGTGATTTGGTTTATTAAAGATTTTACGATAAGTATTTGTTAGGTTTTTTGTGGCTAACAAATTTTAAATTTTATTATCTAAATCGTTAGATAAGTACCTAAATAGATAAGTAATAACTTCGCAAACATGCTGTTGTAGAGTGCTGCTACGAAACATTTCGTAGCGTTACGATACGTAGATCCCGTAGCGTAGATAATATCTGAACAAAACCACATATAATATGTGAAAATGGAGGAGCCACGGTTCGATGGACCGGATTATGATGTCGTTTTCCCCGAAAAAAGACTGAGATCTACATATATGGCTAGCCAAGGTCTACAATAGACATTCGTAAATTTATTTATAAAAACGTATTACTTTATTTATAACGTAGACCTTGGCTAGCCATATATGTAGATCTCAGTCTTTTTTCGGGGAAAACGACATCATAATCCGGTCCATCGAACCGTGGCTCCTCCATTTTCACATATTATATGTGGTTTTGTTCAGATATCAATGCTTTTTGTAAATAAATTTATGGAAATATCCTGCAAAAATTTGCAAGGCAATTGCTCTCATAAATTGCAAGGCGCTAAATTTTCCTCATAAAATCTAATAATTTGAAAAAAAAATCAAATCTTATAAATTTACTGTTTTCTGATTTTTTTCTATGTATACACACAATTACCTAGCTGGATGCCAAATTTGAACTTTCTAGGTCATCTGGAAGTGGGTTAGGTTTTACGTCTATATGTCAGTCAATCAGTGATAAAAATGACGATTTTTGAACGTTAATATCTAAATAGCCGTATAAGCTGTGTGTGTGTGCTTCATTAACTCCGGGCTTTCAATACACAAACCAAATTTGGTGTGTTTATATTGATTAGTTTTTTAGCTATGATAAGGTCAAAAGTGGCTCCAAATGGTTCCTGTAAACTTACACACAGTGCTACTCGCCAGTTCGCTGGGCCTGACCGTGGCTTGACACACTGTCGTGTGTCGAGATAAATTTACGGTGTAGGTATATAGTTTAGATGTTTGTCTGTTTGATTCCAGAAACCCCGACTAATCAATCAATCAGGAATTAGACTATTTTTTCTTAGAAATCACTGAGGAATAAAAGTTCGGAGCAAGGATTCGGAGCATAGGAATTCGGGAATACCTAGGTACCTAAATACCTATTACCTATCAGGAACGCAAATTACTACATGTTTGCCAAAATCTAACGGCATTCCTACCTCGAAAGAGATCCCAAAGCTGTAATAAAAATCTTCTTTGCAACTTTTCTGTTTATCTTGAACCAGAATAAAGAATGTTCATTACAAAGATCCTCAAGTTTCCCGGATTATGTTAAAATTTCAATATAAATGTTGGAAGTCAAATATTCGTCCAATAAAACTTGGCGGCAACGGGAACGATACAAAGTTTTAATATAATCCAGAATGTATGAGAGTGCGGATGCTCGGCTTTTATTTTATTCATTTGCATTCGGGTGTCGCGAGACGATCCTACGAACTTTTATCTGAATGTTTGGTTGAACAAATCCTTTCTAGTATTACCATCCTTATTCGCAATCGGTAAACAATTACTTTTTCTCAAACCTGTAATACCTACAAAATATTCGGCGACCAGCTGCTTCAGCTGGCGTTCGCAACTTTGTTTGCGTTGCGATTTTTCAAAATTCCTTGCTTATTACGCACTTTCAGCTCTTGACAAACACATCCTCCAAGTTTCAAGACTCTACGTGCAGCGGTTTGGCCTGTAATTTATCAGTCAGTCAGTCAGGTCCAAGCCTTTTATAAATATTGATGAGTACTTGTTTCTTAGCTAATAAATTAAACACCGTACCTACCTTAGGTATCCAGTTACCCAAAAATGTGTAGGTAGGTATTGTAATTTACTCTTAATACCTACTAATTATTATTGACAACGCTGTGGTGAAGTCCAACGTGAGTCCAACTATAGCGTAAAATTGACATCTTTTCTGAGGTGAAAAAATGGTAAAACTACAAACTACGTATAAGTTTTAATGTTTTATTTACTTTTGAATACAACGCCATCTGGCGATTTACTATTACAGGTGCAATAGTTTTGATAAACGTCATCTATGAAAATTATTATGAACTATTTTGGTACGTACATTAGTAATGCTACTCGCCGATAGATGGCAGTCTAAAGCTTTATTTACTGTAGCAACACTGCTCGAATCTGTCATGATTGAATCAGCTGTTTTGCAAAAAAAATTACAAATGTCAAAAGTTAGGTTATAAAATTTTGTAAACAGTGAAATAGTGAATGAAAAATAATTATCAAACAAAATATTCCCAAATAATCTTTATTGAAATACAAAGACAAAAGGTAAATTAAATAAAGCAATGAATAAAAGTGGCCGTATTAGTCGATTTCTAATTGTATAGAAAATCTTTGTTTACGTTATTTTTCAGATGAATTTCATCCGTAAAGGATTTTCATTGCTTTCTTCTGGACTCCGCACACAATGCACACCACTAAGAGGTAATATAGAAAGACCCAAACTAAACAACACTGTCAGGGTTTTTAAGTGCAACGAATAATAAAAAGATAAATTTGAGGTTATTGTAGTTCTAACAATATGAAGTGTTTGTCTACCAGTGAGGATCTTACTAAAATGAATTGTACCAGAAAGTAGGTACAGTTTGTACCTTTATTACAAAAAGATAAAAATCTATCCTACGAAATTATGATTAAATTAATTAAGTAGGTAGCTGATACTGCAGGACTAGGAGTGGCGTCCAATTTCAGAGCTACCTGTTAATATTAAGTTCTATTTGTCAATATGTAATTAATACTAAGTTAACTCAAATTAAATTATTTCTCTATTCTATTCTAAATTCTGGATGTTGGTGTAAGCTTCAAACTGAACATCTATAATTAAATAATTAATCACTCCTCTGACATAACCGGATACATTGATATGTGCATGCATGCATATTCAATTTTATCATATTTGTACAAAATTTATTTCAAGTAGGTACTTCACAGACATACATAGATCCAGAAAAAATCTTCTTATAGGTATACCTTAAATATAGTATATCTGTGAGGTACTTAATAAGTTAATAAACTATTTAAACTTAATGATCTATCAACTCAACCTTTGAATTTGTTCAGATTCATGAAATAATTTAATTAAGCAGTAAAAAAACCTTAGAACTTTGCAAAAAAAATCTCCTACCATATTCTTTATCATGAACCCGACACATAACAAACTGGAAGTAGATGGTTAAGTGTCAAAAATAGGTGGTCAAAAAGGTTAATATTTCAGTAGTTTGATAAATAACAGTTAGGTACCTTATCTACTAGGAAATGGTAATAACTGTCCTAAAATAGTAACACATCTGCAGTTTACAGCTGCGCTTACAAAACAGACCAAATCTAACCTTATTCCAAAGATTTATGAATATTTATTCCCTGGCAGTTTAGGCACAAAAAAAAACTTTCATAAGAACTTTATGACAAAGCGATAAGAGCCATAGTTGCAATTTTGTGGTCAAAAATAATATTTGCGAATTTTGCGCGCGCCTGTCATTTGCGAAACCCTTCCGTGTACGGGATTACATCCCGAGGGATGGTAGGGACAGCAAAAAAGGTGGTTATGTAACATGAGAAGTTAGGTGCAAAACCTAACTGTTTTCAGAAATATTTTTTTCGAATCACAGCAATATTCTGGCTCACGCGACTAAAGGACTCGACTCTGGCCTACATTTTCCAACTCTAATTCTCGAACGTGAATTACCGAGTTTCAGAAAACACAGTTTTATTTTAAACGCTGCAACCAGAATCACAAATTTCCATTTTTCATCATTCTAAAATGACATCTGAAGTCTTTCCACATGCACTAGGTACTAAGAATACAGTACACTAGATACTAAGCGATGCTAAGAATACATGAACTCGACACAATCCTTCAAACACAAAACAGAAAAGTCGATCTAGAAAGTCAGTGACTTAATAAATTGAAAATGAAAATTCCTGTGAATTTTTATATTGTTATTTTTTTCCTGACTTTTTATTTTATTTATTGTTGTTATTATTTGAAATTTATTTTTTAAATAGACTTGTAATTTTTGAATAATCAATAAATAATTGTATTGTATTGTACACTTATTTGACGACACCGTGGCTTAGTTGGTAGTGACCCTGCCTACGAAGCTTGTATAGCTTGTGTGTTCCGGGTTCGATCCCCGGTCGGGGCGAATATTTGTGTGACGAACACAAATGTTTGTTCTCGGGTCTTGGATGTTGTGATGTGTTGTATGTGTCCATGCCACCTGCGACACAGGGAATCCTAGTGCAGGGGTGTGAGTGTGTGAATGTTTATAATGTTTAATGTTTGTTTGTTTACACCAAGATTATTATTTCGTTGCTTTTAAAACTTTTAAAATATATTTTATTATTTCACAGTATTTTTCTAACTGTACCTCCAACACAGGGGCTTTAATGAGTCAGCGTTTCACACCATCAAAGCTGACCACGGCATCACGTCAACATCTACCTTCTACAGCCGAAAGGCATAACTCACTAGCGGTCGCTCGTGGTTTCACTCGCATGATAACGAGACAAGAGTTCCCTATGTCCGCTTTTAGCTCATAACTCCAGCTCCTTTCAATCTGCCTCTATCATAGATGAATAACGGTGTTCCTAAAGAACACCAAGATAGACGGTATTAAACCAAAATGGAGTCGTAAGACAGGACCAAAATATTTCAGAAACCCTATCAACAAAAATGAAATATCCATTTTCAAATAATGTTTGTTACTTCTACGATGTTAGTATAATATTTATACCATTTTAATTCTCTTTTTCGAATATTTGCATCGGACCAAAATGTACTAGAAGTTAGCCAATGTGGCTCCCTTTTCTTGGTCACATTTTCAATATGATTCTATACCTTAAAACTTCTGTGGGCTCTATGTGTTTGCCCGTCTAAACGGCATCGTGCAAGGATATTACTTGAAAGCATCTAGGTACATGTTTAAATATACCTCTAAACCTCAATGCTTGATAGGAATAAAATTGTCGCGCTTGCAATTTGAAGACTACATATTTATTAGAAGTTAGCAGTACGCAAATACCTAACAGCTATCTTAGCTATCACTCCATTCAATAGATCGAAAGCGCGAAGCTATGCCTGCAGTTACGAGTTTTCTGATCTCCATTCACACCCTGACCATTGTCCTTTTGTCAGGCTCTTGCATGACTTGAGATTTCCATTTCAGATTACGCTATGCCAATTTTGTCACCTTTCTTCCCATTCTAAATTGTGTGAGGATTTTTCATAGATTTTAGATAAAGGGTTTTGTATTGGCATTTATTTGCCACATTTTGGTCAAGGATTGTACAAAAAAATAAAGAGTTATTTCATTCTAATATTAATCTTTACATGTAGTCACAAAAAATCTGTACATGTTTAGTGTTATTGATGAAAATGTACCTTTAAAAGGCGTAGGAAGCTAAACTTGAAGTTTGTCGTTTTCAGGCATATTGTGGTGTCTATAGCGCTCCGTCGGAACTTCATTTGCCTACTTCAGATGTACTTCCTCGACCTTTTCGCAGTCGGTGTCCACAAAGACTTCAATATTATACTGGTGTCCCTAATCCAAGTGTATCAAATCTCAAAAGGCTACACTCTGAAGCTGTGTACAAATATGTGAGAATGGGTTGACCGTGAGACCGCCCCGCGCAAACTTTCTCATATCACTCTCATTGAAAGGGTCTCTCGTCATCCTTGATTGAGCTACTGAAGGATCAATGATGGTTTTTGCTGACCACGATCTGTGCGATGCGGAAGTGCGATGAGAATTCGAAAAGTACCCGTATTTGTTTGTGATTTCTGATAGAAAACAGTACCTAAAGAATTTTTTAACCTCATATTCAGGTAAAAAAAATTGTACAATTCAAAACTGCTTATATTAGTTCTTTGTTCATCATCAACCTATAGCAGTCCACTGCTGGACGTAGTACTCTCCCAAGGCTTTCAATTTGTGGACCAGACCTATCGTAAGTGTCCACTTTTCAGCAGTGTAGGTGTAATGTACACCACTACACCTACACTGCTGGATACACACTGGTTAAAGTTATTTGTTAAAGCTACCAAATATTTTAATTAAAATACCTTGGCTCCTAAAAAAATATTTCTGCTCTACAATAAAAATTATAATCCGCACCTCATTCTGTGATCGTGCCACAAACCCTTCCGAGAAATTATGGATTCAAAACATACGGTAATCATAAGGATTTGCTCAGTTATAATCTGTTTCTGTTATTCATTCCGCGTCTCATTGTGGACTGGCTTCCACAATTGTGAAAATGCGGGTCCCACAATGCCGGTCACCAGGCGAACTATCAGTCGCTGATAAAGTTATTGCATACACTATACAAGTATGATTTACGATGCTTCCTAGAACGGACAAAGCTCCAACTCTTGCCGATTGTTCATGTTTGGTGTTCCATATATTTTTTTCGCGTGTAATAAGAGTCACACGAACTAAAAGGGATATATTTAAAATGTGAGTCTGTCATCTGCGGACAATGCCCACTATTAGCGGATTATAATCTGCAAAAAGAGCAGGTACTGTTGTCGTTTGGTCCAAGGATAAGTCGATAAGGCGTTTTATAGTTACGTGTGGGTTTTATCTTCGGTGCCTGAACCAATATTTACTAATCCTATATCCCAAAGTGCTTAATCTTCGGACTTTCTCAGAATATTCCCAAAATTTACATCAAATCGTACTAATTCCTCACTCCTTGTGCGGGTACTAAACTTAGAAAGAAATTATAAAATACTATCTGATCGAGCCGCTCAGTGGAATGTAAATTGGTTTCGCAATCGATTATCTAGTCTACTTCTTTTTTCTTGCTGCTTCAATAACTACTAGTAGAAATTCATAAATACATCCGTCATTCATCCTGACCCGACTCGGCCGTCACCAGTCTCTGGTATCTCCTCACTTGCACCAGCGTGTGCTTGCGCGACAGATGCAAGCTTGTCATCTTCCTGTCAATCCCCGGGGACTGGACACGATTATCCCAAACAATAACAGCTCGGACCCTGGTACCTACGTGACCAAGCTTCAGGGAGTCTACGTTTGTTATTATAGATGTTGCTCAAATACTTTCTACTTCTGAAAATGTCCTTTCTTTGAATCGATAGGTTATTTCATAGCAGTATTGGATGGCTATAGAATTTCAAATTGGTTTTCTTTCACTAGCTTTGTTTATTATTTTAACAGGTACATTTAAATTCAGTAACTTTTGTTATGTAGAAGTTGTTAGTAGCTGATTTCTGACATGCATTCTTACCTGTTGTCATTTCCTATATCTAACTTGCTCTGAAAAAACATTCGATACATATTATGTTTAGGTTATTAATATCTTAGTGTATAGGTACTTTTGTAAAAATATATTATTCGCCTTCATTTATATATCATGTTTCTGTATAAATACATATATTCCACTTTGGCTATTTTGGAAGCTACCTTACCTACTACTAACTAACTCTTTCTATTTGTTCAATGTTTGTTAGCGTACTTCAAAAGCCGCAAATATTTCTGTATCTTTCACAGTTCATTCACACAATTCATACACCACTTCTGCATCTTTTGAACATGTCAATCCGAATTCCGCTATCCGTATGCGAATCTAATCGCGCCCACAATGATCACAACTGACACAATCAGAATTGCGGGAACGCCTTAAAAACTGCAATTGTATGTAACTATAACTGGGATAACGCCTAACTGTACAGCTTTAGCCTTTTCGTCATGCCTTTCAATCATACCCTTCATATCTGCATCTGGTTCATCCTTACGCTATCTGACATAAGGTTCAGAGTTTTGTGTAACCTGATGGATAAAAGGTTGTCTTGTTTGGTAGATAGAAACCTCCAAGGGTTAATCCCTGAAGCGTCAATGTGACGTTAGCACCTGCTGTGTTTTGTTGGTGGCTGCAGCTAACGGTGCCGATGGGAATGAGAGATTATGTGGTAAATGGACACACATTCATTGTCCATTCAATGTATTATGTATGTTGTATTATGAAATCATATATAAATTTAAAAACAAGGTATCATTCTAAGAAGCCAGAATGAGTAAAAGAATAATCAAGGTTTTACAATAACATCTAACAATCGACTTCAATTGGACGGTTCTAATGACCGTAGGCACCACTAACAAGTCACAGGGAAGCAAAATACGCAATTTTCTTTACTTCGACGATTTTTTTTTTCAGTTATTTTGATTTTAAAACTAAACTACTGAACCGATTTATATGAAGTTTCTATGGAAATTAAATTGATTGAAATGAAATTTTTCAAATCGGTTTATAAACAACATAGTTCTGAGGAAACAAACATAAAAAAGAAAAATAAATCAACCTCCTTGCGAAACTCTTTTTTTATTGAAAAGTTTATTTATCCTTCCTTTACTTATTCTGGCTTTTTTACAGTCCTAGAACCAGACTTGTGCTGATTGCTAGCAGCTTTTTTGTGCTGTTCTCAGGCTCAGCTCAGCTTGATGCAATTTGAATTGCTGTTCTTAATGCCACTCTTAGATAAATATTGATAACTAGTGTACCTATCACTTTGAGCGCATTATGTAACACTATAAATCTGTGGATCAGTGAGCTGTAATATTGTTAAACCAAGCACTATAATCATTAAGTAAAATGTATATTACAGCTGTTTATTGTCCCAAATAATAAAAATTAAACCTATCATTAACCCTATTAGTCCGTTGCTAGACCGTGTAAGTGCCAAAGGAGTCCCGCTAATCTGATTGATTGTTCTAAGTTCTTAGACGTGGGTTCAAAGGGACGCCACTAATCCCTGATCCTCTTCTTAGTCGATTCCTGCTAACTTCAGTGACGCTCTACTCATCCACGAGTTGTCCTACTAGCTACTAGCTAAGTACTACTACGTTTTCCTTGCCTTTGTCTAGACTCAATGAGATGTATGCCCCCATAGATAAATAACGGTTCCTATAGAACACCAAGATGGACAGTATCAAACCAAAATGGAGTCGTAAGACGGAACCAAAAAATTTCAGACAATACCTATCTCCATTTTCAAACAATGTTTGTTACTTTTTTCAATGTTGTTTTATTGACAATGAAAAAGCCTAGTAATTTAAACATATAATAGATACCTACCTAGCCCTGTTACTTCTCTTTTTCGAAAATTTGCATCGGACCAAAATGTACTAGAAGTTAGCCAATGTGGCTCCCTTTTCTTGGTCGCATTTCCAATGTACTACGGTGTGATATTATACATTAATATGTCCCTTCCAGCAATCCCCTTGACACCTTCAGCAGCGCTGGCATGTCCCACGCCTGCCCAGCCGCTAGGCCTTCTGGCGCGGGCTATGGCCTCTCTCAACTACATGCACAAGACAGGCCCGCACATCAAGAAGAGGAAGTCTAGGAACCCGCTCCTTGGAAACCCTTTTGCTAAGGTATGTTTTCATATCCCCGCAACCTATTCATAATATTTTTGATACTCCATGGTCTAGAACCGATCTAGGCCTACAGGTTCCCACTACACGAATTTGTAATGAATATAACGAATTTAATAAAAAATACCAGACCTATCAAGGTCAATATTCTATAATAAAAACAGTCTTTTAAAAAACATATAATGGGCCACTTTGGCTTACTTAGGCTAAGTCCTATTAAACTTTAAGCTTCTAGTTTAAATATTTCTAGTTTAGTTATTTTTAAGATTTCTCTTTTTTCATTTTGCTTCACTTTGTTTTTAATTTTGCTTCTTCTTATTTCTACGAGTACCTATGTTCTATATTATGGTGAATGTTATGGGCACATAAAGAGTCATGCATATCAGAATATTTATAAAATTTTGAAAATTGTAAGTTTTATATGTGTGATGTTTATGACCTTAATAAATAATAAAATAAAATCTCTTTCCGTATTTAGTCTCAGAGTGCGTTTGAATATAATAGATCTACGACGGAATTAAGCACCAGATGAAACTAGGTAAACTTGAAATAGCTCAGCAGAAGCCTATGCCTAGTGGCAGTGGATCAAAATCTTTCAAAGAACCGACGACGGCTGTTGCCTTCTCAATTGTCTTGATGATATCTACACTTTGGTTATAAAAAGGCATTTGTCAATTCTAGGGTGTAGTCCTAAAAACAGTGATAAAGAAGCCCAAAAAGCCGAACTCAGCGAACCGCAAGTGTGTAGTGGTTCGGCTGTCCAGTGGCAAGGAGATGGTGGCGTACGTGCCCGGCATCGGACACAACCTGCAGGAACATAACATAGTGCTCGTCAGGGTGGGCAGGTATGTGCAAGTGTGTGGTGGTTCGGCTGTCCAGTGGCAAGGAGATGGTGGCGTACGTGCCCGGCATCGGACACAACCTGCAGGAACACAACATAGTGCTTGTCAGGGTGGGCAGGTATGTGCAAGTGTGTGGTGGTTCGGCTGTCCAGTGGCAAGGAGATGGTGGCGTACGTGCCCGGCATCGGACACAACCTGCAGGAACACAACATAGTGCTTGTCAGGGTGGGCAGGTATGTGCAAGTGTGTGGTGGTTCGGCTGTCCAGTGGCAAGGAGATGGTGGCGTACGTGCCCGGCATCGGACACAACCTGCAGGAACACAACATAGTGCTTGTCAGGGTGGGCAGGTATGTGCAAGTGTGTGGTGGTTCGGCTGTCCAGTGGCAAGGAGATGGTGGCGTACGTGCCCGGCATCGGACACAACCTGCAGGAACACAACATAGTGCTTGTCAGGGTGGGCAGGTATGTGCAAGTGTGTGGTGGTTCGGCTGTCCAGTGGCAAGGAGATGGTGGCGTACGTGCCCGGCATCGGACACAACCTGCAGGAACACAACATAGTGCTCGTCAGGGTGGGCAGGTATGTGCAAGTGTGTGGTGGTTCGGCTGTCCAGTGGCAAGGAGATGGTGGCGTACGTGCCCGGCATCGGACACAACCTGCAGGAACACAACATAGTGCTTGTCAGGGTGGGCAGGTATGTGCAAGTGTGTGGTGGTTCGGCTGTCCAGTGGCAAGGAGATGGTGGCGTACGTGCCCGGCATCGGACACAACCTGCAGGAACACAACATAGTGCTTGTCAGGGTGGGCAGGTATGTGCAAGTGTGTGGTGGTTCGGCTGTCCAGTGGCAAGGAGATGGTGGCGTACGTGCCCGGCATCGGACACAACCTGCAGGAACACAACATAGTGCTTGTCAGGGTGGGCAGGTATGTGCAAGTGTGTGGTGGTTCGGCTGTCCAGTGGCAAGGAGATGGTGGCGTACGTGCCCGGCATCGGACACAACCTGCAGGAACACAACATAGTGCTTGTCAGGGTGGGCAGGTATGTGCAAGTGTGTGGTGGTTCGGCTGTCCAGTGGCAAGGAGATGGTGGCGTACGTGCCCGGCATCGGACACAACCTGCAGGAACACAACATAGTGCTCGTCAGGGTGGGCAGGTATGTGCAAGTGTGTGGTGGTTCGGCTGTCCAGTGGCAAGGAGATGGTGGCGTACGTGCCCGGCATCGGACACAACCTGCAGGAACACAACATAGTGCTCGTCAGGGTGGGCAGGTATGTGCAAGTGTGTGGTGGTTCGGCTGTCCAGTGGCAAGGAGATGGTGGCGTACGTGCCCGGCATCGGACACAACCTGCAGGAACACAACATAGTGCTCGTCAGGGTGGGCAGGTATGTGCAAGTGTGTGGTGGTTCGGCTGTCCAGTGGCAAGGAGATGGTGGCGTACGTGCCCGGCATCGGACACAACCTGCAGGAACATAACATAGTGCTCGTCAGGGTGG
This sequence comes from Lobophora halterata, assembly GCA_932526365.1. Lineage (NCBI taxonomy): Eukaryota > Metazoa > Arthropoda > Insecta > Lepidoptera > Geometridae > Lobophora > Lobophora halterata. The sequence goes on from OW052015.1 coordinate 10,613,913, forward strand.
GCAGGTATGTGCAAGTGTGTGGTGGTTCGGCTGGCCAGTAGCAAGGAGATGGTGGCTATGAGGAGTACCTGTAGCCAACTTACCTGCATCGTTTGATTCGGGATCAATATGACTTGGGTCTCTCCAATTTGCTCCTTTAAACCCTGTCTTTGTATCTTCTTATCCACTTATAACCAAGTTCCTTGCTTTGCATGATTGTGTTAAGTTTAGATCTTAGTAACTAAGTGACTAATGCCTACTTGCACCAAACTTTCAAAGTTCCTAAGCAATTACTTTACTCGCTTGGAAGTTCTTAACAGTCCAGATTCTGACCGTTAAGAACTGCCAAGCGAGTAAAGTAATTGCTTAGGAACTTTGTAAGTTTGGTGCAAGTCAGCATAAATATTTATTGTACGCCAATCAGGTAAAACATAGAGCTCGACCCCCATTACCTGTGTTTGACAATTTATGAATTTGTATCTTGGCATTGGTATAATGTAGATATTGATCTCAATTTAGATGTCGCCAAAACTTAACTAATTTAACACCACTAAAAATGTTGTTGTCCCTTTTATAAGATCGAAATAAAAAGGATGGCCTATTTTTAAGTGCTGTCAAATTAGTTTAGTTTAGTTTTGACAACATCTGAATGGACACCATTATGTATCTACAAATTATATAAATATATTTAGTAATAAATCCGCTTAATTTCTAAACAATGGTTTTAAATAACTTAACTTTAGTTTAGTACTTTAGTATATATTATTATATATATCATACTATTATATTATAGGATTTATTACTAAATATATGTATTTATATAATTTGTTGATATTTATGGATTTCCGCAAAGTAACGCCTGAATCAATTAATTACCATTATGTACTTATCTTAATTTTTGTTATTACACCATCAGCAAACCTAAGCCTCCCTCAATACGCACCTTGCCTACTTGCACCAAACTGTCAAGTCAAAGCTCCTAAGCATTTACTTTTCTTGCTTGCCAGTTCTGTCAAGCGAGTTCAGTAGTTGCTTAGGAACTTTGATAGTTTGGTGAATTATACTCTTATTATCTAAACTTAACTTGCCACCTTTCATTCCTTTTCTTTCCTTAGTTTCTAATATAAAGGTCTAATGTCCTTTCAGATTGAAGGACTGCCCGGGCGTGAAGTTGAAGTGCGTCCGCGGGAAGTACGACCTGCCGCACGTCATCAAACAGAAGGTCTAGTGTAGTGTAATGTAGTACTAAACTTGTAGAAATATACGCTTCTAGCATAAGGATGATACTTCTTTTTATTTTTAAACAATATGATTCTCTAGCTAGCCTGTATTTTTGACAGCAATAGGTACTGACTTACATTACCTACTCAAATTTTGTTTTACAATACGGTCCTATTTAGATATTCTATCGATCATCAGTTCATGAAAATTGACAAAAAAGTTGATTTATTTTCGACAGTTGTTGACCTGACTGACTGTCACACAGGCCAAACCACTGAACGTAGAGACATGAAATTATGCGGGATATTCGACAAGTAGTGTAGGCGCGTAGTAAAAAAAGATTTTTGTTAATTCGCAACGCAAACGAAAATTGCGGTTTTAAAGTTTTTATTACTACAACTGTACCTACCTCATACCTTTTCTTAAGTATTTAGGTACAGTTTTAGTAATAAAAACTAGCGGACTTGTATGATCCGTATATCTACCCATATACCTAACTACTACCTACTACCCAACAATATCTACATTCCTATTGGCTGTGGGCTGAGATCGCGCGCCCCAGTTAACTCTTGCGCAAGCCCCGCCTTGCTTACCTAATTTACCTATGCTATTATTTACCAGGTAAACCCTGGGTTCTAAATGCCTGTGGTAAATTTAAGTTATTCGAACTAATGCTTATAATTCTAATAATTAATATTAATTGCAATTTTAAGGCAAAAAATACTAACTATTACCTACTAGGATAGGATAGAAACGTCTAAAGGTGTACTAAAAGATAAAGTTATTTCTCGGTCATATTTTTATTGATATCAGCGGTTATACAGCTTACTATTAACTTATTCTATGAAATTTTACATAATTTCTAATATAAATTACTTACTTAATGATAAAAAAAATTGCACACTTTTTACATGAGGTAAACAAAATACTTCACAAATACAACACAGCAAAATATCTACATAATCTTACAAATCTACAACTAATCTAGCAACTACAACTCTGATGGCATCTACTGCAAACCCTCGATGCGAGAACTGCCTTCAAACCCGCGACTTCCTTCCTCAAATAAGAGACCTTCAAAGCCAGATGAATTTCCCTCAATTTTCTTCTATCTCTGCTCTGTTTCGCTGCAAAATTGTTCCTCTCCCGTTGCTTTCTATACGAGTCGTCATTTGCTTCATTACTGGATCGTACCGCCCTTCTCATTCTAGGGTTATTCCCTAGTAATGTTCCGCCATTTTTCTCCGCCATTGCTCGTAATGCATCACGTTCAAAGTTTTGAAAATCCGGATCGTCTGAGAGCGAATCGTCGATCATGCCGTAGGTTCGTTTTCCCAAAGATGCGGGTGACATCGGTGGAGACAAAGTCGGTATTCTCGTCGGCGTGAACGGTCTCTCGTAGGAACACACGCTGGCCCCGGAGACTGGTGACAGCTGAGGAACTGGGATGTAGTTGTATCCGAAGTGGTAGACGTCTTGTGGGTAATCCATTTTGGGTTCTTCCGTTGGTTTGGTCAAGTCCAAAGCGACGTCTGCGTACGGAGTCCACAACGCCATCTTGAATATTCACTTAATTTACAAAAAAAACAGATTGATTTCACGAATAGCTTCGAATTTTCTTGAAGTTTTGTTTTGAGACGTGTGACTCCCTCGAAGGGTTGTTTATAAATGGTGTGGCGAGGGGCTGCTCAGGCGCTTAAGGGTGCAAAGGGGCGGAGTTTGTGTGATAGGGTGCCACCCTTCGGCGCAACGGGATCTGCGGAAGGATAAACAATGGCTTCGATAATGCAATTTGCCTAACGATAGAATAGTTCGGTACATACATACATACATACATACGTGATACGTAGTACCTTACGCGTACCAACAGTACGTTCGTATCCTTCGTTCTTGCATCAAACAGACATACTAATATACCTAATATATAAGTTAGAAATACAAAACTCAATTATAATAAATAAAAAAAACTTGCTCATTGTACACCTACTGAACTGCTTGGTTCTACATTCATTACAATGGTAATTGGCACCATAGGTAAGTGCAATAAGTATAGAATCACAATGTCAATTGAAAATACATATCGATTACAGACGACCGACGTTGAAAATGCCCTAAAAATAGGGAGCTACATTGGCTAACTTCTAGTATGTTTTGGTCCGATGGTAATTTTAGATAAGAGATGTACCTAACAGGGCTAGATCATTGTTAAATGTTAAAACTACTAGGCTTTTCCATTGTTAATAAAACAATGTGAAATGTAACAAACATTATTTCAAAATAGAGATACCTATTTCATTTTTATTGACAGGGTGTGTGAAAATTTTCAGTCCTGTATTCCGCAGCCATTTTGATTTGATAACTTCTATCTTGGTGTTCTATAGGAACACCGTTATTAATATATCATCATCATCATCATCATCAGCCCACTTTAGTCCACTGCTGGACGTAGGCCTCTCCCATAACGCGCCACTGAGCCCGGTCTTCGGCTCTCCGCATCCACTTTTTACCGGCTGCCTTTCGTAGGTCGTCGCTCCACCTGGCCGGAGGGCGCCCTACACTACGTTTGCCGATACGCGGTCTCCACTGAAGAACCCGCCTGCTCCAGCGGTTGTCGGTTCTTCGGCATACATGGCCAGCCCACTGCCACTTCAGCTTGCTAATCCTATGAGCTATGTCGATGACTTTGGTTCTTTGTCGGATAACCTCGTTGCGGATTTTATCCTTCAAAGAGACTCCCAACATAGCTCGTTCCATAGCTCGCTGAGTAACCTTAAACTGGTGGACTAACCCTACCTTTCATTAATATATTCATAATTCATAATTCATTTATTCCATAACAAGCATAATAATAAATCACATTTTCAAATAAGTTAATTATATATATGGCATCAACAAACACAGAAAGCTACTGAACAGTATTAAACTACCAATACCAATTCAATTTTCACAATATAAGTAGGTACCTAGGTACCTAATAATATTTTGCATTACTTACGAGCACTATTATAATCCTTAGGTACTAATGAAATCCGTTGCTTCTAATTATAATAAGTTTATCTATTGTATCGCTCATTAAAAAAAAGTCAACAACTTAATGAGTTTCACTAATCACCTTTCTAATTACGAAAGAGTTTTTCTGAGATACCCATTTTGAGAAAATATATCTTAAGGCATCTAATTCGTCTCTTCCTAAATGGAGTTTCATGAAAATATAATACACACATAAAGTCTTCTATAGCTACCTTTTGTACATCTTCTAATTTCTAAATCAACTCATGCGCATGTCCAGTCCAGTGTCCACTTCCTATTCTACCTTTTTTTTATTTTCGATAGTTGCAAATGTGCGCTTGGGTATTCTGCAACTGTTACTGTCGTGACATAATATGACGACTCATTCCGCATTGTCACGTGTCTTCCGGCCGCCATCTTTGATAACTCTTTTCTCTATTCACACGGTGGTCTGCTTGCGGACATTTGGAAAATGGTCAATAGGATGAGATTTTAATTATTTTGGTAGATCGTAGATTTTGGATTGTAATTGAGCCATTTTATACAATCTGGTACCTATATCACTAGTGTATACTTTTTTTTGTCTACCTATTTTTTTATGTACTCTGTACTTGTTTTTTACCTTGTACAATAAAGCATTTCTATACATCTATCTATATCAAGATGTCACATAGTAAAATAACTTGACGTGAAAATCACTGTTTTTACTTGATAGTTTCAGTAGATATTCTGTCTGTAGCATTGTTGACTTCTATAAATTACCTTGAAAATGAGCGGCAGGTAAATAAAGTTTCAATACTTTTCTAGACCGCTTTAAGCTTTTTAATCCGATCAACGACTGCAAAATTAATAGAACAACCTGCATAACTTTTTTCAAAGCAAAATCTTTATCCAAATCCGCAATATAATTTTATTGCTTTTACCTACTACCGAAACGTACGGGTGCATTGTTAATGCTAGTTGTATAAACTAAACAGTGGTCTTCAACTAAACAATAGGTTTGTTATCTTGTGTAAGGTGGCGGTTTGGACCTACCTGGTGGTAGCTAAGGGATCGTAAAACAATACTGCAGTGATGCAGTACCGGCACGCGCTTTGACGTAACTTACACATAAGACAATAGGTATAGGGTACCTTTACCTACCTATTATAGGGTGTGCAATTGTTCATTGCCTCACTCACGATACTTGAGCAATTTGCACAAGTAATAATAGGTATTGTTTTTGGGTCTACCATACCAATTACTGGAAACTTTGATTTTAATTTCGAGTTCAAAGCTATTAAATGATATCAATATTTATTATTGTTTATTTAATTTGCTTACATTTAAGATCGTCTAATATGGTAGCTAGCGGTGTACATGACACTGCAAACATTATGTCCTCTTAAATTATTTTAAATCTTTTTATTACACAGTGTGTCTACTAAATTTCATTTTAAAATTAACTCATTATCAAACTTATTATTATTATTAATTTATTTCATAGGCGTACAATAAAACCGCAATGTGAATACATCTGCTCAATAGGAAATAAAGGGTGTGAGCAAATACGTGAGAGAGGAGATTGATCGATCGACTGACCACACATGAATTTGCAATGTGTAATAATAACAGACCGTGGTGGTGGTGGGTGTGCCTTGAACAGGATACGGTGAGAGACAACGGTGATTATATTTACATTTACAACATTTCTTTCAATCAATTTGAACAATACACGTCATAATTATGATAATTTGCTTGATATCGGTATGGGTTGAGTGAGATCTACAATTTTGGAAACTAATGTTTTATTGCATAATCAAACATTACATGAATATTTTAATGCACAATATTTTTTATACCAACCACTTGAAATACTTGGTAAATTGAACATTTTCGCCGCTAACGAAAGTTCCCGTAATATCCATGAAACAAAATAAAAGCTTTGCATTTAAAACGAAAGGGCGCCTTATCCAAAAACATTGAATAGAAACTGTACAATATGCAAATTGTGTATAGGACATTGTGTCAAACATTTGCGACGGATTATAATTACGAAGGGTTGCCTTCAAGACAAAGAACTCTTCCTGGTAACTGGCGAATTGAACGGTACATTTTGGAGACAATGAATTTGCGAATTCTTCGTTTTATCTGATTTGCCATCTATACATCCATAGCGTCCCATGAGAGTAGAGTTCTTAAAATTTCGAAACGGCATGCTTTGAAACTTTTAATATGAGACGCATTTGTTGATAGATAGAATGTATCTCGTTTGCGTTGTGAATATTCAAAATTCCTATCCTAGTACTCGCTTTTGGCTCGTGACTAACACATCCTCAAAGTTTAAAGTCTCTACGTTCAGTGGTTTGACCCGTACGTTGTCTTTCAGTCAGTCAGTCAGGACCAAACCTATTAAAATATTGATTTATTATCATCAAAATGAAAAAGACTACTACATAATGTGGCTAATCCTTCATTGCTCGTCAGTAGGTAGTAGGTCCTGCCTACCAACCTACCTACTAACTAACAATAGAGATCTGATCACATAACAAGTTTAAACTGTTAGGTATTGTTCCCTATTGAATAGATAGAACATAAATAAACACATTGTGCAACTCGCCACACCCCTCGGTAGGTAAAACGCATTACAAAGAGACGTTGCGCAACCAATGGGAACAACACTGCTGAACACACCTTTTTTACAGATAAATCATTTTATTGAATGTAGTAAATGTATTCGCAAGTGTAAAATTTGTAAAATATATTTGCTTACAAACTATACCAAACATTATTAGCTTTATGTTTTATAGGTACAGGCTAATAGGAACCTACTGGCCTACTTTGTAAAACTACTTATACCTACAGAGAGATGTAAACAGAAGCCTCATAGTATATAAATTTATCAATAAAAGTTTTTTTTTTCTAAAAAGTAAATTACCTAACGAATGTCTTGATTAGATTTTATGTCCAAACCGATCAGTGATTCAAAGTTGTTTGTTTTTTTATTATTATCGGTTGCCATTGTAATTTTAATAAATTTTGGCTACATCCCATTCGGAAAACTAAGACTTATTGACTGCAATAAAAATACTGAATACTGAATACTGGGCAACGTTTCATTTCGTAACCCTCGTTTAATGCCTACGCAAAAGTGGCATTTGGCAAACTTTTTATTTTTCTTTCATTTTGTAGCATTTTGACAACTTTTCAAAGTATAGTGTATTTTGTGACAACCTTTTGCTTGAATAGTACAGTCAGGTAAAATAATATCTAACACATCGTTCATGTTGAATACTTTTAATCAAAGCTTTATCAGTTTTACTTTATTTTATTTTTATTGTCGTTTTTTCCAGTTCCGCTGGTCCATAGCGTTGATTCAGACGGACCCCTGTGATTGCATGGAGGGTTGCGTCTAATTGAGTAGAGGGTGGCTCCCTCAGTTGGCTCACCCTTGCGTTTGCCTCAGCTTGCGTGGACATAACATCTATATACTTATTGATCGGCTTGCAAGCTTCGCTGTTTTGATCGCCAATACCAAAGTGATAACAAAATGAACCATCCAAACATCTTAATTTATCGTATTTTTTGTGTTTACAAAAACAGTTATTGAATTTCCGATAGAATAATGAAATTATGCTATATTACTTATAGAACATTCATTTACAGCTTTGCTGATAGATAAAATATTCATGATAAATTTATTTCAACATAAGAATGATGCCATAATTACAATTTAGTATTTTAGATCTAGAGGTAAGTAAAATGATCAGTGTAAGTAGTAGCACGTAGTAGGTAACTTAATTATAGGCACACACAAACAGTTACAAAACTTAGCCTTCCGTGCTAATTAAAAACTGTGTTAAGGCAAGGCAAGCTTTACTACCCGCAAATGGTATATAGTGTGATAATTGTTCTCAAATATAAAATGTAAAAAAAAAAATAGAAATAGAAACTAAAATATCTTCCCTATAGTTTTAGAACTACCGCACAACATACATAAGGGACATTGATGATTGTAGTTTACTTGGATAAAGATTCAAATATCTAGCAGCTGCTCGGAATATGATATTGTCCACGTTTTCATCAGATAATGTAATATCTCAAGCGTGTGCGCAAAAACAACAATCCTTTAAATAAAGCTGTCAATCCTTTATGTTTTGCTTAGCCACGTGAGGTCGCGTGCCAAATGTTTTTCTAAGGAGATTGAGAACCAAGATATTAAAAACTCTTGTCCTCGGTTTTGCCTGAGTGGAAGGTATGTGGTGTGGTGCGCTCTTAATGTAAGATATCAGCTATTAATATAAAAATAAATCCATTATTTTATTACTTTCACGCACAAAACTACGCTTGGCTACGATACTTATAAGAGAGCTCATTAGAGGGCAAAACAACGAAGCCCAACTATATCACTGAGTTTAATATGCCTGTCCAGAATATACACAATAAAAGTAATTTATAAAGCTCATGAAATATACCTCTAAAATAATATAATATATAACTCAAATTGTTGCGTCCTTACATGGTTCATGTACCTACATTGTGTACCTATATTCTACTTACACCTAGTTATAATTACCTGTATGAAATGAAACAATAAAATAAACTATGAAACTACCCATACCAAACACTCCAACTGGTTCAGTTGTGTCGGTGTGATTACCTACATTTTATAGCCCAACTACCTACTGCTGAATCAAACTCAGTGAATTTAAATTATTTATTCCATACAAAACTTCCAAAATTATCTTGTTTCAGAGTATGGACCTTAGTAAATTAATAAGAAACTGTAGCAAACCATTAAAACACAGTTCCAGGTAAAAATAACGTTATGCGCTCTATAAAGTTAATCCTGAAACAATGGGCGAGCAGCCTGCGGATTAAAGTTGGCTACTCTTTAAATTCTGTTTTATTACTGTTCGGAAACAGAAGCGGCTAGCATTGATGGGATTAGAATAAACTTCTAACTATCTACTAGGCTAGGGGAATGGTCCGAAAGCAGGCAGCAGGTTAACAGTAACCTACAGTTGGAAATAAAAATATGAACTTTATAGCATATTCAATTTTATTTTGAAACTTATTTATTTATACTATTTACAATATAAAATGGCTTTATATTAATTGCACACTACTAACTAAATAAAGTCTTTTTGGATTTTAAACTAGATTTATTTACAAATAAATTACTACTTCTTTGCTTACAAACTAAACTATTTACAGATACATTTGTATATGGCACTTGATAGTCTTTGAAGTCATTTTGTTCACATCAACATTCACAAATCTGTCTGCAACGGATACAGACTCCGGCAGCAATCCTTGCACGCAGATCAGCCATCTTCTTTTTCAAGTAGGTCACTTGGAAAGCCAAGCGGACCTCCCTGATTTTTCTTCTGTCTCGGCTCTGTTTGGCAGCGTGATTGTTTCTCTCCCTCTGCTTCCTGTAAGAGTCATCAGCGGTCTGACTCGTCTGAACTGCTCGCCGCATCCTCGGGTTGTTTCCGAGTAGAGTTCCTCCATTCTTCTCAGCCATTGCTCTCAAAGCGTCTCTTTCGAAAGCTTGATATTCCGCGTCTTCAGACAAAGATTCACTGTCGTAGAAATCTGGAGATTCCGGTGGCGATGGTGCAGAGTTGTGCGACTTCAGCGATTGGTATGGAGACCAGGTACTTCCAACTGAATCTGGAGAGATCTGCGCCGTCGGGACCGTGTGCTCCACAGGCTGAGGGTATCCGTAGTAGAATCCTGGATGCTGGTTCTCGTATGGGGCATATTGCGGATACGCATAGTCACCAAACGGAGAAGTATTGGTCACTGGGAGTGTATCGAGAGTCGGAGACTGCCGTTCGATTTTAACGGCCGACTTGCTGAGGTCAAGCGCAGCTTCTTGAGCGTAAGGCGTCCAAAGAGCCATGTCGTGAGTTGTCACTGCGAAGTATGAATCACAAATGGTGGCTGTGTCCGAAATCCGTCGAAGCAAATGATGGGGCGGGGCGTAAATAAGGGATCACCCTCGGTAGCCCAGGAAGGGTTGAATCACTACCTGCGAGCTCTAACGGAACTTGGCGAAATTAAAGCGGGCTCTTCGTATTTATCTTAAGTATTAGCCTTTGCGGTGAGTATTTGTTTAATATTGGCAAACATCAACAGCAACACCAAAGTCGATCGATATTTAGTTTCTGTTTAAACGGCGACATAGTCCTAATTATATATTATATTCTGTACAGATCTGGTTATAATGATTTTATTTGTTTAGCTATTAGGATTCTGCTTTCTATTTTTGATAATTACATTTAAACCTTTGGTGTTTACTATTTAGTGAATTTCGCCCTAATGAGGAAAGAAATTCTTAATCACCATAGCAATTAAGCTAAGTAGGTTCATAGGATTTAAAGTGATCAAGGTAACGTAAACAACAAAATAATGTCAAATAGGCCGTTGCTAAATTTATATGGAGTAAGTAGCTATACCTACCAATTTTTTTGTTATCGGAAAAATATATAAAAACTAACTATGACTACGTTTACCTTACTTATTAATTATTATTCAATCATCAAAAAAGAACGCTTAGATGTCAGTTTTTTTTTTTGTAAACTACCTATGTAATCATTTTTTTTTTAAGGAAATCAGTAAAATCGTAGCTATTTACTTACACATTTTTGAAATTACATTCTTAGATTGAGTCACAAACTTATTATACGAATTCAACTGTACAATCCGTCTTCAAAGATCGAAGGAAGATCATTACTATTGAGATGTCCACAACCGGACCACCGTGTAATCGATCTCAGATATATCCATAGATCATAGAGTAAAGAGTTGTATTGTAGTATGACCGGAAGTGATGTGACAATGCGAGTGAGATGTCACGGCAGTTGGGAATCACCCATGTGGAAGTATAAGATTGTAATGCAACTGGACATTGAAAGGTAACGGAAATCATAGCTGTAAGAATAGTCGAAAATTATGATTTAATTTTACCAAATTGCGTTCTCAAGCTTTAAAATCTTACCATAACTTCGTGGCTTGCAAAATATAGTTGTGCTAACGCATTGGTATAGCTACGCTAAAATACAAAGCATTCGATCTACTATGCATATTCGAACCAAATAGATTATTATAACCACTAAGCACGTTTTATTCGAACAGAAAAAGGACTAGGTATTGAAAGAGTTTCAGAGCTACCGACATACATCCCACCATTGGACAAACGCATCGACGCATCAACTCGGAAAACCCTGTCTTTAAAGTCATTGCATCAATGAATCCCTCATATCAAACTCATCACAGATAGGTCTTATCTCGAAGGGATAAGGACTTTATTGCGCTGTGTTTTATTAAAGGCTATCAGGCGGGCTCCAAAGGGCTTCAAGTTATGCAATGGAGTAAGAAGGTACATTGGAGACCACCATGGCTGTCCTCGATGTCACATCACAATAGAATTAACTAATCCTTTGGTCAAATACTTATTCAGTCATGCAAGTGAGTTTAGCACAAAAATCTCCTTACAAAAGAGTGTTTCTTTTTTCTAGAATGCAAAGTAGGCAGGCCCTACCTACCCTTATCTACTACGCAATACCTACTTAGGCATTTAGGTACTTCTAACAAGCTTCCAAAAGTCTTACCTTGGTCACAATCTTCAAGTGAATCCAATCCTTTCGATATTCAAATCACATCCAAATACCTATGTACATAAGTAGATAGAAAGTGACAGTTTTCTTAAGCATAGGTCTACTTACCTTCATTTTTCTACAACATTATTCTTGGTACCACCGGACCAACCCTCATAATATAATTTTATTGGCGCCTAAACAATAGATTGTCTCGTTCAGTCAGTTCAGTCGGCTACGCGGGTGCGGAGGATCGTTTTAGCAAAAAAATTATAAGCTTGCGCTAAGCCGATTACAGTGGTCTTTATCAGCTGTTCTATCAGTGAGTTCGTTATGAAAATTCTCCATCGTAGGTACCTAAGCCATCCTGTTTGATGGATTCCTACACCGACTCGGATCGTGCCGTCGTCTGTCCGGGAGCAGTGAAAATATTCCAAGGTGAGTAGGTGCCTACATAATTTAAGTGTTTTTTATCTATTTGTTGTTGCTTTCTCTGTTAATTTTTTTTCTCTGCCTGTAATTGTATCCAATCTAGGTTTTTTCAGCAAATATCTATTACCAGCCGCCTTTAGTTATAAATCTGACTCTGGTGTCGGTGTTTTCAAACCGCCCCGGGTGCGGTGCGGCAAAGTACCGTAATTTTCATACAAAATAAAAATGTAGGCTAGCGACATCTAGTGTCGAGTAGTCCAACTAACAGTAATGTTGCCCTCCTAAATAGCGATGTACAGTACGTTTACTTGTTTGATCGAAATAGTAATCATTTGTCAATGGCTTACGAATCAATCAAACAAAACAAAACAAAAAGTATTGTCTATGGTCGCCATTTTGGATTTTGATAATGCGAGACCCTCTGAATAAAAATTGTTATTTGTCCAACTACCCGGTCAGTCTATTGAATCAGAGTATTCACAAACAGGGCCGAAACAGTGGCCCTCTCGCCGTCATCATAGAGCGCCAGCTAAAGTATTTAGGGTGGAGAAGCGATCAGCTGTCACGTACCGTCGACGTGTGAACAAACAATCCCCTATCCGATGGTGTTTTCGAGATGAACGGAAGTTTTTACGAGCAGTTGGGTGGTGTAGCCGGGGCGTTCGAGCAATGGGGCGCGTGCGAGCGGACCGTGGTGGCGTGCGCGCTGGCGCGGCGCGTGCCGTGGCCGGGGCTGCGGCTGCTGCAGCGCGCGGTGGAGGCCGCCGCGGCGCTGCGCCCCCAGGACTCCGACGATGCGCGTCGCGACTCGGAAGCCAACGACGAGGCCTGCATCGCCGCGCTGCTCTCCGCTGCCTCGGACGATGATGATGACGAAGGTAATCACACATTTTCATTGTATACAACATTTCGTAGTTTTTTTCTAGAAATAAATGTTTTAAAATAAATGAGCTGGTCAGTCTAGGCCCCAAACTTGGTCACTACATAAACCCCCAGTTTCTGAAGAAACATGACCTACCTATTCATTTAGTTAAAAGATCTCCAAGCTTATATCTCCAAATCCACATAGATGAAGATAAAGAAAATTAAGTTATGTATACTTTTGAATTGGTTCTAAATGTATATTGTTGTACTAACTTTTCTCCTCTCTCATTTTACTTTCCATGATCTTTTATTTTAGCTTTATAAATCTTATTTAAATTTTTTTTTATTAGTTTATCATGATTTTTTTACTCCAGAAAATAATAAAACATTTGGGATTTTCATTATTAAGAATATTATTTTTCTGGAATTCATACCAGACTAAGGATGGGAAAAACCCTTTGGGAATCCCTATCTCCGTTATGAGTCAACTAATATTCCATGAAAAACTGGACCTGGGATGTCCGTACAAAATTTACCAAGTTACTGTGTAACCGACTAATTGAACCGCTATGTTAGGAAATGATTCAAAAAACTGATTACATACATTGTTATGTAGAATTTGTTTATCTACTTACAAGTAGGTATATTTTTGTTGTTAATATTTTAGGATTATATTGGTAAAAGTATTTAATTGCATGATTAATTATCAGATAGTTATCTCTAGGCTATGAAAACAACCTACCTAATGAAAACTTCTTTGTTTTACATTAGGTAAAATTGTTTGTTTGTTTGAACATCTTCATTTTTTTTAACCATTCAGTAAGGAGTGAATGATTGAGAATGAGTTTTAAAGACAATAGAAATGAATAATGCACTCGATGCTGTGCTGTATCTGCTTTGTAGAATTAGGAAAAGGTGAAATACCTAAGTAGAATAAAGCAACTTAGGTTATTAGCACAATAACTAAAAATAATGCCTCGAGGACTGTAAATTGCCCCTGAGAGTTGAAGTCAGGGCACAGGGCTTATATTTATACCTAAGACCTTAACCTGCAGTCAATAACTGATGATTATTAAGTATTGGCTTAGTTGGTATTGACCCTGCCTAGGAAGCATGGTGTTCCGGGTTCGATCCCCGGCTGGGGTTAATATTTGTGTGATGAACACAAATGTTTCATCTCAGGTTTTGGATGTTCTGATGTCTTGTATGGATGTGTTCAATTGTCCATGCCTCCTGCGACACAGGGAATCCCAGTGCAGGCGGATGTATGATTGTTTATGTTAGCTACATAGCTTAGTATTGGTGGAAACGGTCACATATTTTCGTAGCGTAGATTTCACATCTTTGCAGCATAGCTGTATAGCACATCTCTGGTGGAAAGGCACCCTTAAGCTGCCTGTGTATTATAAATAATAATAATGATACGCGTGGTTGTTGCGGCAGGCGAGGCGTGCCTGCAGCAGCTGGTGGCGCTGCTGCCGCTGCTGCGCGCCGACAACGTGCGCGTGAAGGAGGCGTACGTGGGCGCGGCGCCGGCGCTGGTGCAGCGCTGCGTGGAGGCCGCGCGCCGCGCCGCCGCGCCCGACCTGTGCCGCCAGCTGCTGTCCTACCTGCTCGTGCACCCTGCGCTCACGCACCATGACCAGCAGTAAGTTCCACACTTTTCACCTTTTCATCAATTTTTTTGTCATTTTGCCTCAGTCCCCCGTTTGCCCCAACTCACTTGTGTTTTACCCTTTATTTTTATAAGATCCATTTCTAATTCACGCGTTCGCGCGAACTTGCGATGGTCGCGTGATCGCGTTCTATTAGGACAATGCCTAAATCTCTAATGCCGACTTGCACCAAACTTTCAAAGCTCCTAAGCAATTACTTTACGCGCTTGTCAGTTTTTAACGGTCAGAATCTGGACTGTTAAGAAGTGCAAGTAGGCATAAATGGGTGAACTCTTTTCCTTAAGTTTCCCTTTCTTCCCTGTTCTAAATCTCTCTTCTCCCTTTCTCCCCACCTGTGCCGCCAGCTGCTGTCCTACCTGCTCGTGCACCCCGCGCTCACTCAACACGACCAGCAGTCAGTCTACTTTTCCGCTTTTCTCTCTCGTGTCTTACCCTTTATTATATTTTCCTCTTCTATATCTCTAAATAGGAAACCTTTCCCTTAGTTTCCCCTTTCTTCCCTGTTCTAAACTCTCTTCTCTCTTTTTTTTAGTTTCTCCTCTCTGCCCTGTTTTAATCTCTATTCTCCTTTTCCCTTTATTTTTCTTACTGTTTCCTGTTGTTATCTGACTTTCCTTGTTTTCTAAATCATTTATGTTTCTCCCTCTTTAGGATTTTCCTTAGCTCTAACCTTCCGCCTTTACATAGCTTAATCTTATGGTCTATATATATATATATATATATATATATATATATATATATATATATATATATATATATATATATATATATATATATATATATATATATATATATATATATATATATATATGATGAAATGAACTTAAGTATTGTTTTTCCAGAATGTTGACACAATGGCTACGCTATTTAGAGAAGCACATCTCCGGCAGCCGCGCGGCACACGGCGCGGACAGCGTGTGGCCGCAGCGCGCGGAGCCGAGCCTTCTGCCCGACAACATCTGGAGCAACGCCAACCCCTTCCGCCGCACCATCGGCAAGAACGTCGAGTTCCGGAGCGTCATCGACTCCGTGGACTACAACGCGGACCTGCTCCAGGAATCCTTCTCCAAAAACGGCCGGGATGTCGACCTCAACACTGACACTGAAAGACTGCAATTTGACGCCACCATCACGCAGCCTAAGTCCCAACGGTCGAACAGCCTGACGCCTCCGTCCAGCAACTTCATGTCATCATCCGCGGAGAACCTCAGCGACGAGCCTTTCGTGCAGAAACCTAGGAGCTTCTCGTTGTCGAGTGAGAACAGTCTCCAGATTAGGCCGCTCATGATGGGCCTGTACGGCACCACGGGCAGCGAGACCAGGCTGGACTCGCTGCGGTCCAGCAACAACACGGAGCACCCCGGCATGTCCACGGTGGCTCAGTGGCTGAAGAGTCTGCGGCTGCACAAATACGTGTGGCTGTTCACCAACATCAGCTACGACGAGATGATGGCGATCGATGAGAAATATCTGGAAAAACTAGGTGAGTCCTTCGAATCGTACGATGATTCACATTCATAATTTTCCTGTTGTTTCCATTGTGTTATGGATAAAAACTAAAGCTATGGGAAACTACTTACATAGTGGGTATTTTTTATGATTTAGTGTAGTACTTAGTCATTAAGAAATTTCGTAGGTAACAGATACCTTTGGACGTGACAATGCTCACGTATGACTTACAAAATACGTTGTGCAGCATTATAATGACCCTGCCCGGGTCGTACCCACCAGACCACTATCGGACCTGTATACTGCGGCCAAGCTGAGTGCATCATGTATTCATTTCCTAAAAAACGCGCGTCATTGTACTAGGAGTCTGCATCCGAAAACCCAAGATATAAGCTTTAAGCTTTGTGATGTAGAATTACTTGCTAGCAGAATGGGTGTTGCCAGGGGGGTGGGCTAAGAAATAAGCTCTTAAAACCCTTATGTAAAATAATTTGAGGCTCGCTTCGCTCGCTGCCTATTACTTGTTTACTGTAAGTTTTGCTAGCAAGGACACCAGAATCTGATAAAATATTAACGTTTCTTTTGAAAGTAATCTTTTTGGTGTGTAAATTCCTGAATACGTATACTCGTATGTATAACAAAATTGGCAGCTCGCTCTGCTCGCTAGTGTTCCATTAGGCTTGTAACATGGCTAGAGTGAATGAGGGGCGGTGCATACGAGATGTAGAAGGAGAAGCGCCGTCCAATTTGAGAGGGATTGTATCCTTAGTTGGGTCGCGGAAGGCTTTTGTTCCCGTGGCCCAGCAAGAATGGCGAGAGAGGAATACCGGAGGCGTTTTAGTGGGTAGTCCGTCCTCCCATGAGGGCGGCGTGTCCCACATAACTCCGGTCCCCCCGACCGGTTTATTCGTAAATGAATTTCCCCTCTGAAGACAAAAAAAAGGGTTGTAACATGGCGCCGTGTATTGCAGGGGTGACGAAAGGCGCGCGGCACAAGATCCTGGTGTCGATCCGTAAGCTGTCGATGCGCGCGAGCGTGGCGGCGGGCGTGGAGGCGGAGCTGGCGGGCGGCGCGCGGGGCGGGGCGGC
Source organism: Lobophora halterata (assembly GCA_932526365.1). Lineage (NCBI taxonomy): Eukaryota > Metazoa > Arthropoda > Insecta > Lepidoptera > Geometridae > Lobophora > Lobophora halterata. The sequence goes on from OW052015.1 coordinate 10,631,218, forward strand.
GGCGCGAGCGCTCGAGCGCCTGCGCACGGCGCTGCTCGGGCCCATGCCGCCCGGCACCACGCTGCCCGCCCGCATCGTGCAGGTGCTGCAGCTAGGTACGTGTGGCGGGGGGGAGGCGGAGCTGGCGGGCGGCGCGCGGGGCGGGGCGGCGGCGCGAGCGCTCGAGCGCCTGCGCACGGCGCTGCTCGGGCCCATGCCGCCCGGCACCACGCTGCCCGCCCGCATCGTGCAGGTGCTGCAGCTAGGTACGTGTGGCGGGGGGGAGGCGGAGCTGGCGGGCGGCGCGCGGGGCGGGGCGGCGGCGCGAGCGCTCGAGCGCCTGCGCACGGCGCTGCTCGGGCCCATGCCGCCCGGCACCACGCTGCCCGCCCGCATCGTGCAGGTGCTGCAGCTAGGTACGTGTGGCGGGGGGGAGGCGGAGCTGGCGGGCGGCGCGCGGGGCGGGGCGGCGGCGCGAGCGCTCGAGCGCCTGCGCACGGCGCTGCTCGGGCCCATGCCGCCCGGCACCACGCTGCCCGCCCGCATCGTGCAGGTGCTGCAGCTAGGTACGTGTGGCGGGCGGCGCGCGGGGCGGGGCGGCGGCGCGAGCGCTCGAGCGCCTGCGCACGGCGCTGCTCGGGCCCATGCCGCCCGGCACCACGCTGCCCGCCCGCATCGTGCAGGTGCTGCAGCTAGGTACGTGTGGCGGGGGGGAGGCGGGGCTGGCGGCTACAATACCCCCCTGACTACGTTCACTTTTTACACCATGTATAAAGCCGATACATCTAACAACTAATGCTAATAAGACTGCTGAAAGTGATTTTGTTGTAGCCTACCAGGAAAACCTTCAAATAGAGCCCATTATTTTTTTATTCAAAGGGCTTTGTCGCTGAGCGACCACATCGCCCCATAAAGTTAAGAGAAAAACAATGCTTAACTAAGCCTATCTCGATTAACCTAATCAATATCTTGGCTTGGTTTACATTGCAGCGTCCAAGTGCCTGAACACGAGTGCGGGCGCGGGCGGGGGCGGGAGCGCGGGCGCGGCGGGTGCGGGCGCGGGGGAGGGCGAGTCGGACGCGCCCGACCCGCTGTCGCTGCACTGCTGGCTTGTTGAGAAGGTAAACCACAGAATCAACTCTCTAATTAATCAATAAATAAATAAACGTTCACACACTCACACCCCTGCACTAGGATTCCCTGTGTCGTGTCCCTGTGTTGATGGACACATACAACACATCACAACACCCAAGACCCGAGAACAAACATTTTTGTTCGTCACAAATATTTGCCCCGGCCGGGGATCGAACCCGGAACACCAAGCTTCGTAGGCAGGGTCACTACCAACTAAGCCACGGTGTCGTCCGGTTTTTCCGGTGATTAGTACTGCTGACCAAAGCCTGAATGATACGATAAGTCTGTGCTCTGATTGTTAGACAACCAGCAAAAAAAAAAATATTTAAGTATTCTATCAGCTATCTGGTTCCCATAGTACAAGCTCTGCTTTGTTTGGGGATAGATGGCGTTGTGTGAAATGTCGCAAAATATTTATTTATGTGGGCAGGCGTTGCACCATGAGGCGTTCGCGCACCCGTCGCTGGTGGAGGCGCTGAAGGGGCTGCGGCACCGCCTGCCGCCGCGCCAGTTCTACCACCACGTGGGCGACCTGCCGCACTCCGCGCGCCCCAAGCACAGGTACCGCACACCCGTTACCTTACACAACACATCCAGTACACACCCGACACATACCCCCTACACAACAGTCACACATCCGACACATACCCACTACACACCCGACACATACCTCCTACACACCCGACACATACCTCCTACACACCCGACACATACCTCCTACACACCCGACACATACCTCCTACACACCCGACACATACCCCCTACACGCCCAACACATACCCCCTACACAACCGTCACATATTCGACACATACCCTCTACACACCCGACACATACCCCCTACACACCCGACACATAGCCCCCACACAACCGTCACATACCCACTACACAACACACCCGCCACATGCCCCTACCTAAACACCCGTCACATACTCCCTACATTCACGCCACGTATGCACATACACAAACACAAAACACACGCATTGAACCATATTGAATTGTACAGATTAGTATAGCTACCTACCAATTTAGTAAAATAATACGTAAATTAAAAAAATATGTTTATATTTTATTTTGGTAATGTATATAAATATATTTTTGTGTACTTAAATAATAGGTAATGTGCCAATGTAAAAATATTGTACGTCTGAAATGGACAAAACTGTTTGCTCCTAACATTTAAATACAACCATCTTTTGTACCACTTTGCACAATAAAAATATTCTTATTATTATATCAATGACTTTCGTTCTTGATCAAATGAAGATAAAAAAAAATATAACAGCTGTAGATTATCGGACACGACCCTCATAGAATTTGTTATTCCAGATGGCGCATGAACCCCCACACGTTCAAGCCGAGCGGCAAGCGCTGGACCCCCCCGATGGTGGGCCCCCCCGTGCCGCGCGGCAAGTCCCACTCCTACCCCCCCTTCCCGCCCGCGCCGCCGCCGCTGCTACCCCCCGCCCCCCTGGACGACTACTCCAGCTTGGACGCGCTCTGTCTGCAGATGACGGAGCAAGCCATCAACTGACGGTCACCGACCTGAGGGGAGAGGTTTCATACCCCTTTAACAAAACACCCCCCCCCCCCCCCACGAGCTTTGAGGAGTGAAGGAGTAAGATCACATCCGTTCCTATAGCAAAATACTCGCGTTGTCTGCATATGCCGCGTTCAACTGATGAACTTCCAGGTTAAATGAACCATCGCGAATGACTTCTTTTCCAGTGGCTACGTCTCCTTAACACAATATACCCCCTCTTTTGACTACTCCCCACTTTAGAATACTTCTCCAGTCTGTGAGCGCTGTGTCGACAGATGAAGAGGGTTAGATCAATCGTCGAGCTTTGGTAAGGCTGTTTCTAAAAAACTAAGTACCCCTCCCCCCTCTCTTACATGAGGCTAATCTAAAGTCCTATGACACGCCCTCTGTCAGGGTCATGTATTTATAGGGTCTTGACAAAAGTTCTATCTTCAATTCGGAAAGTGGACAATGATTGGAGCTCGGACTAATTAGGGGTACAAGGAACGGATATACGAGTAGGTAACGAAATGTGTTCGTAAAGTTGTCGTTTCATTTTGTCTTGCCTCTCCGTCTGCAATGCTGTGTAGAAAGGCAATCGAATGTAAATAACGTTTATTGTGAACGAATCACGTTGTTGATGTAAATTATGTCTGTTTTGTGCAATATTGATTCCTGTGGATACGCTTTATTATGTCACATGAGGTCCAAACCTTCAAATTTTCGGTTTTAATTATGAAATTAACTAACTTTACCTACATATGTACATAAAATTGTTAAGTTGTGTCCTGTATATGTTTGAATGTGTATTCATACCCCTATGTTATCGTTACATTATTTATTTCACAGTAAATGAATTATTTTTATTGAATAGATTTATTCGACATCGGAACATGTTCCGTGGCATTCGACTGGGTTTGCGTCGGGCAGTGCCCTATTTATAGATAAATATTTACTTATATGACTTTAGAGAATTGTAGTCTAAGGTTTGTGTGAGATGCCTTGATGGAGACAAATTAATTATAAGGCTCCGGTTGGATCGTAGCGTTTGATATGAATAATGCGTGTTTATCTCCACGGTCCGACTCCTTGTAATGTTAAGAAATCGGTGACATCGACTGGACTTACCCGGTCCCTGGCGCTAGCGCAGATATGTTTGGGTCGGCGGTGAGCAAGTTCGTATAAGTATTAGATGGCCTAATTCAGATATTTTATTCCTACAGTAATTGTATAGTGTTGCGAAATGTGCTCTATTGATTTGTAAACTACCGCCTACGCGCCTTCTCAACGTCGAGAGATAGCTCATAACAGGATTTTTATAAATAAACTTTTTTGTTATAATATTTTCCTCTTGAACTTAGATGCATTAGTTTCTGACTATCCGTCTCATTTTTATTTACTTTTTCGGAATGAAGTTGACTCTAATGTCTCAATTATTATCCTAACCATCCACATGCACCAAAATTCAATCTGAAAAAGTGAATTGATGAAGTTATTTCTTATTTCTATTTGTGTTGCTTCGCCCCTTTTGCTTTTTGACCACTGGCCTTTAGAGAGCTATAGGTAGGTAGGAATATCTAGTCTAGTAAATGTTTTGTTGCGAACATATCACAATCACCCATGAATTGACAAGACATGGTGAATCAGAGCTCGCCCGAACATTTCTGTTACATATTGTGCTAGCGTTTATTCGTAATATTTGTGTTAGTAGTAAATTGTTGACTGATGTTCGCATATTTTAAGATAACGAGCAGTTTATTTACAGTTTTATTATCATTATATTATTTTTATGAATGTCTTTAATCAGCAATGATTTCACTTTTTGACTGGATCAAAATCTGATTATAATGACTGCTATGTATTTTGATTTACATAATTATAAATGTTATATGGGATGACTGTAAATATTCAATTTATAATGTTATATTGTTTTATACAAAATATGTTGGTGACAGGTATATTATGTATTATTGATGTGAAATGAAATATTAGTGTAGGTACTGGTTCAATTATTTGAGATTTTTATGAGAGCAGATGTTAAAATAATTATACTATTGTTAAATAGTACCTACAGAAATCTTTGCCCATTGTAAGCTAGATATTGTTTCAAGCTTTATTTTATCTGTATGTAGTTGAACTGTGATACAGTTTTTGTTGGATCAAGGGTCATTTTCAACAGCACTAAAATAAATACTGTACTTATAGAATATTTTATTTTACTTTGGGATCCCTTGAGTACATTAAGTGTAGTTGAATAATGGTGTCAATTCAGATGTTGCCAAAACTAAACTAAACTTATTTGACGGCACTAAAAATTATGACATCCTTTTTATTTTGATCGTTATAAAAGGGACAGCAATATTTTTAGTGCTGTCAAATTAAGTTAAGTTTAGTTTTGGTAACATCTGAATTGACATCAATAGCAGACTAGTCTCTGACACTAGGTAGTACGTACGTAGGTAACCTAGGTACTAAATAATTATTTGATGTTAGTGTTTGGGCGCCTTGGAGTTCTCTGTAAGCCCATTCAGAGTTTTTTCGAAATAAATATCAAAATTGACACATTATTTTGCTGATGTTGTACTGCGACATCGACACATCAGCAAAAGCTGCTCGTCTATAAAATAAATAAATTAAAAAAGTTATAGATGACTAGCCGACACCCACAACTTCATTTGCATTGTCGGAATCGGAATTTATTTCTTAGTACACGCCTACACTCCTTGGCATTTCATTATCATCAGCCCACTGCTGGGCATAACATTTATGCTCACCAAATTCAGAGTCTATGTTCAGTGGTTTGGCCTGTGCATTGTCTGTCAGTCGGTGAGGACTCAATGTTTTGTATAAAATGATCAGCTTAAAGCTGGTTTCTCCAATCACAGTGTTAGAAGTGATTCGGTTTATTTAAGCACTGTTTTGTTATTTCTTAACTATGTACATTATCTAGACTAGAGCAGTTTCTCCTTGTGAGTGCCGATCATATGTCTACCGAGATCACTCTTCCTATAAAAGCCTCTAGAACACCTATTGCATGGGAAGGGTGTTTGCATGTCATGGAACCTAGCAATGTGGTACATCATCATGGGTCTAGAAGGGAAGCTGGAAGCACATCCCTCCTTGGAACACTTATATCTATCAGTTTTCTTGTGCTTGAAGTTGACATGGAGGGCCAAGCCTCTCAGTTCATAGAAGCTGCTGGGGCAGAACTCACACTGGAGTGGCTTCTCTCCCGAATGCCGATACCTGTGCACCTCCATGTCGGGGACATTCTTACAGCACACGTCGCAGTAGCCAGATTTCTCTGAATGTTTCTTCTTTATATGGGTTTTTAAACTCCCTTTCACATTGAATGTCCAACCGCAGTGATTACAGACGAAGCGCTTGAGATCGGAGTGGATGTCCATGTGCTTGTTGAGGGTACCCTTCAGCTTGAAGCGCACGTGACACACCGGGCACGGGAAGTTCCGCGCCTCCTCGTGTACACACGTCTGATGTGTCTTCAACCTGTCCTTGGTATGGAATGACTTGTGGCAGGTCCCACAAATGTGAGTTTTGCACACATCTCCCATGTGGAGCTTCTTGTGTCTGATTAGAGCACTCTGCTGAGTGAACTTAGCCTGGCATACAGAACAGACATATGGAGTCTCTCCAGTATGAACTCTCATATGGAATTTTATATCACGTTTAGAGAAGAACCCTTTGCCACATGTCTCGCAGATGAATTTCCTCTCCCGTGGCAGATGTTTTCTTTCAAAGTGCCGATTCAATGTCCCTTTGTCTTTATACTTCTTATCACAGGAGGAACATTGGAAGGGCTTCTCATCAGAGTGCATGCGCATGTGTGCTGCGAGAGTGGATGCATTTTCACACTTTTTTTTACATACAGAACAAAAGAGACCAGTGGGTTTTGATTTTATTCTTTTTCTGGGTATTTTCCTAATAATACATTTATCCTCGTTTGGTTCATGTAGCAGGTAAGCTGGCTTGAAGTCCGCTGCCGGGAATAGAACCACTTCTTCATGGTGGTCATCACTGAGTTCGGTTTTGACCTCTGTTTTGGGGAGGGCGGCGCGGGCAGCGGCGAGGGTGGAGCGCAGCGCACGGTCCGCGGCCTCGCAGCGGCGCAGGAAGCGGCAGCAAGCCTCGAGCTCGCACTCGCAGCGGCTGCAGATACGCGCCGGTAGACCGTCATCCTCTTGCACATTCAAGGTTTTGCAACAATATACGATTTTACATAGAATTCGGACGTCCTTTCCACTGATTACTGAATTACTGCAGAAGATACTCACACTGGCTTCTCTCTCGTAGCACAATCTGCACAGTGTGTAATTTATAGCCATTGTGTGAAACCACAGAACAAGGGAATTTATTAAGTAAAAAATATGTAATTAAATATAGAAATCATTAGCTTTATCGTTCGACATAATAAGCATAAGAGCTTTGTTGATTATTTATTTCTTCGTAGCCATTTCTCATTGTCACACAAAAACATCTATATGATTTGGATGATGCTATTATCACACCCTATCATATCACTTCAAAAAAAAGTTCATGTGTTCGTTTTGATTTGGCTCTTAATAGCTACGAACAATTTTTTTTTAACTAACGTACAGCTAATAAGTTTTTTAAGGATCGGATTAATTTCCATTTCCCAGCGCCTGCTGTTTTTGCGCATGTCATAGTGAAGTTAAAATTATGGATGAAACGCGTTTTTAAACACTCCTCATTTTTCGGCGCGCTGAATCCAATCTGAATCGACCTCGATTCAAGGAGTAGGTATCTAGGTAACCTTTAAAAAAAACCTTTCAGCATCATAGTCTCTTCAACTTTGCTAGATTGCCGTAACTCGCGCGTCGTTCGGCGATATATACCTACAATATCTGCAGTATTCGAATACATAAAAATTCATGGGCTGCCGAGGCGCGGTTGCGCGTTATCACTCTCTTTTAAACTTTATGACATTAGACGACATACTTATTTAACCGTTATTTATTTCTAGGCGTATCCTGTGGTTGCACAAAATTGGTCAAACAGATCTAATCAAATCTGAATCAAAACCAAGAAGTCATCGTGTCTGCTCTCAGCATTTTGAAAAATCTGTGATTGTTTGCGTACAAACAAATACGTTTACGAAAAGCCGACCCTCGGCACCCCACAACCTGCCCCCGAAGAGGCACTTGCACGCACGTCTCGTTTTTTAATTATTTGTACCTAGGCTAATATTTTCATTACAAAATTAAAATACATTTTCTGCACAAAGGCTTTCATTGAAAGATGACGACCGAATGACTAAGACAAATGACAAAAGGCCAAAGACCGGTAGGCGTGAAGTTAGTTGGATAAGACTGCCCAGCAGTGGGACAAGACCGGTCAATCCAAAACGCAGACGAAGTTGTGGGTGTCAGCTAGTACTAAATATTTTTCGCTCATTTTGCGAATGGTTCCTGTACTACTTTTGCTGAGCATCACCATCTTCACTAATGATGCCTTCTCATGGCCCGTGTTAACACAGGCCATGAGAAGGCATCATAACACAGCACAGTCGATCGAATCAAGTAATACACGCAGATATGACTAAAGCAAACAAACCACGAACGAGGCCACAGCGAGGTAAGTGTGCGCTTAACCTAATGTGCTAACAAGTTGAAACAAAAAGACTGTGAATTAAAGCTCTTTTGCTGGAAATAAGTCGCTACAAGTGTGGTATGTTTAAAAAAACCAATAAGCATCTAATAAAATTGTATGTCTAATGTGTACAAATGTCATGTATGTACCTACGTACATTTATACTTTTATAAAGCTTTTATAGGTCTATGTGTATGTGCCTTCTTCTTCGAACGTTAAAAGTACGCACACCCTTATCTCTACACCTGACGTAAAGCACGGAGAAATAAAGTACAGAGATATCACTCAGCAAGGAAAAGCAAAGAAAAAGCGACTATGGCTTTAACGCTTTAAGTTTCAATATACATAGTTCGCTCACCATTAGGCGCCTAAAAATTATATTTACCTACAAGTGGCTCGTCGCAGGCGTCTAAGCTAATAAGTACCGTATCACAGTGCGCTAGAGGTGAGGTGAGGTATTTGCGGTAGTACCCACCAGTAGTCTGTAGGTACTACCACAACTACGCAAGTAGTAGTTAGTCACCTATCTACATATGAATGAACTTTGCTTGTTATTTACTACTACCTACCTTCTACTAGGTATTAGCGCTCAAACCTAAACCTACGATACGATGAACAAGAAACCAATTCCGGCCCTTAGCGGCACCCCACAACCACAACCCGCTTTCAAAATACTATGTAGCTCCGCGCGCAATCAAAGGCGCGTGCACAGATAGTCTCGTATCTCATATTCTCAATTTAGTAGTTTTACCTACATAAACGAGTATTTGCTACATATATTTTATGATTTTCATTGATGACAAGCAAGCCCCATCGTAGACATTAGGTACCTAACCTACTAACTAATTACTTTTGGTTTGATTCGGCTGTCAGTTGCGTTGCATCGCATTACATTGTTTGCTACATTAAATGGAAAGAGTAAGATAAGTTCCTACCTACAATAGGTAAGTACCTACCTACCTAACACGTTCAAATAAACCAGTTCTTAATTGTTCGCTACCTTTAATATTATGAGTAAGTACCAATAATAGGTACCTATTACCTTTACCTACCTACCTAGCACGTTGTAATAAACAAGTTCTTAATTGTTCGCTACCTTTAATATTATGAGTAAGTACCAATAAAAGGTACCTATTACCTTTACCTACCTACCTAGCACGTTTTAATAAACAAGTTCTTAATGGTTAAGTATTGTCCTACCTACCTACTTAGCCCGTTCAAATAAGCAAGTTCTTAATTGTTCGCTACGTAAAATATAATGAGTAAGTCTAAGTACCCACAATAGGTACCTACTACCTACCCACCTAGCACGTTCAAATAAACAAGTTCTTAATGGTTAAGTATTGTCCTACCTAAGTACCTACCTACTAAGCCCGTTCAAATAAACAAGTTCTTAATTGTTCGCTACGTTAAATATAATGAATAAGTACCTACAATAGGTACATTAGCTACCTACCTGCTAGCACGTTCTAATAAACAAGTTCTTAATGGTTAAGTATAGTCCTACCTACCTGCTTAGCCCGTTCAAATGAACAAGTTCTTAATTGTTCGCTACGTTAAATATAATGAGTAAGTATCTACAATAGGTACCTATTACCTACCTACTTAGCCCGTTCAAATAAACAAGTTCTTAATTGTTCGCTACGTTAAATATAATGAGTAAGTACCTTCAATAGGTATCTACTAACCTACTACTTACCTAACCACCTAGCACGTTCAAATAAACAAGTTCTTAATGGTTAAGTCTTGTCCTACCTTGAGACTGTCTGAGCGAGCGCTCAAGCATGTCAACCGCTCGAGCTTTGCCACATCATGTGGTAGCGGCGTGTATCGCGTTTTTGGTGGAGTGCGCTCCCTTCGTAAAGTGACATTTCTCGAGGGAAGCCGCGGGGTAGGTGCGGTTGGTGGGAGCGGTTGCCTTTATGTTAGCCGATGCGCTTCTGACGAGTAAAACAATATGAACTTTAGCATCGTGACATTTGCACTCAAAATATCGTACTTTGATTTGCTACTTTGAAAAGAGTTCAGCTTCTCTAGGTAATAATATTATTTATTATTTGCTCCAACTATGTATGTATGCTTTCTAAGTTCAATACTGCCATAATATGCTGCTAAATGCTAATTAATAATGCTATTTTTTATTTAAGCTTAAAATAAGTTATTGTGTAATAGCCGTTGGTAATCCAATAAATAATAATAATTATTATTCTAATTATGTCATTTTACAGGGCTTTTAGAAATTCAAGATGGTAACCGTAAAAAAAAATGTTGTGCTGCAATAGCCATTCTTACATTGTATGGTACAATTTGTAATCTAAGCCTTTGATCTAAGCTGTGTGCAAAAAAAAAACAAAATAGAACCTAAGTGGTGCGAGATCAACTTCTCCGCTCCGATCGAAGTTATCAAAATACAATGTAGGTAATTTATCTAGGGGAAAAGTGGGAAATTCTCTCTGAGCAAATTCTTTACCATGAACCCTAAAGTGTGTCGCGTGTGCCTGGGAAACTCTGCATCGATCAGCCTGTTCGACCAGCAGGGGGGCACGCTGTACCGCGCGCAGATAATGAAGTGTGTGAGTGTCAGCATCGAGGAGGGAGATGGGTTGCCCGACGCCATGTGCGCGGCCTGCGCCGGCGACCTCGCCGTCAGCTTCCAGTTTGTGTTGAGGTGCGAGGCCTCCGACCGAGCCCTGCGCTCTCTCCACACTCAAACTCTTGATCTTCAAAACGAAAGTCTTCAAAGGGAAGCTCACAAATCTGACCTGAAAGAAATTACGCTGACAGATATTAAGCTTGAACCTTGTCCAAAACTTTGGACGGAATATGACGAGAGAGACTTTGATGATTATGAATATTCTCACTCTAAAAATGAACTGTATTTAGACACTAAACCCATGATAGAATTACTATCAAAAGGAATAAAAAGAAAAAAAGAAACTAAACCTAATAACAAATGTAAGAGAAAATTGCCGAACCATCTACGCAAGGCAAAGCAAAGAGTGTACACGGGTCCCATTAAATGCCCCACCTGTGGTCGAGTCGTCCCGTGTCAATCAGCTTATGAACTTCACATGCGATCACACACCAAAGAGAAGCCATTCAGCTGTGATATCTGCAAAAAAAGCTTTGTAAATAAACATTCAGTAAAAATACATATTTATAGACATTATGGTATTGACTTGAGAAGACAGACGAAGCCTCTCCCCGATTGGGATGGAAGAAAAAATAGAAATCGTTCAGCACCATTATGTGTCATTTGCGGGTTGAAATTGAATTGTCCCTCAGCACTAGAAGTACACATGAGAAAACACACTGGGGAAAAACCATTTAAATGTTCTGAGTGTGATAAGCGTTTCAGGCTCAAAGGTTGTCTGATGAGGCACTTTGCAGTCACCCACAACAATATTCAAGATTACAAATACATTTGTGAACATTGTGGCAAAAAATTTAACAATAGATGCACCATCATCACTCACTTGCGGATTCATACGGGTGAAAAGCCATATCGTTGTCCATTCTGTCCTCTCAAGTTTGCTCAGCTGTCCTCTTTAACTCGTCACAAGCGAATACACACTGGCGAAAGGCCATTTTCTTGTCAAATCTGTGGGAAGGCTTTCCTAGACAGCAGCTTGAGGAATAAGCATTTATCTGTGCACACCGATGTCAAAAGCTTCATCTGCCATATCTGCAACCGAGCCTTGAAGAGCAAGCAGGCACTGAAGGTACACATAGATACCCACAACAACCCAAACCGATTTGTCTGCAATTTTTGTGGGCTGGCCTGCACAACCAAGGGCAATCTTAACACACACATCTCTCGAGCACACTCCGAGAAGGCCGGGAGGTGTAGGATATGTAACAAGGAATTTCGAGATGTACAGGCCCACATGAGGATTCATAATGGGGAGAAGCCTTATAAGTGCAAGTTGTGCAATCAAGCATTTATGACACAGAGAAGTTTATCATACCACTTTAGTTTTAGGCACAGAGATTCAAGCAAGTTTAAGTGTTCTACGGGTAAATGTGAGCAGACGTTCCGTACGATAGCCATGCTGGAGTTCCATGTGCTGAAGGCGCATCTGGACAGCACGCCGTACGTGTGCGCGCACTGCGCCAGGGGCTTCTTGCGCCCCTCTGACCTCTCGCGGCATCTCAAGGTGAACCACAGCGTCAGTACGCATGTCAAGTCGCAGTTCATCAAAACCGTGCAAAAGTTAAATCCTTCATAATAAAACTAGGCATTGACCTCGAAGATCCTGTAGATATTTTATCAGATTATGATTAAAAAGAAGATTCATTATATGTTTATGTAACCTCATGAACTACATAGGTACCAACAAATTATATAAATATATTTAGTAATAAATCCGCTTGATTTCTTGACGAGAGTAACGAGAGTAGAGAGTAGAATCTCTCGTTTCGAACTTCGGCGAGTCCACACCTCCTGATAATGCCTCGTGTAGAGGCGAAACACGTGTCGTATCTTTGAACTTTGGTTTTCTGTTCGTTGACTCTTTGGTTTATAATATAGTAATATGTACTAAAGTTCTAAACTAAAGTTAAGTTAATTAAAACCTTTGTTTGGAAATCAAGCGGATTTATTACTAAATATATTTATATAATTTGTTGATATTTATGGATTTCCGCAAAGTAACGCCTGAATCAATCAATTACATAGGTACCTCCTAGTTTTGTTCTAGTCAGTACCTACATAATGGTAGTATTAATGTAAGCTTTCCATGAAAGTGCAATTATGTTACCAACTATTTTTATAGTGAGTATCTATTACAATAGCAGAGATTATTTTAGTTTGTCCTAAAGTATCTAATTACTTGAGTATATTTTTATGTATAAAACCTACCTATATTATTTTGTGACAGTAGTAGTACCAGTTCCTATGTATTGTAGTATGGGACATTACTCTTTGAGTACGACCTACTGTATTATTACTCCAATAGAAAATAAAAAAATAGGTACCAGTAAGTAATTTTTTTTCAAAAATGTCCGAGTTTTGGGATCCTGGGATGGGGTCTATAATAATAGTTGCATGGTGCGAAATGCGCACCCTAAATAAAAAAAAAAAATGTTTTGCCCAATATTTTTGTACGCTGCGCGCCGTCTTACTTAACATTCTCGCGTAGCCGCCAAAAACTCGCACTTTTTTCAATTTTGTCGCGGTCGAAAGCCAACCTTCCAACCGTGTAGGAAGGATATACTATAGAGTATTAGGGTTCCGACTCAGAAATCAGAACATTTACAATCGAGCCACCCCTTATCAGACGCGTGTTAACACAGGCCATGGGAGGCTACCACTGACCTCTATAATGAGGCTACCATTAGCACCAAATAAAGTAATATTGTATATATACGAGGACTAACTAGTACACTTAGTAATTAGTTTTCAACTGTATCTAGGCTTAAGTATTAAGTGCAATAAACAATTTGAATTTGAATAAAATTCATTGTACTCAAAAAGTGTTTTATATTACTCAGTTTTCGAGGATATATATCAATGGATATATATATATATATATATACGGTTAGAGAGTAGGTACGTTTTACGTCTACTTCCACGTCATCTACTTTTAGGGAAGTAGAAATACTGTAACAAACGCTAAAAATTACTTAATAATATGAATTTTTAAACCATTTTTGTATTGCAATATTTTATAAAAAAACATTTGATATATTGGATATATATCAGATATATATATATATATCTATCTGATATATATCTATCTGATATATATCCAATATATCAAATGTTTTTTTATAAAATATTGCAATACAAAAATGGTTTAAAAATTCATATTATTAAGTAATTTTTAGCGTTTGTTACAGTATTTCTACTTCCCTAAAAGTAGATGACGTGGAAGTAGACGTAAAACGTACCTACTCTCTAACCGTTGAAGCACTTTGAAAAAAAAAAATGACTATCAACTGATAAGAATTAATAAAACAAAGGTTTTATATTTTTGGGTTGATTTTTTTGATAAGTATAAAAGATTTTATGTTTTTTCATTGATTTTGCCTGATCTAAAAGATGATTTTATGTTTTGGTTTCATTTGTTTGATTTTAAGTAAGTACCTAAATAAATAAAACTTGGGGGGGATTGGATTATGATAGAGAAGTCGTTTTCCCCTAAAAACTACTTCAGATCTACATATATATGACGACACCGTGGCTTAGTTGGTAGTGACCCTGCCTACGAAGCTTGGTGTTCCGGGTTCGATCCCCGGCCGGGGCAAATATTTGTGATGAACACAAATGTTTGTTCTCGGGTCTTGGATGTTGTGATGTCTTGTATGTGTCCATGCCACCTGCGACACAGGGAATCCTAGTGCAGGGGTGTGAGTGTGTGAATGTTTATGTTTTATGTTTATATTTATGGCTAGCCAAGGTCTACGTTATAAATAAAGTAATACGTCGTTATAAATAAATTTACGAATGTATCTAGTAGACCTTGGCAAGCCATATATGTAGATCTGAAGTCTTTTTTCGGGGAAAACGACTTCTCCATCATAATCCGATCCATCTGATCGTGGCTCGCTATTTTCACATATTATATGTGGTTTTGTTCAGATGTACATTTTAATGATTATAATTGATAGTTTGTACACTTGCCAGCCAGCACTAGTTATTACCGTGTCAGTGGTTCCACAGTGGTACAAAATGTTACTTATCTTTTATCTTTAGTACTCTGACTAATCTGTGTTCCTTTTTGTGTTCTATGAATTGGAACCCTATCATAGTAAGTGGTTACCAAAGAGCTTTTATACTATGTATCTAGAGAGCTAACACGCCATTTTGTTTTATTTAAGGATTAAGAATTCTGAACCTTATGCCTTCGAAATAAAGTTCTTTTTTAATTAAATCTAAATATAAGGATTTTAATGCTTGATAGAGACCCCCTCGTTAAGGAGTGTGTCTCGTTCACACAGTTGCCAGCATACAATCAAAATTAACATGGCCATAATTTTTTAAATAAGTGGGACAATTTTCGAAATTAGACGATTTGCTCTAAATGTTATTCAGATTCATTTGAAAGGTTTAGTACAGTCGCTGTCATGTAGGTTAGGTACCTAACTGCCGAGAAAAATAATTACTGTTCGAAAGAAACAGTATTAAAACCATTGAATCAGATATACCTCACTAGAATGCGCGCACCGCCCTCTTTTTTGTTGATATTTTAATGCACCTATGTATGATATAATTTTAAAACAATAATGCAAAGTAACGTATGTATATAACATTGATAGCTTATTGAGCAGATTGAATTTTCCCTTGGTTGCTTGTTTATGTCTCAATGAAATATTCAAAGTTCAAAAATTATGGTCGCCCTACAGAACGAGACACACTCCTTACTGGTTCTAGCTCTTTCGGCTCGCAGTTTTCGTGTGAGTCGGCATTCTAGATACATAGTATACAAGTTCTTTGGTGGTTACCACTTACTTAGCCATTTAATTTTCTAGTTCATTTAATCAATCACAAAGTCCACAAACTACAATAAAAAACTTTATTTATAGTAAATAAATGGATAAACTCTGATAAATCTGTTGTAAGCTGCACATATTATAGGTATATTCAAAAATATTGTATTATGCAGGTATGTACTTTACCAATAGTATTATTTACTTGGATTATAGTGTTAATTCATAAAAAAAAAACTTTTATCCTTTGATTATTTACTCTCCTATAATCAAAGCGTTTAGGTATCTATAAGTAGGTAGGTATAAATAACTTTACCCTGCCCGAATTCTATTTGCAGGGCCGATGGAGTTCAAAGTGTGTCGCGTGTGCCTGGGAAACTCTGCATCGATCAGCCTGTTCGAGCAGCAGGAAGGCACGCAGTACCGCGCGCAGATAATGAAGTGCGTGAACGTCAGCATCGAGGAGGGAGACGGGTTGCCCGACGCCATGTGCGCGGCCTGCGCCGGCGACCTCGCCGTCAGCTTCCAGTTCGCGTTGAGGTGCGAGGCCTCCGACCGAGCCCTGCGCTCGACCCTTCCCTGCGTTATCGAACAAACTGACACCCCTGACCAGAAAGAAGAAGAAGAAGAAATCTATATCCCTAAGATCAAATATGAGATCCTCGAAACTGATATCAAACTTGAAGCCTTAACGGAGTGGACAGAATATGGCAGTGAAATAGATGACTATCAATTCTCAGACTCTAAAAATGATTTAGATTTGCACAGTCAACCGACTACAGAGATACATAAAGTAGAAACTAAAAAAAATAGAAATAAATGTAAACATGAAATGAGGCGAATACCAAAATATTTACACAAAGAAAAGCGGAGAGTGTACAAGGGTCCCATGAAGTGCCATGTGTGTGGCCGGGTCATTTCGTGTCAATCTGCGTATAAGCTTCATATGCGCTCACACACCAAAGAAAAGCCATTTAGTTGTGATATCTGTAAAAAAAGCTATGGTAGTAAATATACATTGAAAAATCACATTTACAGACATTACAACATGGTTGCAAAACCACGAAGAAAACCTAAATCTCACCCAGTTGAAACTGAGAAAGACGTATCAATATTATGTGTTGTTTGTGGATTGAAACTGAAAAGCCCCTCATTACTGGAGGTACACATGACAAAGCACACGGGGGAAAAGCCTTTTGCCTGTTCCAAGTGTGATAAACGGTTCAGGCTCATGGGTTCTCTAACGAGGCACTTTGCACTCGTGCATCGAAAAGATGAAACCTCTAAATACATTTGTGATTTTTGTGGTAAAAAATTCAAATGCAAGTATTACATCGGTATCCATTTGAGGATCCACACCGGAGAAAAGCCATACTCGTGTCCGGTTTGTCCAAAGAAGTTTAGTCAGATCACCACCCTCATTCGTCACAAGCGAGTACATACCGGAGACAAGCCATTCGCCTGCAAAACCTGTGGAAAGGCCTTCCCAGACAGCAGCTCTAGAAATTTACATGAAATCCAAATGCACACAAATGTTAAAAAATTAACTTGCCACATCTGTAAGAAAGAACTGAAAAGCAAAAAATCACTTCAAACACACTTAAACTTGCACAATAATCCTAAACAGTTTGTGTGCAGCCGCTGCGGGGCCACTTTCACCACCAAGGGCAGCCTGACTGCTCACACCTCTAGACTACACTCGGAAAAAGCTGGGATGTGTACAATTTGTAATAAAGAATTTCCCGATATACAGGCTCACATAAGGATTCATAGCGGAGAGAAGCCGTTCGTTTGCAAGGTCTGCGATCGGGCATTTATATCCCGGGGCAGCTTGGTGAGACACACTGACGCCAAGCACAAGAGCGTGGCTGCGTTCAAGTGCAGGAGAGAGGCGGGGCGGTGCGCGCTGGCCTTCCGCACGCGGGTACAGCTCGAGCAGCACGAGCTGCGCGCGCACGCGGCCGGCGCGCCCTACGCGTGCTCCGTCTGCGCGCGCGCCTTCCACCGCGCATCCGACCTCTCGCGGCATCTGCACCTCAACCACGACGTCAAAACTAAACTCAAATCATATTATAAGACTGAAAAAACAGAAAAAAAAATGATAATAAATAAATTCAACTGATTTTATCATCATCATTTCGGCCTTTAACGTATCCATCTTTGGATCTAGGTAGGTAGACCTCCTCCAAGCGCCTTCGATCTTGACGGTGTTGTTCGAATCGTAGTTAGTAATAAGAGTCATACTTATATTAAGCAGCTTTGATCGATCCATACTAGGTACGTTAGTGTTGTTCATTTTAAATCAAATCATAGAAAACCAAAATTTAGGTCATCAACTGACCTAAATTTTGGTTTTCTATGAATGAAATATATTTCATTTCATAGGTAGGTAGGCTTACTTCCGCCGTGCATGTAGGTAGGCCGTACTAGGTACCCTTCCCTTGCATACAACCGTTACACCAGCAGGTTCTTCCCTCTTCCCGTCCAAATCCGGGGTCACTGAAGTCCTTCAGCTCAGTGGCGCGGAAATCCGGGCGTCGAACGTGCGTCGTCCACCCTCGCCCACTCACTCCTCCGAAGCAGTTCTCCGTACCGACTGCCACCTAATCTGTGTCACCAGGTGATGTCAGGCCACCGTCTCGCTCTCACCTATGACGCGAATAGTGCCTCTCTCTCTGACAATTAAGCCGGCAGCGCCAGGTGAGTGGTTGGCTAGCTGGCTTAGCTGCCCGCGGCCGCGGACCGGAACGCACGTATCGCACAGACGCGCCAGTGCACAACCGTGATGTTTAGAACGTGAAACAGTGCTCAGTATTGGGATTTTGGATAACTTCGAAGAGTTCCGAACGAGTCACAATGGGCGAAGTGAGTACGACTCCCTAACAATCATTGATGTAACTGGTTTGTGAAGAATGCGAGCGTGCTCTAGTTGAGATCGGACTCGAGTCTAGTCCGATGGGTACCGCCGCCGTAGGTTCGTAGGTCGACGGCATGAGGTACAGTTCACTCGGCGCAAGTACAGGCCCCTGCTCTGCTCTTACAATTAAAGCTTTCATGCGATTCTCGCGTGTTTGGGAATGTGTGCCGGTTTCGAAAGCTTCGTCACCGAGACCGGGGCGGCATGCATCGAAAGTGGTAAAAGTATCAAGAACATTGATAACGCGATACATTATCTGGCCATTCGATCACTCATTATTGGCCGCAATAGCAACGTGCAATGTCAACTGAAGCCTGATGTGGCTATTGTCTTATCTCGAGCGGCGGTCCACGTCTAAGCGATTGTTGTTGGAACTTAAACCAGTTAATGATAGCTGTTTACTTGTAGCCTCGATTGGAAATACTTGGAAAGACATACAAGCAACTTCTCTACCCTCCGCAATCTCGTTTAACTACCTACTCTTATGTAAAACGAGCACGCAAGTGATTAATCGGTATTTTACCTACATGTACTTAAGAACCTACTTAGGTACCTACCTACTTTAGTCTGGTACAACATTCGCATCAAAGAAAATTGCCTCTCAAAGCGGACGTTTGTGAGTGAATACGTTACAGCCTGACTGAATGAACATACTACACGACTTATGTGGGTCACAGAACAATCGCACAAAAAGGCTTTCCGCTAAGGCATGCTAACCTTCGTCAGGCTGACCTTATTTCTCCGTCCAGTGAAATATGTGCCATCACTATGCCATCACAATACATGTCCATCACTTCATAACTGCTTATTCGTGTATTTTTTGCTGATGAGTCCAACCCAATGCCGCCGAACGCCAGCCTTGCAATTATATGCATAATTTAATCTACATAATCACCTGATGCATTTTAATGCTTTCGAAACATTTAATAACCTTGTGAAATGCGGATGATGTTTTTAGTTAATTTATTTAGGAAACATAAGTTGATGCAACAGTTGCAACATCTCCGTTAAATATAGCTCGTGAGGGGCTACTAGTATTTAGTATCATTTAGCTGAATGCCTTCGACAGGTAGAGAGGTAGGTACGTAGTACATACATACATACAGGTAGGTAGGTAGGTACCTCTCTTATTTTTAAAAGTAACATGGTACCTAAAGCTGGCGAATTATAGTCAAGGCTTGTTTGATTATAATTACAGGAATAATAGCGAAAGGTAATCTTGATTGTTTGTATCGAAGCACCGACGACGTTCTATCCTCGGATCTCGGAATCGATAGCCGATAACGATAACTTGATAATGACACTGGCAGATAACAGCTGGAATTAATTTGATTCTATCGATCGATGTTTCGACTTTAGACCACTATAATGATTAGTAAGTTAGTGCCTATATGAAGTAGGTTAGGAACATGAGTAGACACTGTGTACCTACATGACAACTAACAAGAAACATATCAATTAAACCTTGAACTATAGATTTTACGAGTAGCCTAGCCTCTACGTAACGAAGGTACCAACATACTCAAGTTACGCTGGATTTATCTATGCGAAGAGATTGACCATAAAAATAAAACGAAGGCATCATGCGTTTGTGTGTGTGTGTGTGTGTGCTAGATGCCGAACCATTCCGTGAGGTCGCACTTCGCACTTATCCAACCGAGTCGTTCGTCAACTGATCCACAATCTCGTCCATTTACCAATCAATACATAGAACGACCAAACAACTCGCTTTCAATCTCTTTTTATGCACATATTATACCTAACCTAGTTTTATAGGAACACAATGGTACGAGTAGAGTAGGCAGGCATAGACGAGTAGACCTGATAAGTCGCTGATTTCTTAACAAATCACTAAAAACCAATTAACTTTCAATGTTATTTGTTGCAGTCAATGCTGAAGGAAGATCCCCTCTCCAGGATCCAACGGGAGATCATCGAAGTGACGGAGCGGGAGCGCGAGTTCAAGGAGGGACACTTCCGCATCAACCGGCTGCTGTCGGAGTCCACCATCGACGTGGCGCAGCAGAACGGACACGACGCCGAGCACACGCCGCAGCGCGCGCTGAACCGCGCCGTGTCCACCTCGCACCTGCTGGGGCCCGTGGCGCCCGCGCCGCCGCCCGCGCACACCTTCCTCGCCACCAACGGGTACACGCGGCGGTTCACGCCGCAGAACGGCACCAAAGGCATCATGCAGAGGTTCATCGCCAGCAAAGGGAAGATGCCGACGACTCCGGCGGCGTCCACGCCCGCCGCCGCCGCCGCCCTGCCGCCGCTCGCGTTCCCCGCCACGCCGCTCGCGGCGCCCGCCCTCGCCTCGCCCGTCGTCATCTCGCCCCCCGCCATCTCGCCAGTCGTCATCTCGCGCACGCCCGAAGGGAAACCGGTCCGGAAAGGATTCGTGCCCGTCGAGGAGAAGATTCAAAAAGAATTGAGAGATATGAAAGACAGAGAACACGAACTCAAGAAGATGAGGAAGAAGTCGAAGCCGTTCGACCTGGAGCTGAGCGACAACGAGACGAGCTCCGAGTCGGAGGAAGAGGAGATCCCGATGCCGGGCGCGCTGAAGCAGACCAAGTCCATCGGGGAGCTGTACGAGGCGCTGAGCGAGGAGCCGCGCACGCCCTCGCCGCGAAACAGCTCCGGCCACGACTCGCTCGGCAGCCTCAAGCCGGCCAAGTCGCTAGCCGAGCTGTGCGACCTCTCGCCCGGGCAGGAGTTCCTGGCGCCCAGCTCCACGCGGCTTATTGCGCAGTGGGAGTCCATCATACAGCAGAAGCAGGAGGCGGGCGCGGCCTAGCGCGCCGGCCGAGGACGCCCGGTTCTAATGTTTGTGTGCGGGATGCGGCAGCGGGAGTGCCCGCGCCGCGCCGTCGCGGGCCGCATTCCGAGAGTACCGTAACAAAAGCGAACGTGGACAGTGTTGCGTATGCATTCCTCGAGTGCGGGACGAGCGTGTGATCGATTTCTTCGGCGATCGGTTGCGGCAATTAATTTTCTCCAGATAGCAAACAATGCAAATGATGGTTATCCGAAGCAATTAGCTCGTTCGTTCGTGCGCGGGTGGAAAGCTGCCGGAGCGCTGCGAACGGCTCCCGACTGTGAGTAAAACGGTTTCTTCCCATTGTTCCGAGGTCTCCCTGCGTGAAAAGCTGCTGGGGTTTTTGCGGGCCGCGGCGCTTTCCCGCACGGCGCGCCGCGCGCCGCCGCTGTGGGAAACGCTTCCACTGTAAGAAACGTATCAACGACACCTCGACATCTGCTCTCAGCATTGTCCCTCCCCGCCGCCATGGCTCCACCGACACCGACTTCCTAATTCATTTCTATTCTCACGATACAAGTGAATTGCGTGACCTATCCTAAAACATTAATTTACTTGCCTACTTATATTGATTTTATCAATGTTTTTAAAACGGTGTCATTCTAGAGTAAGATCTTCAGAGCCGGTGTTGGCCAGCGAGATGCATCGCGCGCTTTGTGTACAAACTTGTTCGCACTTTCCTTAGTTACGTTCTTAAATGAAGTCTCGTGATAACACATGATTATTTCATAATTTAGTAGATGTAGTAAGTAATTAATACATTCCTGTGATTGTGGTAGTGACGCTGTGAGCATGTACAATGGGCGGTGTTATCGCTAAGCAGCGATCTCTTCCACGCAACCTTGGGATAGAGACTTCCTTCTGTTTCGTGTTTCTTGATTCAAACCGGATGCTTGGTCGGATATCCCTTGTTGTGCGTCAAAATATTACCTGCTATGCTATAGGTATGATTCAGGAATTCACGATCAAAATGTTTTGATCAGTTATGTGTATGCTAAAAATTTAAATTTAAATTCAAATAATACCTATCTAGTGTTTAACGCCCTAACTTTTGGTTTAACCGAAAGTTATAAAAATGTTATACGAAATGTAAGAGAGAAAAAATATAAAATATGTATTTTAATATAAAATTAAGTATTAGCCTTGTGTAGCAACGCGGCTGTTACAACTGAAGCTGGACTTCGGATGGTTCGGATTGTTCGGATGGTCCGCACGTGTAACTGTGTTGTACGTAATGTTCAAAATGTGTGAGTGCCTTATTATCATTGATGTCACCAAATAGATGATATGTACCATTTTAGTTAAATACTAAAATGTTTTAATTGAAATCATTTAAACATTAAATATAAGTAAAATATTAAGGTTCTGTTTTTTACCTAAAAGTTTAGTTTTAGCATAAATATGCGCCTTATCTATTCTCTTCTTATATCTTGTCAGAAAACAATATTGTTCGCGGGGCCGTCTCTACCCGGAGGTGCAAGGCGTGCGTAGCACCCCAGCGCAGTCTCCTTGGGAACGTAAAGCCGATTGGTTTTTTTTAAATGCCTTGACGACGTAATCAGATCGCCTTAGACACATACCGAATATCAAATACACCTAGCTATTTGATTATAACGGGTATTTATCGCGCTCACCTCGTATGTTTGTGTTTTTGTTTATAATCAAATAACTATGTGTGATAATCGCGAAAGTCTACGAAAAACTATCAAATACCAATATGGTTCACACTGTGTCTGCGCGCTCTTGGGTGCGAATATGACACCCATCATAGAAAAGTAAAAAAAATTGCGACTCCCTTTTCTCGCGGGGTGAATGGTTCGCGTTTCTGGATCGGTGTATCTTTACGAGAAAAATTGGAACCCCACTCAGAAATAAGCTAAATATACGCAAGCATAAATGTACGGCTCGCTCGCCGCGTGATAGATTGCCATTTCTGTATGTGTACTGTAATGGAACAAAATGGTGCCACCTCATGCAAAAATAAAAAAAAAATTTACCTCAATACGTCACTGGTTGTTAACAGACAATTACTTTGTTAAAGTTATGATGCTTTGCTACATTTTTTTTGGCAATGGGGCGCATGTTGATTCCCGCGCCCCAGCGCCCGGCGCCTACAGAATGGTTATGACGGCCCTGATTGTTCGTATTAGAAAATTGTTACTTATAATTTAATGAGGAGGTTCCCATAATTATTCATTTGTACTTCATTGTTTAGCATAATAATAAATTAGTCAAAATAATTTAATTTTAGCGTAACTAGATTCGATGATAAAGATAGAGATTGATAGAATAAGTTGTTGCGATTTTAGGTTTTTTACTTCACATAGTATTTTTATCAGTTCCGGCAAATCAAAGATTTGATACACCTTCACGACATGATAAAAATATGAAACAAAAAAAAGAATATAATCAATTTCTATAAAAATGTGATATAAAATGCCTTATCGATATAATAGAAATGAATTTAATATTTGTATTTATGTACTAATAATAAAAAGAAATACCTTATGTAATTAAATATGTTGATTAGTGTTGTTAGTAAGTTTAGATGAATTGCTAATTTATAAAACTTAAATTACTGTTATTAAGATTTTTCGCAATAAATAATTTTGTCATAGAGCTTGTTTTACTGTCGAAATGTCTGTCCCTGTTAAATATTAGAGTTCGATTGCCTATCTCGAATTGTCGAACGTAACTGTACCTGAGCAACAGCAGAGGGCCGGGCGCGAGCCTTGCGGCAGCCCGCAGGAACAATGGATTACCTCACTCGTCGCGCGTCGCACTCACCATACCAGTAAGTTATTGTCCGTAAATAGGTAGCAGCTATTGTCTTCAATGATGTTATTCATTTGTTATTTATAAACACTAATCTTCGTCATACAAAGTTTATAGAGATGTTTAGATCATAAACAAAATTCAGGTGTTATCTTCATTTTTGGCTAAATCAATTTCATCAAATCAAATTTTTTTTTATCAAATCAATATCAAAAGAATTACGGTACATAGGTACTTACTGAGGCTATCGAGGTCGTGAGTGTAGCGACACAGAAATCGCTGGCCCAGCTGAGACACATATTATGTACTTTCATATGTGTTTTCACTCTCGATTCAGGTCATCGCAAAGGACAGGTAATTGTATGTAAAGGTAGATTATTATAATGCTTTCATAAGAACATAATATGATTACTTATGGGTTATTGTGTAGTTTGAAACTGAGACGCATCAAGTAATCTCCACTTTCCATCGTAGAATAAAACTTCATCGTAGGTGGATAAATAGGTACTCAGCACCTCATTAACAAATCTAAATAGATAAATTGTACCTACGTGTATTATATAGATAGCCATACGCGATGAACAGTGCATAATGACAAGTTCGAGATCACACAAGTTCACCTTGATGACACGGTGAACCAACAAACAGAAAGACAACTCAACATCTACAATCATAGTTTTTCGTAGACTTTCGTGATTATCACACATTTTTATTTAATTGTATCGCGCTCACATCTTATGTTTTTGTGTAATACTGGCTGCTGCAATACAGTCGTAACGTCGTCGGGACACAAAAACATATGAGGTGAGCGAGATAAATACCCGTTACAATCAAATAACTATCTACAATCATTTCCATGTAGACAAATATCTTGATGTTAAAAAGTTTATAAAACAGGAAAGACTGTAATACTCCATATATATAATACCTACTTATGTAAATCGCAATGAACTTACACAAATAGAAAGATTCACATCTGCAATTTTTATTTTCTCTACGACTGCTTCTTAGCACTTTGTGAATGGTTCATGATAAGTGCTAGATTAGAGAAACCGGATCCAAGAAAGTAGCTTGGGTCTTAGGTTATTGGAAATAAGAGATATAATTGCTTGGGAAACTACGACGCGTGTGGCGTACGTACTTTGACCTTTGGTGGCACTATCTTATAAAAGCCTCTTTTCTAGTTGGCATTCCGGCTGTTAGCTCGCCTTGATATACTCAGTTTAGTAGAGGTATACTTCCTAGATAGGTGTTTTTCATCAGGACACGCACCTAGAAATTTGTTTAAAGGAGAATTTTGGCACGGATCACCAACTTTCTACGCCATAGCTACACAATATTCAAAACACTATTTACTAACAACGCGTTTAACTTTGGAGTCTCAACAAGAAGTAGGTTTCCATACAATTTAGAACACATAGTTGCAGTGTAGCCTAAAATAGAGTTTTCCATACAAAAGAGTTCAACGCGCTTCGTTCTTTTACAAACTATTAACTGAAACATGCGCATGACATTTAGTCGAGTATGTACTACTCGGGCGAATGAACATGGCATCTGGCTGCCACTCTCGCTCGGAACTTGATGCTAACCCGCTGCCCCGCGCGGTGCCCTCCATGTTTCTTCTTCCTCTAATTGCGAAGCCTTATCATTACTTATCATTACCAAGTATTACAGGACCTTTTCTCTATGAAGACTATCCACTTCCGCGCTGTACTTTGCACAAACGTGCAAACATTCGAGCCAGGTGTCATGTTCATTTGCCCGAGTAATACATAATATTCAAAGCACTATTTATCAAAACGAGGTTAACTTTGGAGTCTCAACAAGAAGTAGGTTTACATACAATTTAGAACACATAGTTGCAGTGTAGTCTAAAATAGAGTTTTCCATACAAAAGAGTTCAACGCGCTTCGTTCATTTTACAAACAATCAAATGAAACATGACATTTCATCGAGTAGGTATACTAGGTATGGTGTTCCTTAGTGGGAACATTTGTATGGTACAGTCAGCGACATAAAGGGTTGGACTTTAGCAAACTGAAGTGGCAATGGACAGGCTATATGATAGCTCGATCAGTTGGGAAATAAAATAAGTCGGTGGATGTGAATGGAGGTATCTTGGAACCGCTTGTCGTGGTGGCTTACGGAGATGCCTATGTCATCAGCACGTCCAAAGGCTGAAATGTCGATGATGACATATTACAATTTATAACGTAACCTTATGTACAAGTGAAATAATAAGATGGAACTGGTTCGCTCTGTCCATGACTGATAGCCGATGACGTTAAATGACACTTGAAGACCTCGCACGACTCGTTTAATAAAAATCGTATATTATAAATATACTTAAGATAATAAAAAATAATATTTGTCGGAATAAAAATAAGTTTCAACTTCTTACTCAAAGCTGTATGGAAATAAAAACTCTAGTATTCACATCTCTGTGAATCACAAATATTTTAAATGAGTGATTCAGTGTCGAAAATTAAAAACAAACACAGTTTAATAGCTATAGTGTCCTTAAAACCGGAACACAGTAATTCTTAACATTACTGGTTTGTGGGAGAATATTTAGCATTGTCTTGTTACCTATCTATACGGAATCCTGCAGGGGATACCTTCCATTGGTAAACAGTGTACACGCTGTAACTCGCAACTATCTGTTAGGACGGCAACTTTTTATTGCGGCAACTGGCGGAATCGTGTGTAAAGTAGACAGATGTTACGTAGTAAGCGCTCAAACACTTTAAAAAAAAAAATACTTTATTGGAGACTTGGAATTACACTAGGTATTTACAAACAGAACTTAGATTTAGAGATTTAGAGATGAACTTGAACGTGACTGAGTCTGGAGTAGAATTGTCTGTCGTCAGCCTGAGAAAGGGTTTATAAACAAAAGTGATTAACTAATAAGATCAATAAGTAATGTGGGAAAGACAAACAATGGAATATTCTGGAGTACTAAGCTAATGAGATGTTTACATCCTAATGAATGGAATCTTACTTAAGCTAAGTTAATAGTATTTGTAGGTCCGAAGGGCGATATGTAACATCCCCCCCCTTAGAACAAAGATTGGGTGTTAGCGCCTGATCTTTGCGAGTGTGGTGAAGATGGAGTATCGACGTGGTCTTCTTCTTCATCTTCCGTCATGCACGAGGTGTTCTGGGTCATATGTCGCATCGGTATGGCAACTTGATTGTTGTGTCGTCGTCTTGAGTTGTCGAAGCAGTTGTTGAATATCTGGATGCATCCTCGATCGCTGGTTCGCCTTGTCCGTATGAGTCCGTTTGGGCATCGGTTGCATAATTTGATAGAAAAGTACACCATTAACAGGATTCCGATCAGGAAGTAGAGCCAGGCGAAACTTGAACTATGTCTTTCAAGGAATGTTCTATTCTTAGCTTGCATCTTCTTCACCTCCTCGGTATATTTCTCGAGATGAGATCTAATGCGGGTCAGTGAATCCAATGGCATCTCATTGATTGTAATCGGAATGAGATGCGGTGCTTCAATCTTCTCGGTTGGGTCGTAGCAGTCGTCGGTTCTGATGTCGGGAACAATGATTGGGTATGTTACATTTTCCTCTGAAGAATGATGTGCTGACAAAGTACTGTAACTAGTGTGCAGTTTGC
Source organism: Lobophora halterata (assembly GCA_932526365.1). Classification (NCBI taxonomy): domain Eukaryota; kingdom Metazoa; phylum Arthropoda; class Insecta; order Lepidoptera; family Geometridae; genus Lobophora; species Lobophora halterata. The sequence continues at coordinate 10,659,056 of OW052015.1, forward strand.
AGTCTTGAGGTAAGGTGATGATGCCGGAGCCTTGAAGTTTAATATTAGTAATTTCTTCATTGCATTGCAGGATACAGCTAACTTCTCTATTCAGAATATAGAGCCAATGGTTGTTGTGGAGTGGCTGGAAGGTTTGGATCTCTGCAGGAAATGTCGAGGTGGTGCAGGTTTCCGGGATCCTCTTCGTGTTGCTGAACAGAAGTTGGAGCTCGCAGATTGGGCGTATCGTAGAGTCGTAGATGATCAGGTCCTTGCATACTCGCTTTCTCGGCGCGAAAGTGCTGCAGTCTTCCATCGAGCTCGTTGACACATAATACTGCCCAGTGGAGTCGGTGGCCAAGAACTTATGCTCAGGGAGTATTGTGGTATGTAGAGAGGAATTGGGATGTTGGATGGGAATAGAATATGTGTGGTAGAGTGTAAAAGGATTATTTTGGACTCTATAATATATACTAAACGGTTGGAGTAGACGTAGGCAGTTAGAGTTGATGAGTCTAGGATGTTATGTATAGTGTCAGTGGTGATGGATGCTACTAAGGTTTTACTAGATCGGATTTTGTTCGAGCGCAAGAGTTCTTCATATAGTTTATTAAGACTTATGATGGATGGATGTATTATATTTGATTTTGCGAATAAAATACTAGAGATGCAATCATCAATTTCATTTTCTAGACTCGTGACAAGTTCTAGTATTTCTAGGGATATACTTGTAATGTCTTGACTTATTTTGATATCGAAAACGAGGTTTTCGGATTTATTGAAGTATTCATTGAGTCGGTTGATGTTTTCATTGATTATTTGTTCGTCAAATGAAATTTTAAAGATTGTTTGATTGAAATTATTTATAGTCGATGAGGTTATTTGAATTTGTTTTTGCATCAAGTCAGCAAGATCTAGTTCTTGTTTTTCAAGTTTATCGATGCATTCGTCATACCGCTTTGCGTCTTTTGCATCAGGAGTGCCGATCAGGAATTTAAGAACTGAGCCAAATCCGTCTAAAAGTTCTCTTTTGACGCGAGAGTTCTTGCCAAGATACATCTTCAATTCAGAGAGACGAGACTTGATTTTGTTGAGACTGATGTTGAGGTACGACTTGGTAGACTGAACGTTTGGAAATTCGAGATGTTTGGAAGACATGACGTTGAAATTGTTTGAAAGGCGTTGGAGGGATTCGAAAGAGATGAATAGAGGTTTTAAATCGCGATAGACTACAAGTTTCCATGATTCGTCAGAACAGAATATTTGACCCTCTTCTTCAAAGAAAATGCCAGAGTATGACGGAAAAGGTTGGGTTATATTCAGAGTGGCAACAACTCCGTTGGTTGCCCTGAAATGGGAGAAAGATTCGAATTAGCTTGAGTTTCTGAATAGTGATTAAATTTATTTTTGATGAAGTTCCGAATTACTACGTAGAGTTTGTAGAGAGCGATACATGCTACTAGTTTTATGATAGAACAGATCATGAAATTATAAATATAATTTGGATTGGAGAATATTTCAGTAAAGGACATGTTTTGAGCTGTTGTAAAATGACAGACCCTGAAAATAAAGTGAAACTTAAAATTAGTCTAAACCTAAAGTTAACTCTAACTTAACCTAGGTATGGTCGCAGGCGATTGGCATGCACCAATTGATTCCTGCCTTTAGTCCTTATTAAATAATTTTCATTAAAACCTACTCGTATGACCTCGTACGGTCCCTCCCATTTAGAATCTAGATTATTAGGATTAGGTACTCTTAACATTACTTTACTACCTAACTTATATTCTACAGGATTTTTGATAGTACTGTCGTATCTTTCTTTAGCCTTTTCTTTCATATGTTCGAGGTTCCTAAGCGCAGAGCCACGAGAAGACCTTAGTCTTTCGTTCAAGTCTCTTAAATAGTCACAGCCTGTGTAGTCAGGAATAGGCTTAAGTGAATAGAATGGACGAGGCCTATATCCGAAAAGCAGTTCGTGAGGCGTGTAACCGGTTGAAGTGTTTACTGAAGTGTTATGACACATGATAGCGAAAGGTATGATTTGATCCCAATTCTTTAGTCTACGATTATGATACATACGGATGTGATCACGCAACGTCGCGTGGAATCGTTCCAGAGCGCCGTTAGTCTGAGGATGGTAAGCGGTATTGAAAGTATGGCTTGCACCGAGGAATTTCATAAGTTGTTTCATGACGTTGTTCATGAATTCAGTTCCTTGGTCAGAATGGAAGCGTTTCGGAACACCATAGTGTTGACAGAACTGTAGCAGTTGTTTAGCAACAGTAACTGCTTCTTTGTCGGGAATAGGGTAAGCTTGGACAAAGCGTGTTAAATCATCTTGTAGAGTTAGAACGTACTTATTATTACTATCGCTGATGTCGGAATAAGAGACTAGGTCCATTGAGACTCGTTCAAATGGTTCAGTGGATTGAGACGTTATAACCATAGGGGCTTGAAAATTCTTTCTTTGTATTTTATTCTGCTGGCATGTTAAGCAAGAATCAACGTAGTTTTTGATGTCATTTGTCATTCCTTTCCAGAAGTATTCATCGCGTATCTTCCTAGTGGTCTCAACAATGCCACGATGTCCCGAAAGTGGTTCATCGTGATAGGTTTTCAGTATGTTAGGGATTTCTTCTTGTCTAGGATACCTAACTTTATTCTCACAGATGGTGATTTGGCATTCGTAGCTATCGGCCAAATATGCCGTGATCCTAAGTTGTTCAGTGTTGATTAATTTGCAAGTGTGATCGTTTTTAAGGTCAGGAACAAAGAGATGGCTTATTTTATGATGTTGAAGGCATGACAGCAAGGCTTTAAAATAGCTTTCAGAATCCCATGGATCGAAATGACTGGGTCTCGTATAACAAAAAATAAGATTTTGTTTTTCGTTAGAAATTAAAAGGTCAGCGTCATATAATGATTTAGGCTTCTCGACGTAGGAATCTATTTGTGGACATGAGCTTATGGCTTCATTATAGAGGTCGTTCTGATCTGAGGGCTGGCAAGAAGTTGGGATGAAAATGTCCTTGTGTCTAGGATCTAGTAGTCTGTCGGGAGATCGTTTTACTCTGGAAAAGTCGATACCTGTCTTTTCGGAGTTTTCTAAAGACATGAAATGTTCGTAATTAATTTGAAGGTAATCTTCAGATTGAGAAGGTACTGGGTCATCTTCTGTCAAATCGATTATATTGGAATTCAGAATAGGTGGACGAGAAAGAGCATCTGCATTAGTGTTAATTTTACCGGCTTTATAAATGATTTCGTAGTCATATTCTTCTAATTTAAGTCTCCAGCGAACCAATCTGCTACCTGGGTCTTTGATTGAAAATAACCATGTTAAAGGCTTATGGTCTGTTACTATCTTGAACTTTCGACCAAATAAGTACGGTCGGAAATGTGCTACTGCCCATACTATAGCAAGCAACTCGCGTTCGATAGTGGAATAGTTGGATTCGGCTTTATTCAAGGTACGTGAGGCGTATGCGATAGGTAAGTCTTTACCTATTTCACCTTGGGATAAAATGGCGCCAATTGCATGGATAGAAGCATCGGTGGTCAGAATAAATTCTTTAGTGAAATCTGGATATTGTAACAATGGAGTCGTTGTCAGAATGTCTTTACACGTTTCAAAAGCGCGTTGTTGTTCTTCACCCCATATAAATGGAATATCCTTTTTAAGAAGCCCTGTTAGGGGTTTTGTAATTTTACTAAAGTTTGGAATAAATCTACGGTAATAACCTGCAAGGCCTAAAAATGATTTTATGTCTTTACATGACTTAGGGATTGGAAACTCTCTGACTGCTTTTACTTTGTCTGGGTTAGGTTTAACTCCTTCATTGGAGATGATGTGTCCTAAATAAGCTACTTCCTTTCTTAAAAATTCGCATTTATCTGGCTGTACTTTAAGGCCGTGATTTCGAAGACGTTCGAATACTTCTATGAGCTTTTGTTCGTGCTCTTGAAGGCTTGATGCAAACACTACAATGTCGTCCAAGTAGACAAAACATCGTTCGCCTTGTAGGCCATAAAGAACACTGTCCATGGCTCGTTGGAAAGTCGCGGGTGCATTTTTAAGACCAAAAGGCATTCTTAAAAATTCATAATGCCCGTAAGGTGTGCTGAAGGCAGTTTTAGGAATATCTTTAGGGTCTAGCTCAATTTGGTGGAAGCCTGACGCAAGATCTAGTGTTGTAAAGTAACATGAATGTCCAAGTTTATCTAGAATGTCTGTTATATTAGGTAAGGGGTAACTGTCTCCGATAGTGACGTCATTTAGTTTGCGATAATCAATAACAACCCGCCATTTCTGTTTACCGGAAGCGTCTAACTTTTTCGGTACTACCCAGATAGGGCTACTCCAGGGTGATGTGCTGGGTTGAATGATGTTTTGATCTAACATTTTCTGAACTTGAGATTTAACTTCCTGCTGATGAACGAAAGGAAAACGATAGGTTTTGGTATTGATTGGTGTATCTGAGATGGTTGGGATAGAGTGTTTGGTGTGATTGGTAAAAGTTAAAGGTTCATCTTCAATGTAAAATATATCTGAGTATCGCCTTATTATTTTACCAAGAGAATCCTTTTCTTCTTGGTTCAGGTGATCTGTGCGGACTAGTTTGTTAACTTTACTTTGTTTCTCAATAGGGTTTATTAAATTTATGTCTGTCATGTTAGTTAAGTTGATGGAAGGTGGAATAGTAAGTTGGGATGTAGTGACTTCAGGTATTGACGATAGAAGTTTATCATTATTACTAGAATTAACACAGGTAATAAGAAACTTATTGTTTTTGACTGTAACCAATGCATTTGGGATCGAAACATCATCGCTAATTAGTTGTTTTTCGACAACAGCTGTTCCATTTTTAATGTCATTAGTGAAACACGTGATTACTGTCTCTGACCGCTGTCCAACAAATTGTTTATTGTCTTCGAGATTCTTTGCTTCTTCCCCGATGAAAAACAATTTGTAGGTGCGGTCATGAATGCGCATTGTTTTTGACTGGATGTAAAGGTTCACGTTGAATTTTGTCATGAAATCATTTCCCAAAATACCATCTGCCTGGATATTAAGGTTTGCAACATGAAATTTGAATTTAGGAAATGAATCCAATGCTACAAGTGCCGTCCCGAAACTCCGAATCGTCGAGCCGTTCCCTGATACTCCTATTATTGATACGACGTCCGATTCGTCAAGAAGAGCTGAGCCTATTTTTCTTTTATTCAGGACTGAAATAGCAGCTCCTGTATCAATAAGTAGGGTAACCGGGTTGCCCTCAACGTGGAACCGGCAGTGTAAGAGATTTTCCGGAGGTACATTAAGGGAGGAAATGGTTATTGAATTTGAAGGTTTAGTGGTTTTAGTCTTGGAATTAGGTTTTCTTTTAGGTCGCGATTTCGATTTAGAGTTTGAATTAGATTGAACTTGAGTTTGATAATTCCTGATTTGAATGTCGGTTTGGGTAGCCGCGTCACGCAATTGTCTCCGATAGACTGGGTCTCGTGTTGCGACCTCTCCCTCACCTGTAGGCTTAAAACTAGGTTGTCCCCGATGGACTGGACTTACAGAACTAGGTTCCCTAATACTATTTTTATCACTACTACTGTTATAACTAAATTTGGTAGACGCGTGTCTCACTAGTCTAGTTGTAGCTGCTCCATCTCTGTGATCATGCATTGCTGATTCGATATGGGGCTCGATGTCGGTGTCTGGGCATCGTAAGAGTAAGTTGAAGCGGTTCCCGAGGAGTTGCCCATTGCCTCGGCCGCCTGCGAGTTTAAATTATTGATTTTTGCAGGTGGGGCAGGTAGAGCACGCGGTTGTTCGCCGTTTGGGTTTTGGTTTCTGATGCTATTATTGAATGCGCGTTTGCGACATTCCATGATCAAATGACCTGGTTTTTTACAATAATTACAGAGCTTCGTTTGGTTGTGCACTAAGTTTGGAACCGATGGTTCCTCACGGCGTTGTAAGGAGGAAGCAGGATTCCTCGGCTGGTTGTAAAATGTCCTAGCAGTTGGGCGAGGTGTGGGCGTCGGCAATGCCCTTTGAATTTCTGTGGATTTAAATAAAGTCTGACGAGCTCTATTCATGTTCCTAATTTTTTCTTCCTGAACTGCAAAACTTCCTGCGTCCGTTAGGTTAGTGAAGCTGCGGACGCGAAGCATCGCACCTATATCAGAACTGAGTCCATTTATGAACACGTTTAAGGCCGTTTCTTCTGTAGTTGCTAGACGCCCCTCTAAGGTCTTGTCTGCAACTTCCGCGGTTAGTTTTTCTACGATTTTACTTCTACACAAGTCGACCCTCAGCAAGTATTCAGTGATTGACTCACCAGGTTTTTGGAAGAATGATTGAAGCTCTAAGTGAAGATGAGCTAATGTTTTAGTTTGCGAAAATTTTTGAATTAGGAAGCATTTTAGGTCTTTCCAAATTAAAAATGACTTGGCATGAACGTCTGACGATCCTGGCCCCGTGATTTTGTTTAACGCATATGTTAATAGCACTGAGTGCTGTTGTGTTGTCGCAAGTGAAAATGCCGAATCGCATGATCGAATGAATCGATATACTTGCAAAGGTTGTGTCGTATCAAAGTCTGGGATTAATTTCAAGACTGTGCCTAGGTCTAATTCAATAGCCGCGCTCTGGGCTTTAAAATCTTTGTCAGCTAGAGACATGATATAAATAAACAGTTAAATCAAAGATTTAGGAGAAATAGGACAAAGGATGAGCATAAAGTAATTGAGCCACTTACCAGAGTAACGTGATTATGTGGATGAGCATTGGGGCTGGTTCGGCGAGAATGTTTAAAACCCTTCAGGTACCGCGCTTCTGCGTTTATCCCGTCTTCCAGCTGCTGCTTATCCTACCGGCTGCGCCAAATTGTTACGTAGTAAGCGCTCAAACACTTTAAAAAAAAAAATACTTTATTGGAGACTTGGAATTACACTAGGTATTTACAAACAGAACTTAGATTTAGAGATTTAGAGATGAACTTGAACGTGACTGAGTCTGGAGTAGAATTGTCTGTCGTCAGCCTGAGAAAGGGTTTATAAACAAAAGTGATTAACTAATAAGATCAATAAGTAATGTGGGAAAGACAAACAATGGAATATTCTGGAGTACTAAGCTAATGAGATGTTTACATCCTAATGAATGGAATCTTACTTAAGCTAAGTTAATAGTATTTGTAGGTCCGAAGGGCGATATGTAACACAGATGCGGCAACTAAAATTAATCCGTATACTTAACCCAATGATTATAGGATTGGTCAATAAGAAAACCTGTGAAATGGAAAGCCAGAAATCGGACATCCGGATCTGTTAGTTTTGTTTAGTGAGCTGTTTAATTGTTTAGTGACGCACGTCTATGATCTTTCATCGGATTGCTCTGACCTGTGGTTTGAGTTCCGCCTCCGAAGTAGGTGGAGGCAGCAAAGTGATCGCGACTTTTTTTTTCTACATAACGAACGGACACAGTCATTACTTATATGATTATCAAGTTACGACTTTATGTCATCTTTAGACTTTCTAACATAATTTTTTGGGAAAAGGTCTCATAAAAAAAATATTATGCAAATATTAATAAGTATATAAACAGGAAGTGTTTTAGATGGGTGGTTCACATTTGCATCTAAGTTTAAAAAAATGCTATTAATCCTTTGGGATCGTTTCTAGCAACGGTTTTTATCTGAGTAAATACAAAAAAAAATGTTTTCAAATTCTTATTTTCACAGATTTAGTTCAGATTTCAAATAAGAATAGTCTATCTACGCTACGCCTAGACTGGAATCGCAGTAAAATTATATTTTACTCAAAACGGCCATTATAAAAAAACTGAATTTGTCTGAAATAAATAGCACATAAACTGAACACCCTGTGGCAATCATACTTAAACTCAAAATTCAAACTAAAAAAACACGAATAACTAAAAGCTCGTACGAACTTCAGACTCTATAAATGACTACATTAATAACTTATAGCCCATTATGCTTAGTGATATGTGTACAACGGGGTTGATTACACTCCAAGAAATATCATAAACACTTAAGACGACTTATAGTTTATAAATGAGTGTAGGTAATTGTTTGGTGTTCAAATAAACAATAATCAAGGTTTTACAAAAACATAGACAACCGACTTTAATTTGACTGTTTTAGTTACCGTAAACACCACTGGAAGTGATAGGGAAGTAAAATACGCAATCTCGTTTACTTCGACGACATATTTTTTTCAGTTATTTGGATATAAAAACAAAACTACTGAATTGATTTTGATGAAATTTGTATGGGACCAATCTGAAAGTATATCCTCTCGAAAAAAAAAGATTTTTTAAGATCGGTTCATAAACAACAAAGTTCTGAGATAACAAAAAAAAAACAAAATTATTGATAACCTCATCATTTTTGAAGTCGGTTGAAAATTATATTCAATGACTCTGAAGCCTGACCCACACTACGTTGTCAGACGTCTTGTATTTATTAGTTGAGCAATATCCCAATGATGTGTCGTTGTCCTAACCTTGATTGCCCAATTTCCGTCACCTACGACCAGGCACAGGCAATAATCTCTAACTAGGGCACCAGGATGTCGCCGGTCTAGTATCTAATGAGATTAACATACTTATTTACACCACTTTAGTAAACAATATCACCTACTTTACACTACTCATGGCAAGGGGATACAGTTACTGACAAAAGTGACTCTTTGTAAAGTAAAACTTTTCTTTGTTTAGAAACAACAAAACATTTACTTTCTAAAATAAGTAAACCTATGTATAACTTAGTCAAGTTGAGTAATTAACTAGCTAGATAAAAGATTAAAAAAAATGTTATATTATATTTTTACATAAATGATGTTGTTGCAAGGTTTAGCAGTTAGCTATGCACATTGCATACTCCACTAACTTACGTTAGGTTTATCGTTTTACATAATACGCGTATTTAGTAATAATGTTGAACTTTGATTATTTACTCAATAATCAATGATTTTTAATATCGAAATTTAGGTCCAGGCTTAAAATAAGGATTGGAAGCGACGGTCGATAGTATCCAAAGCCTGGGAGGGGGGCGGGGGGCGGTGGGGCGTCTCGTCTGCAGACATCATCATCTCTCATCGATCTACAAAGTACTTTCTCTAGTTACGTGCCTCATTTTATGATATTCGTGATTTTGTTGATTTTTAAGATGTGCTCGTAACTTAATCTAGCAGTCTGTTACGAAACGTTTAATGCGATAATGCCTTGAGAACCGGATTCTTTTCTGAAAATACATTTATAAAAATACTTACCTAAATTGAGAATTGTAGAAATCGCACGCTGTAACAACTTATAGATTCTAAAAAACTAAAAGCTAGTAATTTATAGAACTCCTTGAAGAGGAAATAGGTACAGAAAGGAAAAGAAGAAGAAAATAAAAATATTGTATTTAATCTATAAGACTACTTTTAAAATAATGCTCTGTTTTTGCTGACCCGAGCCTCATTGGTTCGGCCTCACATGCTCTGCTATTCGTGTCAGGTCAATCTAATTCAAAGTGATGCTAACTAATGTAAATAACTATTATAATTTCTGTAGCGAAATGAATAGAAGCAGAAAATAAATTATCTGTGTAATAGTTTCTTTGTATTAAAACAATTAGATACATCTCCATGTGCATTGAAAAGATAAACAGTTAGGTACATACTGTGCCTCAATAGCTAAGAAGCAATGAACTAGCTCAAGTAAGTAGGTAAGTAGGTAACTTAGGATCCTAATAGTTGTTACATTCTCTCGAATAACAGTGTTCATAAGTGGGTCGGTCGCAGGCAGCTACTAGCTATGGGGATATGCTATAATCCCCACTAGTGGGGATTTCGGAAAAAAAGTCTCTAAATCCCTACTAACACCAACCACCAACCTCAGTGGGGATTTCGGGAATACTTATGTCTCGTAATCCCCAGTATATAAACAATGTACATATTATTTCAAATAATACAAAGTGAATAATCTAACGGTGAAAATGATTGTATGTGATGATAATAAAAAATATCCAAGGATGTGTATTATTTGAAAAACATATGTTCATTGTTCATTTTGGGATACCAAAATATTCCCGAAATTCTTACTGCAGTTTTTAGTTTGTGTTAGCGGGGATTTAGATACTTTTTATCCATAATTCCCCACTAGTGGGGATGGCTAGTGGGGATTTCAGGAATAAGCCGGATGGACGCAGATATGATGAAGAAGCAGCGATGCGTCGGAGGCAGTACAGCAGTTGTATTCCTTCAGACGGATGGTTTTGTGTTGAACTTACGGCACTATTTTTCTAGGAAAAGTGAGATAAGGAAAGATTTCTTTAAAAATGCGTATGTTTAACTTAATGAGGGGTCAGTTTTATTTGCTTTTTCGTCTTATTGTAAGTTGGGCACATTTGTATGTTGTATTCAATATATACCTACTACAAGATAACGGGAACCCAACCAACGGACGCGTGACGTCACACGGAACAGGCCCGGCGCTCGACGCTCGTCACTGGGCTGCTAGCTTCCTGTATGCTAATGTCGCATTACCACCAGCTCCCACCAACAAATTCACTTTTTCACCGGACCGTCCCATCACGCGATCACCTCACACTCGAAACTCAACCCTGAATCTTGAGTCGTAAGATCACTTTTGAAATAGTAGGCCGTTGTCAAGTGTTTACTTTCAATAGAATTATTGTTATGTGATTATCTACAAGTGTGCCGCTTTTTTTAATTGCTTTAATTGGTTGATATCATGCTTCCACGAGCTGATGGCTTCTTTAGCAGGTAGTCTAGTAATTACTAAGGTAAGTATAATTATGGAGTACAGCTCATCTCACAACGAATGTTTCTCACGGATTTTGAGCACATTTGTGGTAGAGAAGCAAAACTTACTCTCATAAGTACAAGTTGCTAGAGTGCCTAATCCTGATTTACGAGTAGACCTTTTTGGGGGTTAATTTTATTGATCGTTACATTATCATTACAGCAAAACTCTTTAATTTTTTTTTAATGGAGTACAGATGGGAATTAATAGTTCTATCTGTCCCCCTATTGGTGACAGGGGGACTGAATGAACTTTTAAAATTAATAAAAGTTCCATCTGTCACCCTTTCAGCAACGGTGGGACAAAAAGAACTATTTTGTCCCATCTGTCACCCTGGCGGACAAAGCAGGGTGACAGACGGGAATAATTTCCTGCTAGTTACATAGCCTTTCAGCTGAATCTGATTTGACCATTTAGGCGAGTGGTCTGTCCCTTGGCCTTTTCTCATATCTCAAACTGCTCAGATGCAATTTCAATTATAAAAGTTCCTTTATTCATAAAAAGTGGTACAAAAGTATAATAAATCCAGTGTAGATATTATCCTAGGTTATACAAACATAATAGAAAGGTTAACGTTTTGAAAGCATAATTAGCTTATTAAAACTTTTAGGCGAATGATTAATTTTATCAGTAGTACATTATTTACACTGGTTTCAATATCTCCTTGAAGTTATCATAAAAGTAGTAAGTACATGTAGCTTTTAGAAGAGCAATTACATTTATATCATATTATGAGGTTATTATTTGGTCTGTCCCTCCCTTGGCCTTTTCTCATATCTCGAACTGCTCAGATGCGCCAAATAACATAAAAGCAAATTGTGGAGCCGCTGTATGTGACTACAGACTACAGGAGAGTTGTAGCGTGTTGTGTATGCCGAGTGGGTGGAGCAAGGCCGCATCACATAACATTAGAGCGTCGCTGCGCCAACTGGAGCGTGCTTGAGATGCCGGCAGCGTGCGCGCCGGTCACTGGCTCACGTAATGTGAAGGACACTCGCGCTTGCAGGATTCACGGAAAATGCTGGCATTACCTACCATTTGATCTGTACTTGGTAATTATTGAAATTATCAAGTACTATGCCAGTGCAGAAGGTTGAAGGTGGATTTATTGCACCAGCTGTTACGTAAGAAGATTGTTTTTTAAGTGGCAAGATGAACAAGACGGGCTCTTGATGGTAAGAGATAACATAACAGTGTTACGCAGGATTTAGATCAAAGTCCGATGACAATTAGATTCATTTTATTTGCATGTGTGCAACATGCTTACTCTACCTTATTTCCAATTTTTTTATTTGCTCTACAACATCTTGTAGTTTTTTTTTTTTTTTTTTATTTAAGTGTTTTTATTAATGTTGGAACCTTGTACTAATGTTTGTCCTAAGGAAGGTGCTGATTGCTGTCACACAGATTTATGTTAGCTTTTGCAGCGGTCAACGCTCCCATTTTATTAAGTAGGTACTCCCAAATTAATCATTTGAATTTGAATTTGTTTGTTTTATTTTTCAAAGGTCATTTCAACGTATTCCATATGAAACAGTCATCTACCGCAGAATAATTCTGGGTATTACCCTTACCTTACTCCTCCGTGCCTTACCTTAAATGTTTTTTCTTGAATCATTTTTACTTTTGATTGAATATTTTCCTGTTTTGCCTGGTGTCGTTGAGTCATAGTACCAACTAAGTAGCATTGCATTGCTAATTCTAAATGTAGCGATAAGGTCACAGCTGTGTCACTTCAGCCGGCTCTGGTCAAGACCGCCTCATTCGTGTTGCGGGTTTTCTATTTTAGCTAACCTACACTAAGTACATAATGAAAATCGCAAATATATTTTTTTTTTCACACCACCTGCTCAACAATGCCCAATTACATATCATGCTATCATCAAAGTACAGCAATGCATTTCCTCTCTAGGGAGGTAATGTTGTATGAAACTCCCAAGGCTTGTAATGTGATTTGAATTTGGGACGTCAAATTCGTGTCGAAACTCGTGGAAAACTCTAAGTAAACGAACGCCCATATGGCATTTTAAAAAGGTTTGTTCGAAAATCGACCTGGGCACTCATAAAAAAAAGAAAAAAGGCGCGACTTCAAAGATTGTGAAACAAAATACAGTGTTCGCTGCAGGAGCCCTGGCTTTGTATTGCCTCACAGAAGGTGTGAAAAGTAGAGTATGCTCCTCTCGGATAAAGCCTGTCATCGTCTTGAGTAGCTTGAACCCCTCGCGTCACTCATGACTCTACATAACTGAGTCCCTCGTTAGCTCAGGGTTCAATATGCCACCCGCGACATAAGACACTGCTTTATCCCCTTAGTGTATAATCTACTATTTCTCACTCGATCACCTGGTTTATTAGGCATTTATTGTGTCCATTTACAACAATGGAACCGTAAAGCAATTAAAATAGAACAAACCAGTATCGGCAGGGCCGGCTATCACCGATAAGGCGCGCGGTGCCGGCGCGGGGCGAGGGGCGCGGGGCGTATCGCCAATAATCGCGATACGTGTTATCTGTTCACCTGCCACCCGCCACGAGTACCTATTGTGTATTTGTTTGCTCAAAATGCAAATAAGTATTGTTTTCATGACTTATTTTCTTGAGAGTTTGGCGTCTCATCAACATATGGGTACTGGTGACATCCATCCCATTGCTATCTATGACCAAAACAGTATACGCAAACACATGGCTTTGAATCACAAAGGCCGGTGTAACACTTCTACAGCGATTTTCAGGAATGAATTGATAAATGTGAAATCTTTATTTGATGATACGGATGGTCGAATGGCAAGTGGACTGCCACGCCGGTGTCGCGGGTTCGATTCCCGCTTCAGGCTAAACATTTGTGTGATAAACATTAGTGTTTTTCCTGAGTCTGGATGTTTTCTATGTATCCTATGCATGCATGCATTTACAAACGAAAAGTTTAAAAGTATTATATCAGTCATCTGGCTGGTTCCCATAGTACAAACTCTACTTAGTTTGGGGCGAAGTTCGAAACGAGAGTTCGGCGAGTCCTCACCTCCTGATGATGCCTCGTGTAGAGGCGAAACACGTGTCGTATCTTTAAACTTTGGTTTTCTGTTCGTTGACTCTTTGGTTTATAATATAGTAATATGTACTAAAGTTCTAAACTAAAGTTAAGTTAATTAAAACCTTTGTTTAGAAATCAAGCGGATTTATTACTAAATATATTTATATAATTTGTTGATATTTATGGATTTCCGCAAAGTAACGCCTGAATCAATCAATTATCTTAAACATGGTAAGACTCGAAAGCCCAGAAGGCTACTTTCTACTTTCCTTCAAACTGGAACCAAATACTAATGACAGCAAAATATCTGGCTCTGTATTGGTACCCATCTAGACGGAATCCTGCAGGGAACTCCTCCGAAGGTAAGGTACGGTAAGTGGTCCATCATGCAGTTTTCTAGACATGAGTGCGTGTGGTCGGTACCGACGGCGCCGGCGGGCGGCGGCAAATTGCTGCGGCGTGCATACTCCAATACTGATTGATGAGGGAAAGGGGGAGAGGAACAAGGGGAAGGGGGAGAGGAACAAGGGAACGGAGAAGAAGCGTTCTTAAAAGTTGAACTAAAAAACACTAGGTTCTTCTTTATATATTACTTACTTTCTGAGTTTTTGTCAGTCTTGAGTACCTAGAATACATAGAAAACACCCTGACTCAGACAAACAACATGTTCGTCACACAAATGTTTGTCCCGAAGCGGGAACAGTCCAACGTACTTGCCACGCGACCATCCGTGTCGTTAATATGGATGGACGCTTCTCTCCTGGCTTGCACCGCGAGAGCGTGTGTACTGTGTAGTGTGTAGCGTAGTGTGTGTAGTGTAGTGTAGCGGAACTTGAATCAAGTGATTAACCTGTCACGTACAATAACTCACCGGTGCCGCTTCCTAACGTTTACGTTGTTATTGCTTTGTCACTTTTTAAGATGAGTGAGGATTTCTTAATCATTTCTGAATCTCTTAATCCGATTTTTAAATTGAAAATTCCTTTTAGTTCATACTAATAGCATTTCTACTGATAATTATGTTCTTAATATACAAATGCCATGTTATTAAAATAAGGTCGTGGGTTCGAACCCAGTCGTACACCAATGGATTTTTCTGTTTAATAAATCTATGTGTGCATTAAAACACGTCCTTTATAGCAGTTAAGGAAAACATCGTGAGGAAATCGGCATGTCAAAGAACCTGAAAAGTTCGAAAACATGTGTCAAGTGCACTAAAGGAGGCTCTTCGAGGCGTACTTGAAATTATTTCACCACCCTGGTTCGAAAAAACGAGTGACACGATAAGAACAATAAATAAAAATATTTTTCTTTGGACTCTACAAAGACTGACTTAATCTATGGTTCTAACAATGAAGTAGGCTACCGATTAGCTATGCTTACTATATCTACCTCAAAAACCTACATTACTCAAAGAACTTTCTTCTTAAGTGTTCGCCCAAGGCTGATCCTTTTGCAGCTACCATGGGGCATTCACTTATAAGGTTACAATACAATGTATCTACATGATCGTTCACAAATCAGACCACCTGGCTTCATAACTACTTAAGAAGTTTCCATCACAACGATGTTTATCCACTGCCAAACGTTGTGGTTGCGGCGGGTTAATCGGACTTCGATCTCTGCTTTATTTACAAAACAACTAATGTTCAACATTACCTATCGGATGAATAAGTTACACACTGAAGTCAACGTGATGCATAGAACCACGGAGTCTGGGAAGCAAAGCCGAACCAGGCGAAGACAACTGTCAAGTTACAGAGGAGAGTAGGGCTAGGACAGGCTTGCGTAAGCTTCCCTGGGATGGGCCTCACAGCAACGTGCGTGAGGGACACCGGTTCGTATTCTTCAGATATCCCGGGGTCCCTCTAATGCGCAGAGGTCGTTTAGTAGATTAAAGTTCGACATACCCCTCCGCCCTCCCGCAAGGGCGGTGGGCATCCACGAGGATTTCCCCATGTAAAAAAAAGGCTTGCGTATGCTGCTAGACTCCTCTCCACTCCACCAAATGTGTCGGCCAGCACTTTAATGGTGCTGTCAACAATCCAGTATCCTGCTCCGTTATTTCAAGGAGTTGGGATGGCTGGGGTTGGCGAAAGCCTTCCCCGGGACGGGCCTCAAGGGCCACGTGCGTGAGGGGCACCGATACGTGTTCTTTAAGATATCCCGGGGTCCCTCTAATGCGCAGAGGTCAACCACCATGGGGTTTTAGTCGGTAAGAGTTCGACATAACCCGTGCGCCCTCTCCCAATCTATGAGGATTTCCCCAGGTAAAAAAAAAGGAATTAGGATGGCTGGGACAGGGTAATTATTTTTCTTTCGTTGCGTTGCATGCCACGCATCGGACGCGTTACGTCGAATGTGTTTGCGGGTCTCAGCCATCGGTTATGCATGAGATGTGAGATTGAATATGTGCATTATGCATTTTTACCTACAGCGGTGAGGCTGGTCGCATGATTTCAATGTTTAGTTAGGCCGATTAGTTAGCTAGCCAAGAAAACTCGCTGTTGGTACAAGCTACACAACGAAATTATAGCTCGGAGATAGTATTCACTTGACCCTAGGTACACTAACGGGTCAACCTATACCCTAAACTTTATCTTAGGGATCTTCTTTCCTTCCTTCTCGTGAACTCCAGTGGCTGGCTTTGGCGTACAATTTTGTACCAATTATGTCCAATATTATACCAATGTTTTGCGTTGGATATGATTGCAATTGAAATTGAAAAATCCATCAATTGTTTTGGCGTGAATCACGCGTCCGCATTCCGACTTTATTATTACTGTATGAAACACATTTTAATTTGTACATATGTGTCATTAAATCTATTGATAATGCCTATAGATGACGCCATTTCTACGACGATATATTTACCTGTACACTCGTGTCAGTGATAATGTTGCTGAACGCTTACGCCCTAATACGAATGACCTATACCGGCACTGGAAGGTAAGACATTCCGGTATGGCCATGGTTAGTATGGTCACAGGTAGGTGTAGGCACCAACTAGAAACCTGATCGGTGGTCACTGAGAAACGCGAAGATTGTGAATATAAGGATGCGTTTTCAGTTTTTTCAGTCAGTCAGTCGCGTCTGTGGAAACGCATCTTTAGGCTGCGTTTCCACCAGAGATGTGCGAGGATGTGTAGCAAGGGATGTGTTTGTAAAGAACCAATAATATCGCTTCATTTACCTTGCCTCGGTCAGCATAGCTCTGGTGGAAACGGCTCAGCGTAGCTAGATTTTTGCGCATACAAAACAAGCGAGGGATGTGTGCGAGGGATGTGTGCGAGGAATGTGTTGTGAGGGATGTGTTGCGAGGTTTGCGAAATACTGTACCAGCCAGTCCATAGACGGAGTTTGTTGGAAGTAGAAGTGCGCGTCACTCCGCTCCCACTACACCGCACCCCTGTCGACACATGTCACAGCTTCGCAACGCATCCTCGCACTACACATTTCACAGCTCCGCTACACATCCTCGTACGACACATTTTCCTCGCACAGCTTTGGTGGAAACCTCCAAACATTTTAACAGCACAGCTAGACATCCTCGCACGACACATTTCCCTCGCACATCTCTGGTCGAGTCGCAGCCTTAGTGACCGGTCCACAGTCACGCGCCGGCAGTAACCTTTAGCACGAACGAACGGTCCAGTTATTGTGCTTTGCGCTCGCTACCGCCTAGGTAATACAGTAGACACTAGGCAGTAGCAGCAGGCTAGACTCAGAAACAGCTATTTTGTAACTATGTGCCCGTGGTCGGGGGTCACAATAAGTTCAGGCAACATTTACATAGCACACAAAATGTAAGTCATAGTAACAGTTATTGTATTGGCCTCCGTACTTACATACTAAGTATGTACCTACACATAGTATACATAATGTGAATAACTAAAATATAATCTGACTCTTGGTGGTCTAGAGGAAACATTGCATCTCCACAACTCTTAAATAATAAACAACTCTAGATTATACCTTATTTCTCTGTAGTTGTAAATTAAATATCTATTGGAAGAGTTATTATACTATATAAAGACACCATTTCGTTAACTTTCAAAACAGTAAAAAACACTCAAAATTCAATGTATATATTAACACCGCAATTATAATATCCGGGCAACAAGCTTTTCCGCTGCCTTGTTATCAGATCTTTTCAGTAAGTGGAAGGAAGCTATAAGCACCTACACACGACACGAGGCTAAGGCTAAGGCTATGTATGAGGAGACAGTCCAAGGCCGGCATGTCTGCAGAAGCCGGGAGGCCGATTCGGGGCCGCAACCCACCCCCGACCCGAATGGGGACATTATGGGACAGATTGGACATTGTGTGAAGGCTTTACCTTTTAATAGGACTGGCCTACCTTTTAAAATAACTAATCATTCTCGATAGTTTTTTTCTATTTTAGGTAGAGTTTTATAATTATTTTTTTTGCCAGTGTTTTACATTATAACCCTAGCCGGATACGTTATCAAAAAAGATTATGTACTTAGTTCGTACTAGTAACTATCAGTCGCTCTACTCGCTATTACACATATTATCAAGAATACCTACATACAATTTATTTGGTGATGATAATGTTTGTTATAAAATACAAAATTGTGCGAAGTATGTACCTAATTCCTTATGCATCAGTAGAATCTAGAGGAGGATTTAGAGTCACCAAAACTAACCGGAAACTAAATGTTTGTTATCAGCAACATATAATGTTAATCAGTTGCCTGAAATAAAAGTTGGCGTGACCTCTCTAAACGTGGCTAATCGTTTGTCAATTGCAGTCTCCCGCCAGTTGAAGATGATGTACCACCGCTTATCAACGGGTTTCTAATTGAGTCACTGCTTGCGCAAACTATCGGCGACGGTTACCTGATTGTGATGAAAATACTAGACTGTGAAAGTACTGGCGCTAATACCTTTACAGTTAGGACACAGATCTGGAACACCGGGATTCACAGTCGCGTCATCAGTGACGCCTTGTGACTACCACCTAGAGCTTAGTTTAAAAATTGATGCAGCATCTTGAGATTTTTTGGTGATTTCATGTTTATGAAATAAAAGTACCTAATACAAATATAGCCAATATAACAGATACAAACAAATACAAATTCATTTATTGTGAAACACAGGTAATGGGATGGTGATATGGTTTGTCGCCGATCTCTATGTTTTACCCACAGAAGTATTTAAGTACAGAAACACAATGTAGTACGTCGAAAATGAGCCCAAGAAAAGAGAGCCATACATATTGGCTAACTTCTAGTACATTTTGGTCCGAAGCTAATTATCGAAAATGAGAAGTAACAGGGGTAGATACATATTATATGTTAAAACTACTACTTTCAATAATGTTTGTTACTTTTTACGATGTAGTTCTATTTTTTCCAATATTTTGGTCACCCAAGTTGTAAGTTGATTACATTACATTATAGATAGTCTTGGACGATTTGGGTTAAATCTTTAAAAACTAACTTTAAAACCGCCAACGATAGAATTACCACCAATCCAATGTGTAAACAAAGGCTGAAGAGTGGAGACAGTCCCATCGCACGGGCGTAGCCCGCGCCCTCGGCCTGACAATATGTGGTGGAAGCACCGCATTGTCATGGAAATCCATGTCATTCATAGAACATTTTACACGGACAAATTGTATTTCGATGCGTCTCTTAGTACAAGTACCAGACCAGCACACTTGTGAAATTGGTATAGTATGTATGGAGACAATTCCGAGTGGTTTTGGAATATGATCGCCACTAAAATGCCTCGTCATCGGTTAGTTTACTTTTAGCTCTGTTACAGTTAGTTTATGCGTAACTGAGTTTACGATCTGAGTCAATTGTCTATGCTTTCTCGCCAAAAGATTCGCACTAATTGACTATCGTTTGCCATCGTGCCGTAAAATCAATTTCAAGGCTCGTTGACGTGCGTTTATAAACTGGGTATGCCTGCGCCGCCGCTTCCTCCTCCACCTCCTCCTCCTCCGCCTCCTCCGTGGCGCAGCGGTTACGACGACGAGGCTCAAATGGCGAATATAAATAAAAATCCTGAAGATTTTGCAACACTTTCACTAACCGCCCGTTCTCTCGTTTCATTGTCATTAAAATTTCAAAGGTGCAGTGAACTTTAATGATGAAGACGAGTTTAATGCATTTGTTACACAAGAGGCGGAAGTACGCGGTCGCACATCATCCACCGGCTTCCTGCGGCATTGTGGTATGTGGTTGCTAGAAGGGGTGGTATGTATTTGGTAGATGATAGCATGAAGTGAACACACCGTTTCCGTCTTTTGTAAAACAAATATACAAAAGAAGGTTCTTCCTAATGCGTACGAATATTTTTTAATGCATTGTTTGAATATTACTGAAAGGGTACTAACTAAACTTTCAAAGTAAATGTACGTAGGTAGCTAAATACGTGAGTTAATATTATTAATTTTAAATGGAACCGGCCCGTTCAGAATCCTCAGGTACGGGTCGGCCTCTCGATAAAAAAATAATAAATTGTTGAAATAGCATAAAAGCAGAAAGCTGCAGTGGTGCTTTCACCCATAACTTGCATTTTGCATTCACTTTGCAGCGGCGATACCGGCATCGGATTATTAAATGAACTCGAACTTCGATTACAATGTAGGTACTTATATATAGATAGTTGAAAAACCACTTTTGGCCGATTTTCCTTTTACTGATTTATTGACAGTTTTCGAAGCCTCCGCCAATAATAGGTCCAAGACAGGTAGAGTCAGCGAGAATTTCAAGGCTGCTCTTGTTATGTTAAAAACATAATTATCTTAGTTTCATTTTCAAATGTTAACAAGTGTCGAGGCGAGCTGGTATCATGAATTATATCATGGTTTGAATGTCTTGAACCATAAACACCAATTTGGACGACACTGCTGCATTAGCGCGGCGGTTGGTTCGCCATTTGTAAGGAAAATACCGAAACTATTAGGAAATTCCGAACTGAATTAGACTTTCCGCTGATTTGGCGATGCGACACGGTGAAATGTCGAAACAAACAATCTATTCTTGGACAACATCATACTTTATTGCTTTCTTACATTCGTAGAATATCGTACTATGAGACGTTATAATGTTGGGTATGTTTATGCTTCATATTACTGAGAGAGTAAGTCAAATATGTCTTAGGAGTTAGTCTACTTAGCATAGCAACTGCGGCCGCAGCGGCCCGAGTGGCCCGGCCGCTGCGGTGAGCGTGGGAACTGGGCGACGAGGTCGATAGTGCTGGTGCGTTGCGGACACCACCACTCCATCTACCTGCCGTATTGGCAGTTATAATAGGCAGATATTACAATGGTTGTTGAGTTAATCAATCGAAATGAACGGGACTGGTCGTGAAGCAAACATAACTTCAAAACATAATAGTACTTAATAGAGACCGTCAACATTAGGAGACAAAAAGTAAATCCGATACTGGCTGTTAGTGTAAATAATAAGTTATACCTATTACTCTTCAGAGCTGTGGATTTTGTAGGTATGATAAAAAAAAATATAATAGGGTCTTCCAGGAAATACATAGTTAGAATAAATAAGCTTCTTGATAATTTAACAACACATCATAAAGCGAGGCCCTATTAAATAACCCTCGGAACTGTGCTGAAATCAACCCAGGGTCCTACTCCGTTATTTTAAGGATGGCTGGGTAGGGTTAAATAAATATCGGGGGGCAATGCACAATGCACCCTTCAACGGGAAGCCAGTCCAGACCACTGTACCCCCTTTTTAGAATTAGAATTAGAACCCTCGTAATGAAGTAACGACGCTAGGTCCCCGCGCGCCGCCCCGGATCGTTCACGGACGCAGGTCGCAGACACGCGCGCGACCAACAACACAACGAAAGCGAAAACAATACAAAACCACAACCACATCCCTCCTCGTCTGACGTGACTATTGTCAGCTTGAAGCCCAGGGTAGAGAGCAAGACAAGTCCTGTCTGCGGTGGACCTCATCTACATACATAGCATGGACGAACTAAATGAATTTTTACTTTTTACCTGTCTCTGATAATCCTATCCTACTAATATTATAAACTGTAAGGATGGATGGATGGATGTTTGTTCCTCTTTCACGTAAAAACTACTGAATGGATTTTAATGAAACTTTACAATAATATAGCTTATATATCAGAATAACACATAGGCTACAATTTATAAAGATACCTGCGCAGACGAAGTCACGGGCACCAGCTAGTATCCCACTAATATCCCACTAATATTATAAACGCGAAAGTTTGTAAGGATGGATGGATGGATGGATGGATGAATGGATGGATGGATGTTTGTTCCTCTTTCACGTAAAAACTACTGAATGGATTTTAATGAAACTTTACAATAATATAGCTTATACATCAGAATAACACATAGACTGCAATTTATAAATATACCTGCGCAGACGAAGTCGCGGGCACCAGCTAGACTAAATGACTGACTCATTATTCTCCTAGATGAAGTGGAAGAATGTAAAATGTAAATACGGGAATGTATAGGGGGGTTGGAGGGAGTTCAGGAAAACTTAAACTCCCCCCCCCCCTCCACCCCCTCTAGATCCACCATATGGTATCTCGGAGAGTATGTGAAGGTTGACGATTCGCACGTCCACCTCGGGACCTACGTGCTATCTCGAAAAGTACACGTCTTATCGACATGCGGTTTTTACTAAAGGTATATATTTTTGCCCCAAGTTTTTTTTGCCCCAAATTAGGTAGGTAGGTAGATAGGTAGGTAGGTAGGTACTAGGTAGGTTGGATGGATGTTTGTTACTCTTTCACGTAAAAACTACAGAATGGATTTTAATGAAACTTTACAATAATATAACTTATACATCAGAATAACATATATATTAGGTAACAATTTATAAAGATACCTGCGCAGACGAAGTCGCGGGCACCAGCTAGTGTAATATATGCGGTGGACAATTAGTAGATACCAGAATATGGTGCTGTTGTTGTTTAGATATAAAAATTTAACTTGTTTCCGTTTATCTCATGGGGTTTTTCAGCATCCCTCTTTTGTCGTTCGCAAGAACTGCTGTTCTGTGTTTTATGCAAAAGCCGTACAATCTTGATGCAAAAGCAGGCCCATTGCGAGAAGGCACTAGGTATTATTTAAATAAACCTTGTTACAAATGCTAACGGGCTAAGTGCAATATACATACATAAATAATACAATAGAAAGCGTAAGTTTTTGAGTGTTAGTTTTAAATTGCTCTGCCATAGCGTGACGCAAACAACTTTAGGATTTTTTGTACCGTCCGTATGGTTACTAATGTGATAGAAAGTGAAGTGAGAATATAGTATACCGCGAAAATGCTTGTTTTGATAATGTCAAAAATAACCAGACGTTATTATATTATTGTTGGCAGACTCCTTAGAGTCTTCTAAGCAACCTCTTCGATTGGAGTGGATTCGGGCTCATACATTTGAAATAAAAGAAGCGAATTGTATTGACATGGACGTCGTGTTTGCATGCATATTTTTCCTGTTCTTGATTTTATTGCTTTGGAAGATTATGAGCTATTTGTGTTTGTAAATCGTCTTTTAATCCATTTCTGGTATTTCCTAATATCAGAAGTGGGATTCGAAGATCACATACCCACAGTTTGAGTTTTCTGTACAGGTCATCTGTACCTACTTTCCTCCTGACGAGACGTGGCGTGTGCTGGGCTGCTGGGCTCAAGATGCAAATCTTCCATTGAGTAATGTGTGAGCAATACCTACCTACTTCTCAGCTTGCGTTGCGTGGTTTGGTGTTTTTGCAGTAAGTACGCTTGTTGTATTTCATTTGGGATAGAAAAATGCCTTTGTAAAACGGCTGCTATGAGTTCAGTTCCGTTTTATCGACAAATCTGTGCCGTTATTTGTTTAGACTGCTACCTATGCGTCTATGGGTAAATCATGTCCTACCCTAGCTATTCGGACTACGCTAGTTTTCGTGTGATTCGCGTTAGAGATGTTGATGTAGTTTTGTGGCATCTTTGTACGGTGAGCGAGATACTTTTGCCGTTGTTGTACGAACAATATCATAAGGTGTGCAAAAATAATGATGTACCTACGTGAATCATGTTCCTGTCCAATGACGTGATCATTTTTCAAGAGTAAAGTTATAGCCAATTTCAGTGCATACTTTGTATAAAAAAGTGTTTCGAGTGTAGCAACCATGGCACCACGTACCTTTATGCTTAGATGTAAATGTGACTTAAAAGCACATCGATATTCTTTCCGAACGATTTTAATCACTAAAGATTGATTGTTGCATTAGCAGGTACCCCTTTCTTCTAATAAAGGTTTTGGAGCAAGTTTTAGGATCGACGAGGAGAAACTGAGCTAAGACGGTTGTAAGTAGTTGTTTTACTAGTCTGTCGTTATCAAGTTCCTACTTAGAACATTGTTCATGTATTTACGAGTTGCATTTATATGAATTGCTTTCTATAAAGGCGTTTGACGCTGCTT
Source organism: Lobophora halterata (assembly GCA_932526365.1). NCBI lineage: Eukaryota > Metazoa > Arthropoda > Insecta > Lepidoptera > Geometridae > Lobophora > Lobophora halterata. The sequence goes on from OW052015.1 coordinate 10,683,355, forward strand.
CGGCAAAGTCGAGCATAGTTGGACGACACGACACACGACGACACTACACTTATTACGACCTGATTTGATACCCAAAATTATGTGCGTTGCTTGCGTAAGTATTTCTTTTTCTATAAGATAGAAGTGATATTTGAGGTACAGTACCTAACCCATGTATTGAGAAATTGTTCTTTACTTTGTTCAATAAAAACTAAGTACCAGGTACTCCTCTAGATTTATCTTTGAAGCAGTGATGATGAAGTTGACCTATCTACATGATTCTAGTGTGAAGACATGTTTATGGAATTGAGTGAATTTGTTATGTTTGGTTCACGTGACCAGCGGAACCCCTAAGTCTTGATAAGTCGATTTGTTGTGCTTTTTCCCATCGTCTAGCGCCCCTGAGTGCAACATGAAAACAATTGTTGTGACCACGCGCTCGGAATTGGCGCGCTCTATTTAATTTTTGTTGAACTTTTTGTTCAAGGGTTTATAATGATTCCTACCCCGTTAGAAACACATCTAGGGCTAGAAAGCTATTATAATAATACTCAACGTTCCCGTTAGATGGCAGTCATAAGCGATTATCTTTATTTCAGAATGTGGCCGTCAAATGTCAATATGCGGTCAGTGAACTGAGTGCGCTGGTTTTATTCCTGAAAATTGTAAATGAAACAATAATGGACTTTTAATGGTTTTATTTTGGAGAGATAAATTAAATGTAAGTATCTACATTTTGTAGGATGCTATCTTACATGAAATAGTCGCAGTTTGCAGCGCGGCTGCAGGTGGTTTTCTCTGCATTGTTGCACTGCCCTATCAGAGCATAGACACCTAAGTTTGAAAAGAAAGGATAGTCATCGGTTTCTATCTAGATAATATGCTGAATGGAACTCAAGGTTAAATTTTGAATCGAAGGTTGAGTTTCGAATGATGACTTTGGACGCAAAGTCAGCTTTCGAACTCTTCGTTTTGATGTCAGTTTAACGTTGAACACAAGTTATATTTAATTCATACTGCTGCTTTGGTGGCTTTGCTGTAAATTATGTATCGGTACTCGGCTGTAAGAAGTCAGAATATGCCGAACGGTTAAGACAACACGCATACTCTTACTCATATACCTACCCTTACTCTACCTCATAAACTCTTACATGCACTACATAATCGACATACTTATTACGCCTCATCAGGTTGTGTGATTGTAACTAATGTTCTAAAAATGTGGCGATGTTTATTTGTGTGCATTTCTTGGAGTGTTCTGTTGCAGCTTACAGGTACATAACTATGAGAATAATCCATAGAATGTTACACGCAATCTATGTGATGATTGATCGTTTTGCAGTGAATTCAACAAATGCTTAAGTGCATTGATAGCGAAATTAAATAAAATTACATTATACCAAAGATGCAAGAGTACCTATATGATGCTTGTATGGAACAAAACGGTATCATGAGCAAGTTGGTCACTCTGTGCGTGTCTACATTTGGTTTGTGTTTTAATTTCAGTACTTAACAACTATTCTTCAATGTTTGCACTAGTAGTTATATTGCCCAGCGAGAGTTTAATAAGATGAACAGTTGAACCAACATCAACTACTTGAACCAACCGTTTGATTAGTGAGTAACCGGTTTAGGTTGCTGGTTTTAAGTCTTTTTTGCATGAGATATATCTATTTGTCTTGCTAAACTATAGTAGAATGCATGAATGAGAATTCATTATCACATCAAGAAACATACAAGATATGGAGTATGTACAATGGGCTGCCTTATCACTAAGCAGCGATCCTCGCCAGGCAACCTTTGGGATGTGTGAGACTATGTATCTTAGCAATGGTGAATATTATTTGCGAAATAGTTAATGACATTCCTTTGACGTTTTCGAGATGTGGTGCTGGAGGCAAATGCTGCAAATACCGTGGACGGCGAAGTGCACAAATGTGTTAATCCTCAAGCAATTCAACATTAAGGATTGTCTCTCTACGATTTGCCACTGCCGTATCTTAGCCTACTTCGGCCACATTGCGAGACGAGGTGCAGAAAACCTGGAAAAACTGGTCATCGTCGTACAAGTAGAGGGGAAAAGATCGCGTGGCGGATCTTTGATCAGATGGTCTGACCAGGTTAAAGATTCATTCTACAATGTTGTGCAGGCAGCCAAATACCGGAACCGTTGGAGGCAGGCCGTCCGCACATACAAAATGGGTGATCACGATCTCCAGTTATCAAGTACCGACTACAGAGAGTACCGTCAAACGGTTTCGTGATCATTATTCAAAATAAAAGGAGATATTTGACATATAATGCTCGCATTATAATGAGCGTTTTGGTGTTTTAATTTTGTGCTGAAGTTGATTCAAGTTTTGGCTATCAGGTCACCACACCAGATCGTTATGACGTTCGACGTGGACTGAATTGAAAAACGACAGAGATACCTACAAATGTGAAACAGGTAGTAACAAAGTTATGGTAAATGGTGAGCCCTTACTATGACACAGGGCTGTCTAAGCTCTGTCTGTGTGCTACCTAAGTTATGTCTGAGCAATTCAGAGTTTCTAAATAAGCACTACTACGATCTACGTGAGTACTATTTGAGTATGAGTATGTCTACAAGAAGAATATTGTGGTGATGTATGAGAGTACTATCTGAGTATGAGTATGTCTACAAGAAGAATATTGAGATGATGCATGAGTGGTATTGAGTTGTTGTAGTGCTGTTGAGCGTTGTATACTGTTGTTGAGCGCTGTCTGAGGACTGCTGGAATATTTTATAGATGCCATTGTACGTTGTCTGAGGACTGCTGGAATATTGTCTGGATGTCGTTGTACGTTGTCAGAGAAGAAACGTTTTGCTGTTTGAGCACTTCTTGATCGCCTCACTCCATGTATCGCTTCCTAATTACTGAACCTTCTGGCAGCTTCTACTCCGCAATCTCCTGCCATTCGTTGACATTGAAGAAGAAACAACGGATGAAGAAAAGGAAGTCCTTCATAGACCAAATTTGGCCGGCGTAACATTTGCGGTACCAACTTTAAAGCCAGAACAATGCGCACTTGAAATGCTTTCACCACACTGGTTCGAAAGAACGAGTGACAAGATAATAAGAAGAAGAAGACTTAGACGCCGTGACTTAGAGTAAGCCGCTTCTGAAGTAGAAGTCAGGATCAAGACCGAGGCTCTACTTTTACTCGACTTTGAATTGTGAAGACATCACTTCTGCTGTTGGATACTGTTTGTGCGTTCTTTGCTCTGCGTGCACTCTACGTGGTTGGCACGAGGCCAGTGACATCAAGACATATTTTGGGAGTGTTCCTGTGTTGTTTGAAAAGCCTTTTCGCGAAAGGTCATTGGGTGCGCTCAATGTTTTAAAAGCCTAAGCTAGCGAGGGTCATCAGGTGCGCTTGATGTTTGGAAGCTTCTCGGTAATGGCCTAGACCGAGAAGTCGTTGAGCAGGTGTTTTAAAAAGTTGGCTGGGCATGCTCGAGATCGGGATGTCAGCCACTTACTGAGGCTACACCGGTCAAAGTGCTCAGCGTTGAACTTTTGAATACTTCTGTGTCATTCTTGTGTACTTGTTTGTATCGTCAGGTGTATGAGATTATTTTAATGTTTCGTGCACTTTGGCAATTGATTATGTTTACGTAACTGTGAATTTCATTGCAGATTGGCATTGATGTACTTCAAGATCATCCAGGTCTTCCGCTAGCGTCGAGGTCAAGAGCAACTTGACAGTTTCTGCCAAGAGTCCAGGCAACAAACAGGGCTATGTTTTCATTATTTGAATCTAAGGAAACTTTGATTTGTCATTTGTATCGGTTATACATAGATCAAAGTTTATTTATATTCGCTTTATTGCTGTTCCACATTGTTCTACATAAGACAAGTAAACAGTAAATTGAATCCAGGGTTCGATTCCCGGACAGAGCCACAGAGACAGTGAGCTCTACTCTCAAGTCTGCTGATTATTACAGAGCGGTCAATGTTTGGTGTAGATCTACACCTCTCTTTTGTAACACCGCTCTCTCATTACAGACACAGCTGAGATACCTGTCGGGACGCCAGGGTGCCAGGAGAGGCCGTGTTGGCAGACTCCTTAGAGTCTTCTAAGCAACCTCTTCGATTGGAGTGGATTCGGGCTCATACATTTGAAATAAAAGAAGCGAATTGTATTGACATGGACGTCGTGTTTGCATGCATATTTTTCCTGTTCTTGATTTTATTGCTTTGGAAGATTATGAGCTATTTGTGTTTGTAAATCGTCTTTTAATCCATTTCTGGTATTTCCTAATATTATTTTAAAGGTTTCAAAATGATTGCGTAAGAAATTCGTGAATCTCCCATTGTAAACCAAATTGCCGCAGGCTTGAACTTTGCGTGCGTAGCGTTACATAAGTTTGATGTGTATTACTTAGAATGTCATAAGTATTTCCTCTGATGCGCTTCCGTTGCTGAGTCTCCGGCAAACTGAAGACTTTTATTCGGCTGGGCTGATAGGCTGGGATGATTGAGTCGCGACGATTGAAGATTTTTGAGGACCTACCAAGTCAACATTCCACCGACTCGAGCAAAACGTTTTGGATCGATCTTTATTATAAGTAAGAGTAAAGAATGGAATTCCTTACCGGCCTCTATTTTTCCAAACTGCTACAATCTTGGTGCCTTCAAGTCCAGAGTGAATCAGTTTCTTTTAGCCAAGCGTGCTCCATCCTCGACCACACCGTCACTTTCCATCAGGTGAGGTGGTGGTCAAACTCTTGACTATTATTATATAAAGAAAAGGCTCGAAAAAATATATTTCAGCATTACCAACAAATAACGCTCCAGCTACACTGGTACGTTTATGAAATTCAACTCTTGGCGAAACCCACCAAAGTATTTTTCATCAATTCATAACCCGAACACCTATTTCCGCTATCGATGACAGAGGGTAGGCAGGTCAGATGACGTCACGGTGGCGGTGGCGTCGGTCGGCGGGCGCTGCGGACATTTGATCGCGTCCGGAGCCACCCGGGAAGCCGCACCGCACCACTCGCCACCACTACCCACTCACCCCGGTACAACAGTACTCAGGTTCTCAGGGGTAAGGTAACAAAGGAAAAATGTGGATGGTTCCAGCATGCAACTTATAATTTTAAAATCCAGGAACATAATCACATTATTGAAATTATTTTTAAAGAAATGCTTTTAAAAAAATGCTATTACGAGTTGCAAGATTTTATGAATTATTCATTTAGTGACGTAACAATATAGTAAAAAATATCGGCCCGTCTCAATCACTTGCAACACCCTATCCGGGTAATATTGTGTAGCTGTACTTTATTTATTTGACTTACCAAGACCTAAAATGTAACCTACCCAATATTGCAAATAAATACTGAATACTGTTTTTTTTGTAATATTTTTTTTTTTTACGGGAATTGATTTCTATGTTTTATAATAAATAATATATCAACACAACAGTCCACATGAATGCATGTTCATATTGAACATGACCAATAACAAACAACTGGCTTCTCTCCAATGAGGCTACCAGCCGCTGGGCGCGTACAACTACACGATTTATTTGCATTGCACGCCCCACTTACAAAATTGCCTCTCAACCGAATAAAATAAGCGTGAACTGACTGACTGATACGAAAAATTATGAAAAATTCAGGCTTACAGAAATACTCTGATCTGATAGAGTATCTCTATAGTACCTAATTTTATAGAGTTCGTTTTCCGGTACAATTTCCGAGTCAAAATAGAGTTGTATAATGAGCCATTAAACCAAAAAAAACACTTTACTTCCGGTAGAAATTCCAAGACTCTTTGTTAGAGTGTGAATTGGATCCATCCGCAATTCATTTCGTGTAACTTCTTGAATAAGTCGTCATGTCGATAATGCCGGTTTCACACGGGTTTCCTCTCAATGCGCACGTGACGTGTGACGTGTAGTCAAATCTGCATGTTATTGTTCCAGCGACCTACAGTGTGTGAAGTGAACAACATCGGGCTTACAGCAGCTAGGGCTGCCAATTCACCTGCATTCAGAATAGGTACCACACGATACTGCCGCGCCGCGCGCCGTCCGTCGCGTTTCTATTCCATGTAAACCAATAGGCAATCCTGCTGTCAAAGTTTCTTATACCCACCCGCAAGTAAGCCTCTGACTTCCTTCACGACTACGACTATATTTTTATGGCTGAGGCCAATTTAATTGGAGGACAGGCAGGAATAAATAGTTCTATCTGTCCCCCTATTGGTGAGAGGAGGGCAAATATAATTTTTAAAATTAATAAAAGTTTAATCTGCTCCCCTTTTACTAATGGGTGGACAAATAGAATCAGGGTAACAAACCAGAATAATTCAACAATTTGACGTGCCATCGAAGTTCGAACGGATAGTGGAAGTGCATAACTAAAAACATCATGCAAGGGAAACTGAACGACCCAAGATACTGAAGAAATTCAGGATATAGTATCTGATATAGTAATGAGTATATTATGGGTATCTTTAAGCAGCCCTAACAATAGAGTAGGTAGGTAGGTATGTACCGTGAGACGTTAGATTGCGGCGGACAATGGCCGCGACACCCTCGCGACCCGCGGCGCTCGCTGGGAATCCGATTCGATTTCAACAATACCATCTCAAGGTTAATTACTACCCACCTGTTATGTAGGTAATTACAATTAATCTAGTGCTCTGAAGGCAATACGGCTATTTTATGTTTATGACCTTTTGATGGTTGAAGCCGTTACCGATTTGAGAAACATATCGACATTTGACTCGTATGTATGTTATATTATGTAGTTATTTTTTAAATGCATTGCCTTTATCGGAGGAACTCGTAACTAATCTTTTTTTAGATTTGATATGACATCAGGCTATATTAATACTTATCGGACTTTAATCTGATGTGAAAGTAATTTCTCTAGGTAGTAGAACAGAGGTCTTCAACTTCTTGTAACACTTCTTAGTCATTAAATATTTATTACAGCATTTTAATTTCAAAAACAATTGTCAATTTTTCATTAAATAGCTTCATACAGGCAATATTCTGTGAAGCCATCAATAAATAAGCGGGATAGGTGTGAAGATTCGATGAAAGAATGAGTCGAGTCACGAGTCGCGAGATGTCTGGCGCTATGCGTCAACGTGTGCTCAGCTGCGGCGGGCGGCCCAGCTGAGGCGACATTCATGTCGACTCTATAGGCTATTAGTACGTTCATTCAAATCAAGCATAACATATTATTAAATCGGAATTTTCATGCCCTTTATATGAAAAAAGTATGTACCACCCTAGATGTATTATGATAATAGAGTTCATTATAGGTAAATATCAGTGGAAAAAATGTCGACATTAGTCATCACAAAAAACGAAAGAAGTTTTTCGGCCTCTGTTTCAACTTCCGTCCCAGCGTGAGAGCGTTAGAGATTGAGTCAATATTGGCCTATTCGGTCGAATACTTGGTAGAGAGAAACAGGTTATTTGTAATTTGTATTTATTTATTTTAATCAGAACGGTTCAGTCCACTTACACTAATTAATTGTTAATATCACACATAAAAAATATACAGTTCTTGTTAACATTAAAAGTCATGTTCATAAATTAGTTCCAAAGAGTCTGATAAGGTAGAGTAGCGTTGCGTGTGACAGGATTATAAGAGTATTATGCGTGCGATTGTAGTTATTTGCTAAAGTACGAAGTAGCATTTCGTCATTCCATTGAACAGCGAGAGCATCTGATCACACAATGAGTCAGTGTGTGCGCACGGCGGAGCCCCTCGTGCACGCCGCCACCACCTCATCATCTTCTCTCTCGATCTACATTTCTTTTTTTATCTTCTGCTCCCAAGGCTCAAGGTCTAAATCCTCTTTCACTATGTTCTTGCAAGCCTCCAGTAGCTGTGTGGCCCCTCAAGTGCTGGGCAATTCTATTCCTATTTTAGGTACAAATTAGACCCGTTGTTTTTCATTAATTTCTTTCTGATTATTTTCTTTGGAGCACCCATTTTTGGGTAAAGGCCTCCTCCAACCCTTGCCATTTCTGCCTATATTGGGCGAGTTAAGTCCAGGTAGCGCCACTCCCATGAGGTCGTCATTCCACCTCCGCCTTGGTCTTCTTCTAGGACGAGTAGAGTTTCTTGGGAACCAGTGAAGTACTCTTTCACTGTATATTATTTATTTTGTCAATGCTCAGCTTTGGCAGCCATACAGATATAATACCTATAGGTACTTTTATCGCTTTAACTTTACTTGTACAAACCCTTTGCAGCTCAATAATATTTTTAATAGACAGCTTATTTCGATTGCTTTCTGTTTTTCCAGTGTGCCATGTGTGTGCACGTTTGTTGGTATGAACAAGGTACAGTTATTTTTGTGTAAAAGAAACCATTAAGCGAAAGTAGTTGATAGCGTTGATTGTATGTATGTTCCTGGAAATAATCAAAGGTGCCCAGGGCCCAATTAGGTAAATCTTCCGCAGAGAGATTTGGACGGTCTTCCGGGAACCGCCTGACGAATCGCGGCGAAAGCGCGGCGGGCGCGGCGGCGTTCCTTCTCAGGAAATATGGTGCATGACGTACGAGGTGCGTACGAAGTCCATACAAACTTATGGTATTCACTCATTACCATTCCGTGGGTATGATCGAATAAAAAAATCTAAAATTATATCGATATGAACATTTTGATTTGATTTTACAAATGAAAGTAAAATCAAAACTTGTAAGTAGGTAGGTAGGTATACTTAAATTATGAAATCGAAAAGGTGATATTACCAGATTAATTGGAAAGGCAAGCTCAATTTAAGAATATTTTTCACTTTCACGATTTCGTACTTCACACTCGTTTTAATCAAGATTATATCGTTAATTAGTAACGTAACAGCGCTAATGAACCTGTTCAAAACTTACAGTTACATCGCCGCACCTATTCATATGTTTATTATTTCCAATGCCTTTTATTTTATTTGAAAGCAACTAGGTATAAATTATACTACTACAGATTAAAATGATAACTTATCTTTGAGTATCATAATCATCATTAGTAAGCAAATAAGTAGGTTTTTAGAGCACAAAGTCAACTTTGAATAATATTTCATAATAGAATGCAATAAAGCTTCGTTATTAATGATAACTGAGTCCATCAGTCCTATCCGTAGCGAACAAGGGTCGTCTGACTCCGCGCACTTCACCTCTAGCAGAGCGATCATTGCCTGATTCATTATGTATTCAGATGATGGGTCAGGTCAAATGTTCCGCAGTCATCAATTCAACTGAATATGACAGTTTAGTCGCTCCAGTGTCGTGGCTAGGGTGATCTGAGCAGGGCATGGCTGGAAAAACAAAAAAAAATCACAGCTAGCTAGCTGAAATGTCCATCGACTGAAGATTCGATTTCAGCTGTAAGTTCGAGGAGTTGGAGGTCAGATTGGTTCCGGTCCGCATCTGCGTGAGCTATAAATGGCGTGTCGACAGTTGGCGCGGGTCGGGAGAACGGGAACGAACAGCACAGTTACCACGGTACCTGCTGAACGGTCATCGAGACGTCTCGGGCCATTTCATGATTGGGTAGTGAAGACACGTCTTCTTTCGTTTTCAAAAGCGAATTGGTTATAGATGACCGTTACCTTAAACCGTACTCTTCAGGTCATTTCCATGCTTCAGAGAAATGTTCGTCTTAGTCGAAACAGCCTTTCGAGCCATGTTGGACTTGTACTTGAAGAATAATTAATAAATTACACTAATAATCTAGCTGCAGCCAAAAGTGTCGCTGGCTCATAAAATACCATAACGTTTAACCTGATCGCGGTTCCGTTCTAAGGACCACCAGAATACACGAAGTACCTATTCCTAACCGTTGGGAGGCATCCCCTGCAGGATGCCGTCTAGGTTACCAAACTACCAGTGCCAGATATTCTGTCACAAAACAGTAATGTGTGAGCATTACTGTGTTCCGGTTGGAAGGGTACTGTAGCTAGTGAAATTACTGGGATTTCGAGACTGACCTGACCTGACGGTCGACTAACGCTATAGCAGCCATAGCATGGGTCTATGGAAATCAAAGCCCTTTTTTTTGTCTTCAGAGTGGAAATTCATTTACGAATACGGTGTCCACCTGCGACACAGGGAATCCTATTGTAGGGGTGTGAGTGTGTCAATGTTTGTTTGTTTATAATAAACCGGTTGGGGGGACCGGAGTTATGTGGGACTCGACGCCCTCATGGGAGGACGGAATACCCACTAAAACCCCTCCGGTGTTCCTCTCTCGCCATTCTTGCTGGGCCACATGAAAAAAAGCCTTCCGCGACCCCTCCACTTGTAAAAATAAAGAAACCCAGTGCGATCAGGTACCGAGTGGTACCCAGACAGTCCACGTGGATAGCGGTGGCCCACGTGTGATGGGTTGTCACGTGACAGCGTGATTGGATTCGGCGAAGCGCCCACCCGATCCGATTACACTCCACTAAACGGGTCAACCGACGCGTCGCACTGATCCACGACTCAGCACAACACATCAATATTATTAAAAAGCTGGAACCTGGAAAAAAAGGACCTGACTGACTGACTGACTGACAGACAACGTACAGGCCAAACCACTGAACGTAGAGACTTGAAACATGGAGGATGTGTTCGTCACGAGCTGAAAGTGAACACTAAGAAAGGAATTTTAAAAATTCGCAACACAAACGAAGTTGCGGGTGTCAGCTAGTTTACTATTTATGTCTGCGTTCTACAACCGGTCAAACAAAACACAGACATTTACAACCATACGTGTGACCTGCCAACGTAGCCTTTGTCAGCTGGTCCCTTGACATGCCAACCAAACAAGGATTCCTTCTACTCCCGAAGGTGAAGCAAGTGCGATAGTTCAGTTACAAGACCTCCGTCTGACCTAATCACGTGTTCGGTACCAGCCTAGCTTAGCCCGAAACCTAGCCTCGACCAATGTCAGGCCAATTAGTTACAAATCTTGTTAGTGCCTGATTTTATTTAAGTTTGATAAAACTTCTGAATAAAATTGAACCTTGGCTAGGTGATAATGAAGGACGAATTACGAAGACGTTCTTTGTTCTGAAGAAAAACCATTTTTAGTTTAATTTTCGGATTCGATCCATCCAAGGAACACTAGCGCAGTTACTATGTCACTGAAAGGACTAAGTTTCAAGTCTATACGTCCATTGGTTTGGCCTGTGCGTTGTCTGTCAGTCAGTCAGTCATTCAGGCTAAGCCTTTTATATAAATTGATGATTTTTTTTCCCTGTAATACCGCCTTACTAAGAATTATAGCAATACACACATAGTATTGTTTTTGTGTTCTGTGCCTTAACCTTCTAGAGTCAGACTAGCTCCATGGTAAAATATGAAGGGAGTCCTTAGTACATGCGATCCAAGATATTATCCACACATCTCAGATGTGCCTTATTGCCTTGCCCTCTCCAGTTAGAGAAAGCGAGGCAAATAAGCAGGTCGGAGATAAGCGGATTGTCTTCGATCGCATGTAATAAGAACTTAATTCTAATTGTATCTAGCTCAATCACAGATTTCAAATACTTTCGGCTGTCGCCCCTAATTTTATGAGCTCAATGGTGTCTACTCATACATTAAACAAGTTTACACAACACTATAAAAAATAAAAATATTTTATTTCAGATAACTATGATCCATATTTCACAAACATTATTAAGATTCAAATTCAATAAAGCTAATAATAAATAATAAATTAAAATTACACACAAATTACAGTTACAAGTAGGTACAGGTAGCAGCACACTCAGTGCCAGGTATAAGTTGCTAACACTGAGTGTGCCCCTATCCAATGCCGCAAAAGGCAACCATCCATCTGGTCTACTATGCCCGCGATATCATGCGAAACGTTTTTCACTGGAAAATTGCTCTGCATTTTCGTAAAGGCGCTTATCCAGTCGTTTTCAAATTAGTACATAATCTACCTAGAATTATAAATTTCTCTGTGCAATTATTTACTTAGTTTTGTTATTTATGAGCCTATAATAAATAACAAAAACAATAGGGCATTGATACATGGTCATCAGCAGAGGGCACAGGATTCTGTGGGATTTTCACACATTGGTAGATTTATGCCAATGTTTGTAAGCTATTCTGCGAATAAAGCGAACTCGTTTTTTCCTACAGAACGCAGATATTTTCAAGGGATCAATTTCACAGCGCATTAGTTTAAGGCTTTTTCATTCGATTTCAACTCCTTGGCCTCATTGGTTCTACCGCAACATTATCAATCACTTTGATTGGTCGGTTGGTTTCCAACTCATTTGTCACGTATTTAGTTGTAGGTCTTTTGTAATTAATTATCCAATGTACCAACAAACTAACCCAAATCTTTAAGAAACTGTTGATAAACAAGGAGCGAAGGAGCTAGAAATGTAAGCATTCCTCTCTTTGATTGCTAGAAATAGGTACGCTACTTACGCTACGCCTCATCTGCAAGCTATGGTGCATAGGTAGGTACCTACTGCACAGACATCGAGGGTTATGAACTGCTTTACAAGTTAGGTAAGTTCTACTGGTTCGCTCTCAACTCCACCAAAAAGTGTAATGTTGAAATCTCAATTACTGAACTATAATAGTTTGCGATAATGAAAAACCTAATTAGCTTCATGACGAAAGCTCTTTTCTTTGACTATTCAACCGGTAATGGAGTTGATAGTTTATATTGTCGAATGAGACACCGTGTGTAGGGATACCGATGGCAGACCCAACATTTAGCATGAATATCATTTTTGGCTCATCAATATTGGTAAGTATCTATATTCTGTTTGCAATAATGGCGTATTTCCATGCGGGTGGCCGAATGTTTGCAGATTGATGTGGGAGACAGGATGGAACACTGTAATATCGCATCGGGATCAGTTAAAAAAGGTTCATGATAAATTTGTCCCTATAATCTAGCCCTTTCAGGTTAGCATCCAACGGCTGTGATAGTCAAAGCTCAGCGTGGTCGGCGAGGCGTGACCGGGTTTGTGCAACGGCGGGCGCGACAAAACCGCGCGCAGCCGCCGCCCGCGCGACATTCGACCATGCGCCACCATGCCGCCCACCGCGTTCCTGCTGCTGCTGCTGGCGGGCCTCGCGCGCGCGGACCCCGCCTCGCCGCCTCGCCCGCAGGCAGAGGGCCTCAGTGATACCGAAGCGGAACCCAGCGAAGTGCGAGAAGCATTGTTGCACGATGGAGGCAACGGAACAAGCGATGCACTCGTGGAGACAGACGAGGCGCTCGAGGGGGACCACTCGCCCGTAGTGCGCAAGAAGCGCACCTTCGGAGACGTGGTGTTCCGCGGGCTGGCCGACGTGCTGGGCTACAGCGTGGCGCGCAAGCCGCCGCAGGCCGCCTTCCCGCCGCCGCTCGCCCCCGTGCCCGGCATCGACGCGCCGCTGCAAGCCGTCGCCGCACCCGCGCCCGCCGCACCCACCGCGCCACCCTGCCCGGCGCCCCGAGCCGCCGGACCGCCGCCCTGTCGCGTGCAGAGACCTCCCAAGCCCAAGCCACCTCCGCCGCCGCCGCCGTGTCCGAAGCCCCGGGCGGCACCAAAGCCGAAGCCTCGCCCGCCGCCGCCGCCGCCGCCACCCCCGCCGCCGCCGCCCTGCGCCAAGCCTCGAGCCAACCCAGCCACCCCGGCTCCCTGCGCTCCTCCGGCGCCGCCCCCCAAAGCGGACAACCTCGACACGATCACTTCCAACTTTAGGTTAGACTTTAACTTCAACCGAAACCCCGCGGCGACCCCCGCCCCCGCGCCCGCCGCCGCCGACGAGGATGCAGACGAGCAGTGGGAGGAGCCGGCGGCGCCCGTGGCCATCGCGCCGCGCGCCGCACGCCTGCCGCCCGCCGCGCCACGCAAGCCGCGCGTCTACGTGGACGCCGTGCTTGTGAAGGACGGCGTGGCGGAGCGCGTGGACACCGTGGACGCCGCGCGCCTGCCGCTCGCGCAAGACGATTACCTCGCGTACGACGACGCCGGGGACGAGCTCGCACTCTACGACGACTACGCGGAGGACGGGCAGGAGTCGCGCGACCGCGCCGAGGCCGTGCGCGAATTCACCGCCGCCGTCGGCCAGTTCTGGGACCACAAGAAGCGGAGCGAGCCACAGAAGAGGCTGCCCCCCGACCACTACCAGAGCGTGCACTTCGGAGACCGCGCGCTCGCGGACCTCGTCACGCCGCCCAAGAGCAAACGGAAGAAGGAGAAGGTTCCACCTTCGCGAGCCCCGCCCGCGGCACCCGAGCCCGACGACGACGCCGAGGCCACCACCACCACGGAGGACCCGCGCCGCAAGCTGAAGCCCCGCGTGCTGCCACCGACCGAGCACAGCCCCAACCACATCGACACGGTCACCGTGCGCGTGCCGCCCATCTACCGGGAGAAGCGCCCCAAGAAGTACCATCGAGAGCGCGACGGGGAAGGGGACGGGGACGGGGATGCGCCGGACGAGGGGCGAGAGGCGACCGACTACTACAACCCCTCGAGCGAGTCCGACGCGGAGGGCGACGCGTCGCTGCTGGCGCCGCGCACGCAGCGCCCGCGCCGCCGCCGCCGCAAGAAGCCCGTGCGCCGCGCGCGCGCCGCCGACCGCGATCCCTTCGACGGCGGCCCGCCCGTCTCCGAAGAGGAGAAGTTCTACATGGGGCTGACGGTGCCGCCGCCTACGCGAGACCCGGACCGCGCGCGACACGAGGGCGCCGGCGCCGACCAATTCTTGAACGACCACGAGCGGATCCGGGAGGACCCCGAGAGGCAGGCCGACGAGAGTCGCGCCGACGAGGACGAGGATGAGGAGGCGGAGGCCGGGGAAGCGGAGCGCGCGGACTCACACGAGCGCGCGCGGCAGGACCCGGAGCGCGCGGGCGAGCAGGGGCGCACCGACTCGCGCGAGCGCAGCGACGCGCTCAGCCCGCGCGCGCGCATCTCCACCTCCGGCTACAGGAACAACTACGTGCGCGCGCACGACGTGCGGGTGGACGAGGACGACCCGCGCCCCGCGCGCACCCCCGCGCCCGTCGCCGCCCCCGCGCGCACCCCCGCGCCCGCCGCCTGAGGGACGCGCCCTGCGCCTCACGCCAGCCATACATTATTTATTGTGACGTAGAGAACGCTGTCAGCCCCGATGGGGTCGCGGGAGTCCGGCAGTTTCCCGGCGAGCTCGCACCCCCGCGTCCCCAGCGGCTCCCGCGGGACGTCAGGAGTCTGTGATGATATAGTATAGGTCCGTTATTACTTTTGTATTTAGTTATGATAAGTTTCTAAATAAACAATTTCGTCAAGTTGATTTCGTTTGTATTGGAGAGTCTGTGGGGCGTGAAATTCGATTGTCGGGTCGAGGTGAGGATTGTGGGTGAAGGTCTCGCGGCGCGGGGCGGGGCGGGGCGGGCGCGGGGTCGGCGACCGTTGCGCGCGGGTGACGTCACGTGGTGTCGCAGCCGAGGTGCATTGTTCGTGGTTGCAGTTGCTCACTTTACAAATGCGGGAATATTTCATATAGATCAGATTCACGATTTCTCTTGTAATATCACTAATACCTACATATTATTTCACCGATCAAATACTCGTAACATCGTAACCGTAAACAGAAGAAATACAATCATGAATGATGGATGCTGCATGCGCTCATCCTTACTATGTTTGAGTTGTAGATAGCCATGAGTAGTGGCCCGCGCAACGATCGCCTCGACTTGACCGTCTCTAATCAATTCGTTTCAACTTCGTGTGCATCCTTACCTAATTAGATAAATAAATAACAATATATTACAAAACCTGTTTCCAGCACTGGACCAGCTGCAAAACCATGCATTTGCTTATGTGATCCTATTTTTCTGCATGAATGTAACAAAACAGCTATAAATTTTCAGATATTGGTAATAACGAATTAATATTTTCTAAGAATATATTAGGTATGGCACCTAAATTGTATAACAAGCTTCCTAAATCAATAGCAGAGATAGAGAGGCATCAACCTTTTAAGCAAAAACTTTTGGAATTGTTGACTCGTAAAGCGTATTATAGTATTAATGAATATATGACAGATTATGATTGAAATTATTTCCACTTGACATGAATTAGCTAATTTTCCCTCTATTTTTGTGATTTGCGTCTGTATTTTGTTTATTTTTATTCATTTTTTTGTATTCTTTCTGAGCATTTTATTGAATTAAAATTAACATATTAATTAATACATGCATAGGATAAAAAAAAAAAAAAAATTTTTGCATGCCCAAGCGGTAGATGTAAGTTGGCACCACTATTATGTAGTAGAATTTTAAGAACCCTGCATGGAAACCCTTACTACGCAAATAAATGATTTGATTGATTGATTGATTGAATATAAATCTTAATATAAATAATTAAATAACAATTATTTTAATAAAGATTTTATAGAAGATTTATCTAAGTAGGTACCTATTAGGGCCTCCAGTACCGGTTCCTTTTTCCAGTACCGGGATTTCGGTACCGGCACCTGACTGGAACCGGGAGTACCGGGATTTTCGGTATTCCCGAAAATAATTAGTAGCCTATTATTTTGTCAAACAGAAAACTCGTCAGAAAACGATAAAATAAAGAAAAATCGAGCGAAAAATAACGAAAAGTTAAAAGTTATATTTTTACATATATGTAACATACTGCAAGCATGATTTGTAAGTGAGAAAATACGCGTTACTAATTGAATAATGCAATAACAATGCAGTCTCAATTTTTAAGTAATATTTCAAGTATAAATGGCTTATAATGATAGTTAGAAATGGATATTTCTTTTTTCGCAGGATTGTATAAGATTACAGTTCAAAAGTTAGGTTAGTTAAGTCAATGATCATGTCAATGTCAATGATCGGCCTCATAAGAATATTAAAATGAAAAAGAGCCAATTTTGTTAATTTCCTCTGTGATAAACTATCGATAAGTATATGTGTCAGTTTCAATATTTTATAAAAGACTTAACGTAAAGAAGTATCCACTTATAATTTACGGTTGTATCTTCGACACGACCCGTTGCTTTTTAACCAGTGCCTCCTACCCATAGTGAAATACTCAGCCGAGGCGTGAACTGAACACTCACTGTTCTGCTAAATATCTAGATAAAAGACGCAAAAATACACTATGAAACGAGCTACGTTCGGAGTTTGACATAATAGGGAATTAATGTCATTAACAAAGCTTATAAATCCGTATATCCATAGTCAGCCGGTTTTAATCAACATAAAGCACAGTCGCATTGCGGATAACGGAATCATTATTTATTATTAATAGTAGGCTATTAGACTGTTGATGACAACATCGGAGAAGATGGAGAGACGAGCTACTCCTACTTGGAAGACTGAAAAACAGTTGCCCTTGACAGAAAAGAGTGGAAAGAAGAAACGGAGGCCTTTGCTCTGCAGTGGGACGATTCAGGCTCATAATAAAATAATTAGGATGTGGAAAGATCGTCACGTCAGTACAAACAACCCCAAAGCCCATGTTATTATTTAAATAAATGCATTGGGACGACGATACCAACAATAAGTTGATATTGCAACATTTCCTAAGTTTGAACATTAACAGCACCTTCGAAAGTTAGTAAGATGGGTGGGTCCAGGATCCAGCGAGTAGAGGAGTTACTGTCCTTTTTTCTTTATACTTACAGAATGCACTATTTAGCTATAGTTTTAAAGATTAAAGCCCTAAAAAAGCTGTTATGCACAAAAAATTAAGTAATCCCGAAAGTACCGAAAATCCCGGTTCTGGATTTTTTTAGTCCCGGTACTGGACACAGCTGACAATCCCGGGATTTCCCGGGATTTTCGGTTCCGGGATTTCCCGGTACTATGCCCTAGTACCTATCTATACTTAATGTGCCTAACAGGGTGTACAACGAGTATGTACCATAGCCACAGATACCTACCATAGCCCTTAAGCTTTGTATTGGATACCGTACGTAACGTGCAAGTGTATTTTGCAATAAAAATTACTGAATAATAACTATTGTGATCATAAGTAAAATTACATTTGTGACTAGAAATCAATTTATTAGAGATCAAGCAATGATTGCCTCAGTAAATAAATAAATATTTTAGACATTTCACACAACGCCATCTACATCATGTTTAGATCGTACCTTGGGAATGGGTTTCTCTTACCACTATACATACTTAATACTTACCTGGATGCTTATGTGAAATACTATCAAACATAATTTTATGTGAATAGTAAGAGAATGTAAGTAACTATTTGCCCCATTCACTATACCTCTATCTGATCTGTTTGCCAGCAAGATCTTTTTAGAATACCTCTTGCCAAGAGCCTCTTGGGAAGAGGTATTTCATGTACCTACTTATTTATGAATAAAATTGCAAATTGTTTGCGATTTGCGCCAATTATAGTTCAGTACTGGATGTATGGAAAACAACAGCTCGCTTTGTTCGCCACCGCCATAAAATATGTATCGTGGCCTATCCACTGCATGCGTAGGGTTCGACGCCGCTGGAGTTGCCAGCTCGCGCGCCGGCCGCGGCCGCGCCGACGCCGTGCGCGTTCTTGACGTGGTAGTTGAGCGACTGCTTGTGCCGGTAGGCGGCGTGGCACAGCGCGCAGGCGTGTGCGCGCGGCGCGGCGGCGACGGCGTGCGCGCGCGCGTGCAGGCGCAGCGCGCGCGCCGTGCGGAAGGCGCGCGCGCAGCCGCCGCGCGCGCACGCGTGCTCGCGCCCCGCGCCGCGCGCCGCGTGCGACCACATGTGCGACGCCAGCTTGTTGGTGGCGAACTGCTTGCCGCACACCTGGCACATGTACGGCTTCACACCTGTTCACGAACGATACTAACTTATTAAGGGGGGCCTCGAGACCTAATTGAAAGCATAATTATAAAGACATGAATTTTAAATGCTTTCATTAACTGCCCAAAAATATAAAATTTCATGTGCAAAAAATACTCTTTTTTTATTTATCTTAGTCAAGAAAAGAACACTTCACTCACCACTAAAAGATCTGGGTTTTGGCTGTCGTGTAGCATATAATCTTAAGATCAATAATCACAGACCTACTAATAGTAGCCTTAAATAAAGAGGGAGTGGCCACCAAAGCCCTACCTGTGTGGGTCCTCATGTGATTCCTCAGGATGTTCTTGCTGATGAAGCACTTGCCGCAGTCGTCACATTCAAACGGCTTCTCTCCTGCAATCAATAGATTGTTAATCAAGGGTTACAACAACTTTGATACAAGAGATATTGCAGACACAAGGGAGTGTAGTGCACTATGAGTGCCTCACCGCTGTGCTTCCTGAGGTGTGTCTGCAGGTTGGTGGAGGTGGTGAACGTCTTGTGGCAGGCGGGCGCGGGGCAGGGCAGGCGCGCGCGCGGCCGGCAGTGCCGCTGCGCCGCCCATCGCGTCAGCGCCGGGGCTCCGCACTGGGCGCACCACCACTCCGCACTGCCCAGGTGCCTCTTACTGCAATACAAAAACAACTCCAATAATAACACATTCATTAATTGTTTTATAACTTGATTTCATGGAATAAATACTTATAAATACCTAAAAGCATTTCAATCAGCATCATCATCTCAGCCAGGTAAATAAATTAATTCCCAAAGCTGGGAATAGGCCTCCTTTTGCTTAAGCCAGCCTCCACAATCTTGTGCTTCTTTGATCCAGAAAGTTCCCGCGACCCTTGCAACGTCGTCAACCCACGGGGCTGTTGGCCGTCCCAGGTCTGTCTGGCCAGTCCTTGGCTAGCATAGCTAGATGCATTTGAACAGACTTACTAAAATTATGCAACAATCTCTAACAAATACTGTAATCTAGATCAAACTTATTTGCCCTATGAGTAATTCTTATTGGATAACTTGTATTTCAAACATCAGCCTGATGTGACAATAGAATGAATCAGAAATATAACAACATTGTCATGGTATTCTAATAACACACTTTAGTTTTGGTGGTTACTCACATGTGTATCTGGTAGTTGTACTTCTTGTTGAATGTCTTCTGGCAGTGCGGGCAGGTGTGCAGCGCGGCCGGCGCCCGCCGC
Source organism: Lobophora halterata (assembly GCA_932526365.1). Lineage (NCBI taxonomy): Eukaryota > Metazoa > Arthropoda > Insecta > Lepidoptera > Geometridae > Lobophora > Lobophora halterata. Next base: position 10,703,339 of record OW052015.1, read on the forward strand.
CGACAGCGGCGCGGCGAGCCGGGTTCCCCGCACGCACCATTCAACATCACTCCCCTAGCTAGCTCCACATCATCACTCTTCTGATCGATCACCAGTTGTGACTCCTCGTCAAAAACTACTCCTCCCACAGGTTTATCAGAACAAACCGCAGCCTCGTTGATTACTTCGAAATCTGCACATTCCACGGTGATTCCCCGAGTGAGCCGCGCGGCAAGGAACCGATTGGACCTCTCGCACTTGTCCAGAAAGCTGATGGTGGTGTCGAGGTCGATGAGGCACTGCGAGCAGATGGACGCCGGTCCGGGGTCATTGAGCTGGATGTGGAGGTTGGTGCCGCTGATCAGTTTCTCGTAGGGCGAAGTGCCGAGGCGCTTGCGGTACAGTGAGAACAGAGTATCTTGGACGTTGAGACATATTCTGCAGATGTTGTTGTTACTATTTGGATCCATTTGATAGGAATTTGTAGATTTTAGTAAGTAATTTTATTGAAAAACACTTGCAAAAACAGAAAAAGTTTGTTTATTTATGTTGTTTTTTTTTTATTGTTTTGACGGGTTATGGTATGACGATAGCTATATGCCTTACTGCCATATCCGTTGCTTAAAAAATGAGTTACAATGAGTAGGTACCTATAAGTAGCGGCACGTGTCTAGCGCTGAACGATACGCGGGGGGTGTTACTGCGCATGTGTACCTAGTCCCCCTCAGGGACCTTACTTTTTACTTCTGCGCAATAACCTTCAGCGCTAAAGTTACGTGCCGCTAATTGTACTAGGCTATAAGCTCGCAATAGTTTTTACAATAAACATATTCTATTCTATTCTATTCTAGTAGATTCCGAACGAATAAATTCGCCTATCATGACGAAGCGGTAAAATGGTTGAAAACGGCTAAGTCCGCAAACAACCTCTAACTTGGTTAGTAAGACTAACTTGGTTGTTTGCGGACTTTGCGGTCCGGATAAACTCCTTATTTTATGTAATAGAGCTAGCTTAGAGTAGGTGGAGGCTAACCTTCCTCTTCTCTTTCTACGTACCTATTATAAAATTTATCACATATTGGTATAGTCTTGGGTAGCACGTCCAAAAAAATTGAGTAGTGTGCGAGCTTACTCTTTCACGCAACGAGTGTCCTCACTGTGGCACCACGATTGAGGCGAGGCGCGATGAGGCTGAGCGAGGAACTGTGCTGGGACCACAATCGTGCTGGGTTGCGAGGCGCTAGGCGCGAGCGTGCTACCCAACACAATGACGCTGAGCGAGGAACTGTGCTGGGACCACAATCGTGCTGGGTTGCGAGGCGCGAAGTGCGAGCGTGCTACCCAACACAATGAGGCACCTTCCTCGATCGAGGTGAACGTGCGAGGAAAGAGTACAACTGTGGTAGCAACTGTGCGAGCTACCCAAGCTACATTGTATTTTTACTAAAAATACTATATAGGTAGGTAGTAGGTCCTATTGAATGCTTAATTGCATGCAGTATTTGCATATCCAAATCATGTTTTTTTTGCATTCCCCTCTGTTTAAAGTAGAGAAAGAGAAGGCGAGGGCAAGCAAGAATGATTATGGAAAACAACAACCAAAGAACGAAAATTGACTGTGAACCACCAGCCGCGTTTCTCTTAGATCAAATTTAACTTTTCAACTCAACGACTCATCATAACTTTCGCTACTCAACTAAGAATATGACAGAGATGGTGTAGGTAGGTACCTAACCTACCTACTGATTTGTGTTATGATTAATTATATGGATAAGAATATGTAGGTAGTTAGGTAAATACTTCATTCATTCATACTTAACAAACCCTAATTAAAAATATTTCTTAGTTTTACACTGAATGAATCCATTGAGAAAAAATACTGTAAGTAGGTACTAGCCATAGGATCATAACTAAGTGAAGGCGAGTGAGAGTCAAATAAACAATATTTATTTATCCTATCTAGGTACCTAGTTGTTATTTATTGGTTTATTCTAGTTTGCCTTCAAACTACATAGGTAATAAATCGTCATCCATCTTTTGAAGTCGCTAAATTAGCAGCATTTGGAGCACAACCAAAGCAAGAAAGATATATAAGTAGGTACCTACATAGATTCGTTGAATATAAATAGAACAGAAAAGTTGGTTCTAGCGAGCACAAAATGTTTTACATTTTGTGCTCGCTAAAACCAACTTTTAAAAATATATAAATAATACCTACATAATTTATAAGTTAAAGCAACAAGGTTTAATATTACTGTGGCCATACCCAGATGGACGGACAAATAACAAAAATGTACGTCTGAAATATCAACCAATGAACAACGCGAATGACTTTTCTTGCATTTTCTTGTATCCAACCAAAAGCGTCCATCTGAAGGCGACATGAGGGTGGCGCTACAGTAGCAATTCTGTATAACACTTGAACGAGTTAAAGGAAAAAGTTTATTTATCGTAGTACTCCGTGATTTAACTCAATGTTTTAAATCAACCAATTATTTTAAAAAGGTTTTTTTCAATAAACAGTGTAAAGTCAAATCCCAAATTAATTAGATATTCGATTGATTGGTAATCGATTTTTACTATAGCGCCATCTATTTCTTAGACTCACGAATGTACTTTTCATTTTCTCCATGACAATGACATACGGATCGTTTTTAGTTCATTGGTTATGTCAATGTCAAATTCAAAATCGTTCTAGGTACAAAACACGGCAGTAGAGCCGTAACAAACTTGAAGCATGCCGCAACCGTCTGTCGCCTTCTTTTTTCTGTGGTGCAAGTGAGATAGATAGTTAAGCCGGTACGTGTAATGGAATGTTACTGAATATATTTATTTGTTTGGTGGCAGTGTTGCTAGCTTGAATAATAAAAAAACGGTCCAACTAACTATTATAAATTCAAAAATTAACTGGACATTGCGATTAAAAATAAGTTGTAGAATGCCTACATTTTCAATACAGAGTAGTTCTAGTTTTTTATGTTTACTTTCATGTATAGGATAGGACATATCATAAAAATATGTTCATTTAACTGGGATGCTGATCGAATTTCTAGCTAGATTTATCTCTAAAAACTATTAATAGGCTACACTGAATGAATGAATCTTTCTGAAAAAGTAGTCTTTTTATCCTCTGTGCAATTGGCAAAAAATTCTATTCTCATTAGAATCATAACTTAGTATTTTAGAAACGCACCAAAAGTTGGTCAATTTAGCCAACTTCTAATAAATTAATTTTGGCCGATGATATATATTTAGAATTTATGTATTTACAAAACATAACATAACAGATGAAATCCAAATTGTTACATTTTTAAACACAAATTAGAGTAACACAAAATCAATACAACAACCGACTTAAAAAAAGGAAGTGGCCACAGATCTATTATGTCTGTGGAAGTGGCATTGTTAGGCTATGGCCCGGATTCTCGCAAAAATTTTGGTTTGAGCTGCTGTTTTGCCATTCTCTACCTACCGATTACAATTGTATGCGCGCGCGCGGACGACGCAGTTGTAGCGCTTGATGACTTGAATAGATGTTAAACAAATTACTGTTCTCTGAACACAGATTAGTCAGAGTACTACGTATCTGAATAAGACGGTTCAAGCTACTAATCTACAAAACAATGTTACTCTCAATGACGTATTTTTAGTTTTTTTTACCATTTTTTGTTTTTTTTTGTTTTTGGCCTTTTAATTGATTAATGTATTGTAAGTAAACAAATGAATAAAATGATAGCAGAAAACAATGATAAAACGACTTCAAACATAATTTTAAATCAAAAATACTTTATCACCGGCGCGCTCAGTTCAATGACCACAAATGCTTCGCTCTACGTAAAATAAACATAATTACGTACTACTGCCATCTAGTGGTAATGTTGTGTATTATTTCAATACTTAGCTATCGGCACGGAGGAAAAAAGTACTATCGGTAAAAGAATCATTGTGAACCGTTGGATCAAAAAATTCCAAAAAATATAAATAGAGTGCGCCCTTTTTAGTTTATCGTTTGAGCGTTTTGAAAAAGTCTATTATGTATAGCGAGACATTTCAGAGGCTACCTAACCTACATAGAACGTTCGAATAAACAAGTTTATAAATAGCTTAGGCTTGTAAGTACCTAGGACACGAGAATAAAGAGAGGTAGGTACCAGCAAAGACGTAGAAATTAGGTAGGTAAGGTTACCTACTTAGGTATTATGCGTGACATGGAACTTGGACTCCGAGCCACGGGAATCTGAATTTTATTGCAATAAAAATAGAGTTCAGGCATACCAGTAATACCAGTGTCCACGTTTCGCCACAATATAGAAATGATTAGTTAAGTGCCTAGGTACCTATAGTTTCGTGATGAAAAACAATTTATTTATGTGTATAAAATGATGATTTTTTTTTACTCTTCGTTAATAGGTACCTACATACATAGATTATGTGCCGCAGCGGAGCACAAACAAATAAGGTCGTGTCTCGCCTGTCCTGTGATCTTGAGTGTAATCGTGAGTAAGTTGTGTGCGTGCTTGCCTCGCACCACAGCCACACTAGCACGATCGAGGCGCAGGACACGATTGAGGAAGACGCTACTCAGTGTGTTGGCCGGCTCGATTGAGTGAGGCGGCGCGTTGAGCCTCGCGTTGAGCTCCCAGCTCAATTGAGGCTTAACGCGAGGCGCGAGGCAGTAGTGTGCTGCCAGCACGATCGAGCCGCGAGGCAGTATTGTGCTGCCAGCACGATCGAGGCGGAAGCGAGCGTGCGAGGGAAGAGTAGTGTGCTGGGCTCGTCAAAACAAAAAGAGCTGGTGCCTCACTTGCTGGCAAAGAGTCACCACAATTGTGGTAGCAACTGTGCGAGCTACCCAACACTATATTGGTATGATGAGCGAAGCCAAAAATATAACAATGACTGCGGCTCTCTTATAATAAATCTGAGGTAGCAAGCAAGAATTTAGCTTTAAACTTACACTGATGTACCTATGTAGGTACCTGGCTAATGTTTAGGTATTGCAAAAACCGTAGCCTTATTAAATTCCCCACTTGAAAACATTTCAACAACGCTTCGTTTAGATACTGCCTTGTTTTGACGAATTTCCTCGTTGCGAAATATCTATAAAATATTTCCAAACATAGTAAGGTAGGTACTTTCAATGTAGTCCGCACGTATTCTCGTCGACTAGGGAATGCTAAAATTGGGATCGTTGCATTTTGTGTGGTGGCATGTTCCACATGTGTGGTGTTGCGCAAGGAGGCGCCATGGCACCGCCCAGGGAGTCGAATGATCTGAGGTGGATCGTGGCAATAGTGAGAGCGAGGAAAGTGATCGGATATTTGGTAACCGCCGCGTGCCGGTGCGCCGCGCATGCTGATGTCCTGCCGCCGCGGGGACGGATCCAGGTGAACGAGTGGGATTTTTTTTTCCCGCTCGTCAACAGTGTGGACTCGGGGTGCTACCGACCGAGAATGACCCAGACCCACAGTAGTGTTTTGTAACTTGGAGACCATCACCACCGGAGATATTTCATACTACATTGTGATTAAAATTCAGAACTTAACTAATTTAATAAAGAACTATGATCTTTGTAAATCATACATCTAATTGCAATGTTAGGTAAGTTCTCGCCATCCAGATCAAAATTCCGAACCATGAGAATCAAGAATCAAGATATTTATTTGCAAGGTTCTCACTTTTTATAGTGTAATGGCATTCAGTTATTACTTTCTCGGAATTTTATAATGAGATTTTCCTAAATGAAGTACCTAACCTATCTATCTATAATTTTTAGAATTGATAAGATACAATGTCGTAGGCTACAAATACCCACAATGTCTGAGCCCGTCCCTGTGCTCGGTGGTACAATTTTCTCTCGATTACGTTCATGATCGATTGGTATGCGCGCGCGCACGCGTGTTACACGAATGACGGCAGCCACTGCTACGTGATGACTCCTGGACGCTTCCTCTTTCAAATTGTACTTTAATCGTGTCGTTTGAGGGCTCAAATTAGCATGGATCCATGGAAGCAATATTTAGATTGGTTTAGGAGCAGTCGAAAGCATAATCGCATAAGGACGAAGCTGTTCGGGTCCGGCTACCCCCGGCCCCCCGGCCCGGAGAAACCGCCGCCGCCGGCTACATACTAATGCGATGTCTTTTAAGTTATAAGTATGGGTGGAGGTCCCCAGGACACTCGGTTTCTGAATAGGAGTCGCGCGGACCGGCCGACCGCACCAACATGAGACTTACTATTGTAAGAACCTAGAGTGGATATTGTGCAGCGACATTTTGTGGACTCGTGAAAAGTGAACTGTGACGTATTAGTGATTTATCTAAAATGGTGCGTGGTGTCTTTCAGATCGCGGCGGTGTTGTGCGTGTGCGCGAGCGTGTCCTCCGCGGAGCCCGCCCACCTGAGGGCCAAGGCGCGGCTGGTGGGCCGGCTGGTGGGCAAGCACCACAAGCGCGGCGTGCTGTCCGCCGTGCCATCCTTCAAGCTGGGGCACGACATCCCGCACGTGACGCACTCCGTCGTCAAGCCCGTGGTGGTCACGTACCCTCCGACCGCGTCCGTCACCGCTGTCAAGGTTCCTCTGGCACACCCACTGCTCCCCAAGTATCCTCTTCCCGTAGGACACCGGGTTCCAGTGCCTCATCCGCATTACGGTCTCAAGTTCCCCCACCATCATACAAAAGCTGTAGTGCTGCCCGAGCCCGATCAACATTACCATCATCACCACCACCACGTAGCACCGAGGCCGTTGATTCCCGTGCATCCCGTCGTTCCCGTCCCGTCACCCACTATTGTACGGCCCGTACCTGTACCGTCTCCTCCCGTGGTGTTGCCCACCCAGTTGGTTCATCCGGCTCCTGTACCGACCCCGGTGCACGTCCACCCTCAAGAACACGCCCACATTAGGCCGCTACTTCCCGCTCCTGTAGCAGCGCCAGTGTTAAACTATGCTCCTCAGATCCCTTATGTTCTGCGTCCCGGTAACGCCATTCAGACTTCCTTCTTCGCTAACTATCCGAGATACCCATTCCTGAATTACCAAGGGCCCGTGTTCCCCCTGGGCGCTTCCTCTTTCAGCCAGATCGTGCCTCACGCCCCGCAGTACCCGATCCCTCAGCAGGGCGCTTACGACGGCGTAGTGATCGAGCAGCCGAGCGTGCAGCTGGAGCCGACGCCTACGTTGCTCCACGCGCACGGGGAGGCCCCGCATCCGGCGGTGCACCTGGATACGCAGCCAGCCGTGCACGTCCACGCTGCACCACCGCAACTGCACCTCCAGCCGGCGCAGCCTGGCCCCGGCCTTCACCTGCACCCGGAGCACCCCCACATACACTTACAACATCACCCGGGAGACCAGCTACACTCTGCTCAACCAGATATCCACCTGCAGCCGGAATTCCACCTTCAGCAACCCGAAGTGCATCTACACGGAGCCCAGCCCGAATTTCATCAACAGCCAAGTGTGCAAATTAACGGACCGTCAGATTTCCACCACTTCCACGCAGGGCAACCTGGGGTGCAGTTGCAACCAGGAGTGCAAATTCAGCCAGGACAAACGGATATTGCTTTTCAAACCGGGCAACCGGGCGTACAGTTCCAACCGGGAGTACAAGTCAACGCCGCTGGACAGCCCGAATACCCTTTCCATCAAGGACAGCCGAGCTTTTACCAACCGGGTCAAACTGACTTCTACCAACCGGGTCAAACCGACTTCCATCTTCAGCCGAACCAGCCTCAGCCCACGCAACCGACCGTCGACCATAATGGCTGGTCACCTGTAACTTCGCAGAATGATCTTGGACTACCCAATGGACAGTACCCGCACGACGGCCATCACCAGTTCGTTCAGGACCAAGGCCATCACCAATTTGACCAGGGGCAGCATCAATTCGGCCAGGATCAGGGTCATCATAATTTCGATCAAGGACAGGACCAATTCGGGCAGGAACAAAGTCAACAGTTCGACCAAGGTCATCACCAATTTCAAGATCAAGGTCATCAGGGGTACGACCAGAACGCGCAGGACGGCTACAACGAGTACCAGAGCCAGCTGCAGCAGCACATTCAGCAGCAGCTGGAGCAGGCGCAGTACGAGCACCAGCAGCAGGCCGGCGCCGGCGCCCCACCCGCGCGCGAGTACGGCGTGGAGGGGCGTAGCGCGGAGGGCGCCGACGAGCCGGAGGGCGCCGCGCAGCTGTTCCACAACCACATCCCCCTCGGCCTCCAGCCGCCCCTCGACAGGCCGCTCGACCATTTCCGGTAGCCAGCCTTCACCTGAGACGTAGCTACCTCATGCTCATGTGATAAACGAGTCTTGGAAGGTTCTCAACGAACCAGCGCTATTTATTGTTATGGTGAAAATGGACTTTGACAGAGTCTCTATAACGCTTAAGGATGTTCATAATTGCCTCGTTATTAACCTAAGTTAACATAGTTTTAAGTGAGTGTTATTTATTAAATTATTAAAACTGTTTACAAAATAACTGTTTCTTTAATTACAATGTTATTTTACCATCATATTTTTTTTATTACAGCATAGGTAAGCTAACTACTACAATCTATATTACAAAATTTACAAAACAAGTTTTAGAAACAATTGGGCTACCCATAGACCGTTGCATACGATCTATAGGCAGCTCAACTGCTCCAACTCGATACCCGATGGCAGCGTGCCGAGGATACTGGTGGCATTGCCTCTTTGTATTGCAAGGCTTATTCTTTGGGCTGCCAGCCCTCTGATCACGCGTCGCTTCGACCAGACGCTCTGACAAAATTTTGATAATTAAATACGAGCTAGATAAAATAATGAATGTGATTAGTCATTTTCCTTGACAAGTAGCCGAGCCAAGTGGCTTTGATTAGGCAATATAGGTACAGTCCATGTTTCCAGTCTAGATTGGGAACACACGTGCCGTGTCGGCTTCCACGCGACCACACCCTATAGGCGATAGAGCTGCCTTTCCCATAGAAATTACCAGATAGTCTGTGCCATTACGTAAGTGTAGGTACTCTTATGTACGTAGATGTTTAACCTACTAGTCACATAACAAGCGCTAAAAAAGATAATAAGTTCATTTCGACCACATTCAGTTCGAAGTGCCTCCTCTAAATACGGATTGAATGGCTAATTCAAGCAGTCGCCTACACACTACGAGACAAGAGGCGAAAACTCGAGAGTCCTGGGAAATTCATAAGATCGATTTTTACCCGACTGCCAAGGAAGGGTTATGTTTTTCGCGCGTATCTTGTATGTATGCATTGAACGCAAATAAAACATTTACTAACTTTGTCATTTAAATAACATTTCAAAAAATTATATTAATTATTCATTCACCGTAAAACTTGCACATAAGGCACAAATACAACTTTTTTAACAACATACGTTATGTATACTAGTTCTGGCGAATAAAAATATTGAATCTTGAATCTTGAAACAATGTATAACAATTTCGCAGTCAGGTTTTCAGATTTTATTTAAGTTTCTCAAAGTTTGTTCATACTTAATTTGTATCCAAACAAGATGGACGAGGTCTAGTGCCCGATATAGAACGAAGCTTAGGTGAATATTCTGCAAAAAATTCGTAAGGGATTCCTTTTACGTTTATTACAAGCGGAAATTCTCCGCATGCCTTCATCGATACTTGAAATGCAATGAAATAATTTACGTTATCGCTTGCAACGCAATGCACCTTTGTAGCGACTGAATGGAAACCAAGATGTCCTAGAACCGAACGGAACTCTACCATATTCAACAATTTAAACATCAATAATAAAGTTATCATCCCATTACCCATCCACTTGCGAACGAAACCTGCGACTTATTACAGGATATTAATAATATCCTGGAGCCGTAATAAGTAATATCATATTATACCTGCTTATCGCCGATGGCAAATCAAAACTCAAGGTTAGAACTAAATTAGCTGACACCCGCAACTTAGTTTGCATTGCAAATTAGCGAAATTCCTTTCTTAGTGCGCGTCTGCAATTATCAATGAACACGGCCTTAAAATTTTAGGTCTCTACGTTCAGTGGTTTGGCCTATACGTAGTCTGTTAGTCAGTCAGGTCCAAGCCTTTCTTCTCTATCTCTTATCGTGTCACTAGTTCTTTCGAACCAGGGTGATGAAAGGATTTCAAGTGCGCCTCGAAGAGGCTCCTTTCGTGCACTTGACGCATTTTCGAACTTTTTAGGTTCTACGACATGCCGGTTTCCTTACGATGTTTTCCTTCACCGTTAAGCACGTGTTTTAATGCACACATAGATATTGACCAGAAAAATACATTGGTGTACGACCGGATTTGAACCCACGACCTTCGGATCGAGGCACCTCCCCACTCAGCCAACACGGCTCTTTGGCCTCAAGCCTTAAAAATAAAGATAAAAGATAGATAATTAATTTGCGTAAATATGTTTAGATAAAGTTGTTACATTATTAATTTTAGACACAACATATTTTAGCAGTGCAGGTGTGCAAATGGAGAGAATAGCATGCATTTGTCAACAGTAAACAATAAAATATAAGAGTACATCAAAACAGTAAAGGTAATGTGAAGTTGGTAAATATATTGATTGATGATAGTAGACGGGTAGTTATTGCAATCAACTCAATACTGCTGAGCACTTATCATAGTCTGAAGGCTACACAATCGAAGCCTAACGCTTTAGCACATGACATTTGAACAACAATTCCCAATGGGTGCCCACGAATGCAAAAATCCCTTTGTTAATCAATGCAGAACAATATACTTATCAAACAATTGAAGTACAGAGAGCGTAGCAAAGTGCTCTCACGGTTGTGATTCATTCGGTACGCGAAGTTAAGCAGAGATGTCCAAGCTGCGTAATCGAGGTTTTACAAAAACATAGACAACCGACTTCAATTGGACTGTTTTAGTCACCGTAAACACCACTGAAAAGTCACAGGAAAGCAAAATACGCAATTTCGTTTACTTCGACGACATATTTTTTTCAGCTATTAGGATATAAAAACTAAACTACTGAATCGATTTTGATGAAATTTGTTTGGGACCAATCTGAAAGTATATACTCTCAAAAATAATTTTTAAAATCGAGTCATAAACAACTAAGTTCTGAAGTAACGAACATTAAAAAAAAAACATAAAAAAATATACCTAATTGATAACCTCCTCCTTTTTGAAGTCGGTTGAAAAAAAAAACATTCAAACTAATTGAGAACCTCCTACTTTTTGAAGTCTGTGTCGGTTGAAAGCGTGGGTCGCATACTCCATCCTCCATCGACCTCTAGAACGAGCCACCGCGAGCACAGCAGGTCTCGCTGGCCAGAACATCTCGGTGCGGTGTTGATGGGCACTGGGCGTGCGCACGCGCAGTCAGTAGTACTCTGACTAATCAGATCTGTGCGCAGGCAGCAGCTAGGGTGGAAGTGGAGGGCTCTACTTCGGCTCCATAGATGAATAACGATTAATACTGTGTTCGGCTCTACCTGAGTTCATCATTTCACAACTAAATCACAAATACTTTATCACATACAGACATATTATTATATGCAGACGACACGGATAGTCGAGTGGTATGGTAAGTGCGTTGGACTGCCACGCGTGTCGCAGGTTTGATTCCCGCTTCAGGACAAGCCTGGTGTGATGAACATAGGTGTTAGTCCTGAGTCTGGGTGTTTTGTAAATATTCTAAGTATGTACGAGTATTAACGAAAAAAAAGTATTGTATCAGTTATCTGATTCCCATAGTACAGGCTCTGCTTAATTTGGGGCTAGGTAGCGTTGTGTGGAATGGCCAAAATGTTAATTTATTTCAATTTATTTGTTAATATTTTTTTACGTTTTGTTGATAATGAAAACATACAATTATTTTGAACTAGCTGGTGCCCGCGACTTCGTCTGCGGTATCTTTATAAATTGTAGCCTATGTGTTTCTCTGATGTATAAAAGCTATATTATTGTAAAGTTTCATTAATATCTATTCAGTAGTTTTTACGTGAAAGAGTAACAAACATCCATCCATCCATCCTACCTTACAAACTTTCGCGTTTATAATTTGTGATTCAGTAAAACTAAATTGTATGACTATTTTTTTTAGGCTCATGGACCGAGATTATAAGGAACTTATAGATACCTACCTTATCAATTAAAATAATTTTTTTATATACTGTATTCTTCAATGAAGTATGTGAATCAACTATAAACATTCATGAGACCTGTCTGTAACTTAGCATATTGAGACAAATAAATCATCCATTCATTCATAATATTAAGTAGGATTACCTACCGACCGCTTCGATTTAATACCTGCGCATTCTATATCGCGGGCTGCATGTTGACTAATCCTGCAGAGCAGCGAGCACCGAGCACCAAGGTCGAGCATAGGCTAAGGTGCCGGACGCAGGCTTCAGAGGGTGGCACTAGGCAGAGGTAGGGGCTTAGGTCCGCAAAGGGACGATATAAGGCGGCCGGCTCCCTCGGAGGGGTTAGTTCGTCGCTGTCCTGTGACCTCCCGTTATACACTCACAAACATGAAGGCTGCAGTAAGTACTATGTTTTATTCTGTTTAATTAAGTTAATTAATTATTATTTTTAATACATAAGTTCGAAAATTTTAATCTTAAAATATAATATATTTATTCACACAACTAATTACTTGTGTGAATAAATATATTCGTTGCTATACAAAGAGGCAATGCAGCCAGTATCCTCGGCACGCTGTCATCGGGTATCGAGTTGGAGCAGTTGAGCTATAGATCGTTTGCAACGGTCTATGGGTGGCCCAATTGTTTCCTTTTGTAAATTTTGTAATATACCTATATATAGATTGTAGTAGTTAGCTTATGCTGTAATAAAAAAAAGAAAAATTAGACTAATTACTAACTTAATACTAAAACAAAATAAAACTAAAATTACATAAATAAGTATAAAAATAATAAAGAATTAGCCTATCTAATATTACAAATAAAACACAGAATTTAGGTCACTGTCCACGGGCAAAGTACCCAAAAGGCTGGCGACGTTACCTCGTTGAATGGCGATGCTAATCCTTTGACCGAGGTAAGCGCCAGCCCTCTGGTAGAGATCTGGTAGAGATCCGTGCTTAGGAAATATTTATTTATACATAAGTAAATAAATATTTCCTAGGCACGGATCTCTACCAGATCCCCTTTTCATAATGCATTCGATATTTTGTTATCTTTGTCCAAAAGTGGGTTACATTATAAGGTCGATCAAAAAACCCTTCTGTACTTATTCCAATATTCGGAATTATATACTGTGCAAACAATATGTTATCAAAATAGTGTAAGTAATATCGTAGATGCATATTTTCATGACAATTATCTCCGTAAGTTTTCGTACAGAGTGTTCGATTCACACCGACCAATCTTTTTATTCCAAGTGGAATGACATTCCCAACCATGGTATACGATTCACGCTATGACCTATAACCGACCTACATAACGAGCCAGGGTGTATATAATTCACGCTTTTGACCTATAATGACCCGTAAACCAAGGCACGATCGGGGTCCCAGAGAGCAGGTCACTATTTGCCTAGACTGTAGGGCAGGGTAGGGCAGGGCAGAGGCATCACGAAATGCTTATATCGACTCTTTACTTCCAGCTTCATTTGAAGGCTATTAATTTTGTTTTTAAAACCTACAGTGTCCGCAATTCCACCTCCATTGGGGTCTTCAAATCCAAACTATCTTGTCACTACTTGGCACTCCAGAATACTTGAGCATTTTATTTATTATTTATTAGTGTATTTTGTTTAATATCGTAAGTATTATATTACTAAAAATAAGCTTCATACTACTTTCTTTCTTCAATCACACATCTAGCACTACCACATCTCCATAATACGCAGAGGTTAGCTGGAAGAGAATGCTAACTAGCATTAAGTTCGCCTATGTACCTGTTTGTACTTGTTTTTTTACTTTGTGCATAAAGTATTTTCTATCTATCTATATACAGTGCTGCGTAATGTTGCTATGCAATGTTATATAATTAGTGGCATATCATTGTAGTAAGTAAAGTAACGGTTTTCAGTTGTGCGTTCTGTTGCTGGCGGTGGGCGCGATGGGCGCCGAGGAGAAGAAGACCGAGAAGCGCGGTGTGGTGGGTCTCGGGTACGGCGGCTACGGCGCGCCCGTGCTGAGCGGCGGCTACTACGGCGGGCACGGCCTGGGGCTGTACGGGCACGGCGCGGGCTTGGGTGGGCTGGGCTGGGGCCAAGCGTCCCTGGCGGCGGCGCCCCTCTACGGGCATGGGATCGGGGCGGCACCCCTCTACGGACACGGACTAGGGGCGGCGCCCCTCTACGGACACGGGCTCTCGGCGCCGCTGCTCGGAGGCCACTCGCTGGGGTACGGCGCGCCGCTCGTCAGCCACGCGCCGCTGCTGGGGCTCGGACACGGCGGCATCGGCTACGGGGGCTGGCATTAAACCTATAAGTTATTTGTAAGTCGCGTGGTTAGTGCCAAATTGTGTTTTTTGTGTCGCTGGTGATACCTGTTCCATTTGGATATAATTATATTTTGTGAAGACTTGATTGTTTTACTTTAGCATTATCTCCTACGCTGCTGAAACTGGCTTGCACTTAATTAACTTACAAGCGATCAGAATAGTACCTATTTGATTGAAGTATTCAAATGTCATCAAATTAATTGGTGCCCGTACCGCAGTCAGTGTTGCAACCGGAAGCGGGAGCTAGGGCCGGCAGCCGACGACGCCCGCGCCGGAAGTTGCCCAACGTTTATTTATCAACATAGTTATTAGCTGTGAAGTGCACGTGAAATTATCACAGTTTAGACATTTGCCTATATCTGTATAGGTACCTCGTATATCGTTATCTAATCTCTCTCTTTCTCTTTCTTTATTAAACTCTTCTTTTATATAAACATATATATATAAACATATATATATCTTTATATATTGTATTTATATACGGTAAATCGTTAGCGATCTATTAGTAAACAACCTGAATAAAGATACACTTAGGTTTTCTCAAGACTCAATTGACTGACTGATAAGAAAAAATGGCATCGTTTCTCAGAATGGAAAATTAACTGTACGTGTAGGGAGCGAATTTAATTCGAAGCTTAAACTGATCACTAAATGAGTTTACTGCTCTAGATGCAACATTACATTTTATCACTACGCTAGAAATGTAAGATGTCGACCAAACATTATTTCATCAGAAGGCGGACGGCAATATTGGTTTCTGCTGGTTTCCTTATGTGGCCGACTTCTACCAGGAAATCTCACCACCACAAAAAATTACGCCTTTTTGCCCCGAACTGCCCGAGCGCCAATATATGTCTAAAACTATTACAAAGTGCGAACGCTGCCCATGTTTGATAGTTGCAAGCAAGATTCGCAAATACTTAGAAGCTGCCGGTCGAAGAATTGGACTTAAAATCTTATTATGTAGGAAAAAAACTAATTATTATCAATTGTTGTAAGTACCTACATATTTTAATTTGTATACTTTTAGAAAATAAGCTTGTTCACTTTAACATTATTATTATTATTATTTATGGTACACAGGCAGCTTAAAGCTGATGTTTCTCATATATACAAAACAAGGATATTTTTTGTCAGTGCACTTGAAATGTTTGTTTCATGTCTATTCTTTAAAATTGTACATTCAACTATCGAATTTTGTGAACACAACAATACAACGTAACCTTGAGCACATACCTGCTTATTCCATACATTGTAATTGGCCATTTTCATTAAACTTGACCGAGTTCCATTCATTGAGGAAGACCTGCCCGACAGGTCCGGGGCCAACCCTCGACAGGTTACCTGATGCCTGCCACACAACAAACAACAAAGTGGTCAATGATACATTGTGTCACAACAGATGTCTTCCAAACAGGGACATACTGCCCATATCAGTGCCCATTTACTGCTCTGTGCACTCCGTCACGCGCGAGCACTGCGAGCAATCCATTGATCAGACTTTTATTGCTAGTTAACTCTCTACACATGCTTTTAACGTTTCTTTAAGTCCGATACATCGATCACTTAGATTGGGACAGCAGCATCAGCAGGTTTATGTAGAAAACACGAAAACCAGTGCATCAGCAGCAGCCTTACAAGCCGCACTCATTACCATCATAAGTCGTAGTTTTATGTATAAGTTTAATATAGCTTTTTACGTACGAACTCGACTATTATATATATATCAGCAGCAGCATACAGGGTTACCTAGCGGTTAATTCCTACACTTTATGTAAACAAGTTACGAGACGTGCCAGGCGCTCTCCCGATGGTAAGAGATCACACTTAGAATATGAGTTTTATTAAATAGGTCGCCGGTGTAACACTGCTATAGTGCTCGTCCAGATTGAGATATTTTGATTGGTAATCTCAAAAGCCTTTTAATTTTATTTGCGGCAATGCCTACAGTGCAACTCGAAGCAATAAAGAACTGTTTTACATTACTGTTTGGCGGCATAGCAATTATGCGCTCAATCTTTACAATGATACTGTTAGTTCATTAAATAAACAATTAATTTTTTCATTAAAACTTAATTCAAAATGCGATTACAAACAGGTCATGTCTATATTGTGTCGGAAAAGTGTATTTAGTCTAAGCACATTTAAGTTATAACTACATAAAATAATTTACAGAACTTCTACCAACTAATCCTTGTAATTCCAGTGGACTACCGGCTTTACTAAGTAGTAGGCTAGGAAGTAAGCACATAATTATACAATTGTATCAGCAAAAAGCAGTCCCATATCGCTCCAACCGCTCGCTATACAGGATGTCCCTAAATTCAACGATAAGTGGGTAGTGGTGATGGGTCTGGTCGTGACTAGAGCTTGCATTATCCGTTGATTTTTGGTATCCGGATAATTCGGATAGTAGTAAATCCTATTATCCGGATATTTCGGATAGTTCGGATAGTATTAAAAAAACCTTAATAATACCAATTAAATCACAAAAATCAGATAATTATACGTTTAATAACGTGTTGGAACACTTTCTGATTACTAACGACGAACGAATAATAAATAAAAATAAAAATATTTTATTTCGGAATACAGGATCCATATAAAATTTCACGTAAATAAAAACAAAAACAAAATTTTAACCGACTAAAAATAATTATAAAAAAATCTGTTTTTTTTTATTTTGAATCCGTAATCCTAACTGTCCCTGAATAGCAATAATGACGTTTACTGTTTACGGACGGACAAACGAACATGGCGAAACTTAAAGTTTTTTTTGTAGGACTGAAAAACAGTGTTTTAAATAAAAAATACTCACTGTAAACGTGTACGTATTGCCCACAATGCTAAAGTAAATGTTTTTAACAGTTTAAACCATATATAACGGTGTTTTTTTAATTTTTTTCCTATCCGTTTTATCCAAATTATCCGGATACTGTTGCCCTCATTATTCGGATATTAAAATGGGGCAACAGTAACAGAAATTGCAAGCCCTAGTCGTGACCACTCAAAAAAATAAAAATCTTCTTTTTTTTTATTACAATATAATTTATTTTTCTGGCATTCTGGTATTTTTAAGGGTTGTGTTGAATAACAGTACTATTTAGGTTGCCGATGCAAAAAAGCAATTCAGTATTATTTGAAGAAATGGGGTCATGGTAGTTAAAAGTATAATTTTCGAAAGATTTCATAAAATGTACTGTAATAAAAAAAAGTTTTCTTTTTTTTCTTATTTTGTCTCGAGTAGTCACGACCAGGCCCACCATCCTTATCGTTGAATTTAGGGACACCTGTATACTGCGCCTGCCGACTAGAGCAGGGTTGCGCAACCCGCCCGCCGTTGTCAACTCGTTATACCCGTAGCGGCTAGCGCCTTACGTGCCCAAAGTTCCGCTTACCAACGTGGACAAGTGCCAGTGTGTAATGTGCGCAAAGTGGAGCACGACTATTAGATGAAGGAAGGTGTGTCACAATACTTACCTGTTTCTGTTCAATAAAATGTAGATATTTGTAATACATACCTCTTGCCACAGATTTCGTCAAATAAACGATGATTTTAATAACAGCTTAGGCTAACTTCTTTTTATCTATAACAAAATTTACAAAAGGATTTTTTTTGGCTAACCATTAGACCGTTGCAAACGATCTAGTTAAACTGCTCCAACTCGATACCTGATGGCAGCGTGCCGAGGATACTGCTGGCTGCATTGCCTCTTTGTATAGCAAGGCTTATTCTTTGGACGAGATAGCTGCGAGTCCTATTATCATCGATTATATAACGAATAAAATGCTAAATACTCCTCTTAATCCAAAGGTTGCCTGGAATAAATCTCTTTTAGCGATAAGGTCGCTCATTGCAGTCTCTATTATTTTTTCTAAGCTTCCTTTTAAAATGTATGTGTCCTCGGGGTTTACAATAAGTTACTAACTAACTAAATACACAAATTGTTTAATTTTTTTATTACAAATACAAACAGATAACTAAACTTAAACGTATATTTGGTAAAATGGTTGAGTTTGTCCCTCCGTGCGGCGCGATGCGGCGCGGTGCGGCGCGGTGCGGCCCGGTGCGGCGCGGTGCGAGCGGCGGGGGCGGTCAGAGCCGGGCCTGTATCCAGGACGCGAAGGCCGTGACGCGCGCGAAGCCAGCCGGCCAGCCCTGCGCGCAGCTGCGCGACGACCCGAACGACGTGATGCCGATCTGAAGACGGGGGACACTTATCATCACTGTACTTTATTTTTTTTAGGTACCTATCTACTGAGAATGATGAAACAAGGAATCTTTGGTAGCTGACGAGCTAGGCGTTATCCTGATGGTAAGAGATCACGCTTGCCCATAACCAAAACAGTGCTACTCAGGACTTTGATTCACTGGTCGGTGCAACACTGCTATTAGCGCTCGTCCACTTTGCGACATTTTGATGGTCAGTCTCAAAAAACCAGTAATTTCACTAGCTACCAAGTACCCTTCGAACCGGAACACAGTAATGATACACAAAAGAGAATTTAAACACTACCTTTACGATACACATTACTGCTTTGCGACAGAAAATCTGACACTGTATTGGTTGGTACCCATCTAGACGGCAACTTACACGGGATGCCTCTCAAGGGTAATATTTTATGCATAAGGTGAAATCTCATTCCCTTAGAGTCCGGTTTGCCCCAACACGGTTCGAGCCACTGCTCGCCGTAAGACACCGATGATGATTAGAGTCCGGTGTCGCAGTAACGGCTATCTGCGGCCAATTGCAAAAAAAATTACTCCACAAAAGTAACAAAGCGCTTGCGCCTGACATTAGTAAACCACTAAGCCTTGAGTCGCGCTCTCATAATGCAATGTGTCCGATAGCGCCTCGTATAGGCTTAAAGCAAGAGCAATTGGTCGACAAAAGTATGGTCTTTAACACGATGTCTACAGCATGCGAGGCCTATCCAGAGGTGCACAGGGCAGGACCGCATCATAAATAAACTTACCAGAACCCGCTGTCCGCCGCTGGTGATGACGAGGGGGCCGCCGGAGTCTCCGCTGCAGGTGCTGCGGCCGCCGGCGCCGCTGGTGCACAGCGTGCTGGCGCGCACCATGCTGCCGAACGCCTGCTGGCACGCCGCGTTCGTGATCACCTGTAGCGTCACGTGACTCTGCACCTGGCCCTGCGAGATTCCTGCAACTGAACACACAGCCGACGTCAGGTATGTGTACCTACTATTAATAAATAGTATAAATATATTTAGTAATAAATTCGCTTCATTTCTAAACAAAGGTCTTAATTAACTTAACTCTTGTTTAGAATTTTAGTATTTAAACCAAAGCGCCGAAAATAGAAAACCCAAGTCAGAACTCGACACGTGTTTCGCCTCTACACGAGGCATCCTCAGGAGATGTTGACTCGCCGAAATCTGAAACTGTCGTTTCAGATTTATATATATACTATTAATTAATATTTATGGATTTCCGCAAAGTAACGCCTGAATCAATCAATTATGTGTACGTACGTCTGAGTCTCGATGATTGATGGTTTAGCCATTTATTGCGCCGCTAAACTGTTATCTTCGCTTAATTATAATGAAAATACACATCAGGTCACAGGTCGAGGTAGTTAGATAAGTAATATTTTGAAGAAGTATAGAATTAGGAATGAAGTCTTACAGTCGCTGGTTTTCCCGTAGCCGGCAGCTTGAGCGAAGGCTCCGGCGAAGTTGGAGTTGAGCAGCGAGCCCGAGGGTAGCGCCACGCGGTTGATCACGCCTGAGGGAGGCCAGCGATCACCACAAAGTTAGATTTGTCAAAGCTCAAGCATTCTGATACTAGAGAGTTGGCACAAAATAGTTAATAAATAGCAGATCCTAGGGCTACACAGACACAGGTATCAAGGCGAGGCTATTCGTGTAACCACAGGTGTAACTAACGTACAACTCGGGCAAATGAACATGACACCTGGCTCGAATGACGTTTGTTCAAAGTACAGCGTGGAATTGGATAATCTTGATAGAGAAGAGGTCCTGTAATACTTCGTAATGATAAAATATGATAAGGCTTCGCAATTAGAGGAAGAAGAAACACGGAGGGCGCTGTGTGGGGCAGCAGGGGAAGCATCAAGTTCCCAGCGCGAGTGTCAGCCAGGTGTCATGTTCATTCGCCCGAGTAGTACGCATGCCTATCATTTACAAAGTTTATTGATCGAGTGGGATTTGCCTCGACTTCTGATTCGAAGGGCGTTGGTTCGAACCCGCTCCTACACCAATGGATTTTTCTATTCAAAAAATCTACACGTGCTTAACGGTGAAGGAAAACATCTTGAGGAAACCAGCATGTCATAGCACCCTAAAAAGTTCGAAAAACATGTGAAGTGCACGAAAGGAGCCTCTTCGAGGCGCATCTGAAACCCTTACACCACACTGGTTCGAAAGAACTAGTCACACGATAAGAAGAAGACTTACTAGTATAGGCAACGTGGTTAAACCCGATGATAGCCACATCGTTGGCGAGCGTGGTGGGGTTGTAGCTGCCGTGCATGGCCACGTTGGCGGTGGACACCCGCGTGCCGCCGCTAAAGAGGCGCGCCGAGCCGAAGACGAGCGTGAAGAGGCGCGCTTGGCCGCGGCCGTCCCACCAGCAGTGCGCGGCCGTGACGGCGCGCGTGTTGCTCAGCATCGAGGAGCCGCACACGGACGTGGCGCCGCTTGTCAGCGTGATCACTACACCCACCTGGCAGACACTACTAGGTTGGAAAGTATACCGAGTAACATGTTACTTGTCATAATTTGCCCAGCCCAGCGCCCAGCGCGCCCCGGCAGGAGATTTTGTACGCCGTTTTTTAATACCGTACGCCACCGAGCCAAAGAATAGATTGACCGAGCCGAAGATAGAAAGAGAGAATCAATGAGAGACCAATCAAGGAGGAGGAGGAAACAAAATAATTCACGATGAGGGAAAGGTTCACAGTTCGATAATTTTGCCTTAAACTTACAAGAAATGGGTAAGTCCCCACAGCTGCGGGCGAGCCGCCCACGATCCTGCCGTCGAAGTCCACCGCCTGCTCCGCCGCCAGGATCCTGGCCGCCTCAGCGACGCCCGCGCTCTCGTGGTAGAACAGCAGCGTCTCCCACGCCAGCACCGCGCCCGGCGCCGCCACCAGCACCACAGCCACCAGCAATAACAACTTCATTGTGAATTAGGAATTTCTCTTTGGTAAATAACGGAGCTGGTTTTATACTGATGAAGTTATCTTATCGCGAAATTATAAGGGAACTAATTTTAAAATTTTCTTATGAAGAAGGTCAGTGATTTGATAGGAGTTTAATCAGCGGCTGGCCACATGGCCAATCATTAGTAGGTATTGCTGGACATGAAGTAGATGCCTAGCTTACTTACAGTAAATTTATGGCCAGCACGTTGTTTTCCTTATTTTTCATGACTTTTTTTTCTTCATCATCATCAGCCTCAGACATTATCAGCCCACTCCTAGGCATAGGCCTCCTCCATTAAATGCAAATCTCGTCAGTGCTGTGCGGATCTACACTAGGTGTTGCCTGCAATATTGCGAAAGTCAATCCATTGGTCTGGTGGCTGGCTTTTTTTCTTACTTTTTGAAATTGGTGCTAGCTGTTTTGATCAAAACAAATTAATCTAAATCAGTGTCCTACCATCCTGCGGAATTTTAGAGCACAACTATTTGTCTTTGAAATTCCAGGTCAAATTTTAAATCATATCACCTTGATCCCTTTTTCCGGATTCCAAATTTTAATTAATTATAATCTATCATTGAATTTATTGATATCATTATCTATCATGATGGCCTCCTTCTTATTAGGTGGCAGGTATATCGATCGATAGTCCTTTAAAAAACAAAGTATGATAATTTGTATATTATGTTATGTTCATGGATTTCCATAAGAGGCACGTTATAAAGCCGCCGTGCGCCTAGGTTTATTTCATAGCAAAGGTGGATGTGAGTAGCGGAGACGTTGATGCGGATCCGGACATCGCTGCAGATGAATTAGCCTAGACTATATCTTATTAGGTACAAGTATTTTGTCAAAATTAAAACAAAATCTGCTGAATGTAGCACCTCTCTCCAACTGACCACTAGATTATAGAAAGAGCTGCTGAAATGGCTGGCTGGTGGGTGATGGTTTGTTAGACAATAATACATTATTCAGAATATTAGTGTGGCTATGAACATTGAAGTAGGTATTTTATGAATTTTATATCACGCTGACATCTTCCTTCTTTCCTTCATATCGTGTCACTAGTTCTTTCAAACCAGTGTGGTGAAAGAATTTTAAGTGTGCCTCAAAGAGGCTCCTTTCGTGCATTAGACACATGTTTTCGAACTATTTAAGATTTTGTCTTTGATCAGTTTTTATGAAGAATTATCATGATTTTAAAACATGAATCTTTTGACTACATTCCAAATCATCATGAAAAAAATTGTATTAGTTTAAAAAATAAGCCGTGTTGGCCGAAGTGGGAGGTGCCTCGACTTTCAATCCGAAGGTCGTGAGTTCGAACCCGGTTGTACGTACACCAATGGATTTTTCTGTTCAAAAAAGATCTATGTGTGCATATAAAACACGTATAAAACATCGTGAGGGCACGTTGACATCTTGAATTGAGTAAGATGTGCGCTATATCTCCGGGAGCTATCCGATCCGATCTTCATATCTTTTTAGTCAGTAATTAAAACCTGTCCATCCACAGGCATTCCTTAATAATAATCATATACATGTATATAACTCTAAAATTTCCTTCCTAACTATTTTTTTCAGTACTTATTTTTTTACAACGAGTAAACAAACACCCAGTGTTATGGTGTTACCCACAGATACCTATAGATCTATGTCTGTGGTGTTACCTACTCATTTCGGTGTTACTCGATGGGAACCCATCAGTTATAGAGCGGATGAAGGAATTGAAGTATGTATATCCTAAGTCACCAGCTGCAGTAGGTACTGTACGTGTGCGCTTTCGACGGTTGGATAACCGGCGCTCCGGAGGCCCTGCCCTTCGAGCTAGAGACGTTGTGTAATATATAACCTACGAGATGAGCTGCATCTGTATCAATGAATAATATTAGTATTGTATTTCACAACTCGGATGTTTCCTCAGAACGAGCAGGTTTGACGTATTTTGGTGACGACTTGGAGGGACTGTTTTACGTAACGTCCAAATTAATAGCCCTTTGGTGATATAAATGTAACCCAGAACTGTCTCACGGCATCACAGCCCACTTGTCTCCTCCGACTCAACAGCTTCAAGTGAATCGACATGAAGGTCTTCGTAAGTACAGTTTTCTTTATTTTGATCGACAAGTGCGCCAATTCAATAATGAGCTCAGTACGAAATTAATTTTACCAAGTCATGAACAATAAAGAGGGTACGTACAGTTTTTTATTGGCTCAGTGAATTTTGTCGCCTCACTCGTCTAAACATTAACCATCACTTGATTATGTCATGATCACTTTATTATGCACCCTTTTGGTAATTGTATGTAATTTGACTTGCAGCTATGCACCGCCCTCGTCCTGGCCGTGGCCTCCGCCGCACCTGCCCCCGAGGACCCCGCCCGTGACAAGCGCGGCATCTTCGGCGAGCCGGGCGGCCTGCTGACGCCGCACTTGCACCACGATGCTCTACTGGGCGCCCACGCACACCTTCCGGCGCTGTCCGCGGCGCCCCTGGCGCACTCCGCGCTGCTGCACCACGCACCGCTGCACGCTCCCCTACACGCTTCCCTGCACGCTCCCCTGGCCGCATTGCCCAGCGCGTCCCTGCTGCACGCGCCCCTGCACGCCCCCCTGCACCTGGACACGCTCCACCACGCCCCCCTGCTCTCGCACGCTCACATCGACACCCCGGTCCTGCACGGCGCACACATCGACACGCTCCACACGGACATCCACCACGCGCCCGCGCTGCTCCACGCCCCGCTGATCCGCCACGCCCCGCTGATCCGCCCTGCCCCGCTGATCCGCCACGCTCCGCTCATCCACCACGCTCCCGCCATCATCAGACACGGCTGGTGATTCACTACTCTAGTTCCCTCCTGTGCCAAATAAAGACGCTTATGTTTTCGACTTCCCATGTTTTATTTAAAAAAAACGGACAAAATAAGCTTTCAACGCCGAATAATCAAGACGCAGCCAGGCTCAAACCCTGCAGTAGTCGGAAAATGAGTACAAAATAAAATATGTAAAAAGGTTCTAACTCTTTTAACGCTCTCACAAAATCATATAGGTTTCGGTTTCTGGTAGCATTGTCTAAAATTAAAATCTCACGATGGAATCTTCATTGAAATTCGTATAATAAATTCATTGTCATAATTTATGGTCGATAAATGATTGGTTTGGTTATTGTGGTACACAAAAACACCCGTGGCCTGCCGCCATCCATCAAGTCATGGTTGTAATGCGCCAGCGACCGCACTCTGTCATTGGCAGACGTCCTTGCTCCTTGTAACGCAACTTCGAGCCGGATCCGTAGCCTCGTTTGGGATATTAACATAATTTAGTGTTAATATGGAGTATTGCGCCATGCTGTGACATGTTTAGCGCACCAAAGGAAGGTGCAGCATGTGGCTCATCGGTATATTTCCATCGATCGTCCCTGAAATCCATCGTTGGGCTGCCCAACGTGCTATCAGAAAACACAGCGTTGTGGATAGAAAGTTCAAATTTGGCATCCAGCTAGGTAATTGTGTGTATACAAAGGAAAAAATCAGAAAATAGTAAATTTATAAGATTTTAATTTATTTTTCAAATTATTCGATTTTATGAGCTAAATTTAGCGCCTTGCAAATTATGAGAGCAATTGCCTTGCAAATTTTTGCAGGATATTTTCATTTCCATGATGAAATGTTGTTTTTATCGTTCAATAATTTAAAAATTATTTACAACAGCCCAGATGAATGCAAGCAAATTGTCACAAAACACTTTAATCTCCCGGCACATGGGTCAAGGACCTTACCTTACTAGGAAAATAAATAGGTAGGTAACTATTATAATTATAGTAGGTACCTAACCTATATTCCTTTGAATAGTAATAAATTTATTATTCACAAAAAGTAATGATATCTGAACAAAACCACATATAATATGTGAAAATAGCGAGCCACGATCAGATGGATCGGATTATGATGGAGCAAATTTACGAATGTATCTAGTAGACCTTGGCTAGCCATATATGTAGATCTGAAGTATTTTTTCGGGGAAAACGACTTCTTCATCATAATCCGATCCATCTGAACGTGGCTCGCTATTTTCACATATTATATGTGGTTTTGTTCAGATATAATATAATAGCAATAATGGGGAAGCCTACGTAAAATAGTAGAGGCTTTTTCTTTTACTTTACTTTACTCGTAGCAGTTGTAGTACTGCAAGTACTGCAACACACACACACACACACACACACACACACTGCAATACCATCTTAGCCTGGACAGTTATGTCCAGGCAATGGTTGCATTGCGGTGTAAGTATTAAACAAACAAAATATTTAGTGGACAGATTATATAATAAGTATCTAACAATATCCAAATTTAGATTGAATAAATCTACGACTATAATTATTGTATTGTAACTATTCTGAGATCGTGTTCAAGAAGCCAATCATTATGTAATGAATGACCGGAAGTGACTTTTCGGGAAAAACGACTTGACGCGAAAATATATCTGTGTGTGACACAGATCATCGTACAGACGGCGCGCTTCAGGGATGTATACTGTCCACGGTGGTGTTGCTTAGGCTCATGTGAGAACATCGACAGAAGACCACGCCGCAGCGCCTCGAGTCAGCGGCGCGGCGCGGGCGCGGGGGCGGTTGTGGTAAACAACAGGAAGTCATAATTATAATATAATGGTACCTATGTAATATGCCCGATGTAGTCGTATTCCTTGACATTTATTTGGTAAAGTTATTCCTACTGCGGTTTTCCATTTATATGTGGAAAATAGATGAGTTTTTAAAGTACACGTATGTAGGTCGTAGGTACGTTGCGACACTTGCGAATCTTTGACGTGTTCCAATGCTAACGATCGAAAGCTAATTGATTCGAGATTACAAGATATTGCCTCAAAAAATACAAATTTGATTTATGAATTATTCAATAGAATTCAAATTCAAAAATTAAATATGTACTTTTGAACCATACGGTTTATAAGTCTTGTCGCAACTGACTTCAAAAAATGAAGTGGTTCTCAATTCGGTTTTAGTTTTTTTTTTAGTATTATTTTTCCTCAGAACTTTGTAAAATACCAACCGATTTGAGTAATTATTATTTATTAAGTTGATACTTCCTTCTACATTGGTTCCCTACAAACATCAAACTCGGTTCATTAGTTTAGTTTATGGTTCGAAATGCCAAACTGAAAAAAGTAAACATCCAAGCATAGACATAAAAAGCTCCTCTTCAAGCATCCAAGTAAACGAAAATGCGTATTTTGCATTCATGTGACTCTTCAGTGCTGTTAACGCTTGAACAGTGCCAACTGAAGTCAGTTGTACTCGCAGAATGTTTTTGATAAAAACTTTGATTGTAAATTTGCGCTCTACATAGAGTCCCACAGTCAGAGATCTCGAATACTTGGTCTTCATATTGTAACCTTTGGCATTATGGCCACAGTTACTTGTACGATATGACAGATCATCATTCAAATAGATAATGACGCCGCCCGCGCCGCCGCCACCGCCGCCGCCGCCCGCCCCGCTTACACCTTTGCTCCCGCATCATCAATTCAGCTTCACAAACTGAAAAACCTATCATGGAACAATGAGTCAGGAAATGTAGTTATACACGGTCAATTTTTAATCACCAGAAAAAAAAAATACGCATAGTAGTTGCCGTTACTGAACACATATACGGCAAAAAAACTTGAAAAAATTAAGTCGAATTATTGTCAAAATAAATTTGATTTAAATTGGATATTTAGTTTTCCTATGGATTTGCGTCAGGCGGTACCTTTAATTGATAATAATTTAAGTTTTATTCATCGTTTGGCAAACCCGGGTACCTAGCTCGAGCCAGCCCGGAAAACTTCGGCTCGGGCGCCCCACTCGCTCCGCTGTCACTCTGTCATTTTGTAGAAATCCAAAATTCTGACTGCACAGATGCAACGTAGTACCCCGTCTGCATTGCCCATTTAATTTTTTTTGGTAATTAAAAATTGGTGGTGTATAGTATGATATGATTTAGGTCTAGACCACCACAGATCAGAGAGGGATCCCTAGATTACGAACAAACATTGAAGCTTTCTAACTCATCTAGAGTGTGGTGAAAAACCTCAGGCGGATGATCCTAGGTGAACCAAATGGTGGCATGGAAAACAATTTACAAGACGTGCCTCTACATACCTACAGTTCCTTCTAAAACCTTCAAATAGTAGGTATTTTTAACTCAACATTATAATTAATGACTGCCGCTTTTTGGTTTACGATACCGACGTGACCTAAAAACCGTTTATTTATTATTGTGATTTATTTTCAATAATAACATCTACACCGAAATTCGGTCTTCCTTATTGCCATGAGTTGCGAAAAACAACATTATTTTACGTTACATTTCTGACGTTATTTCTGAAGCGGATACATTTACTATAGAAAACCAGCAATGTGTTGCAAATGAAGATGCATAATGGATTAGTATGTAAAGTGAGTTAGTCCGGATTTGGGAGATGTTCGTCCTCGCCTCCAGCTAGAAGCGGCGTGTATTGTAATGCGGCTAGAACAGGTCTGCGAGTCCTCGCCCGCCGCAGTATATAAGCCGAGGGTGGCGCCTGCTGAAGCATACTCGCCTAGCATCCTGAGCGAACAGCTTCCACCAACCTTACCAAACATGAAATACCTTGTAAGTTCACAATGTTCACATGTTTAAACAAATGTAGCCAATAAGCTCACCTTGTAGATGTGTTATTATGTAATTGTTTGTACCGACTGCGCGCAATGGTCCCGTGTTCGCACAACAGGAGCGTTATTGAGAGCGTATAACTGTTGCAGAGCTGCATCCTGGCGCTGGCTGCCCTGCTGGGCGCGGTGTCCGCCGGCTACATCGGCGGCTACTCGGGCTACTCCAGCTACCCCTCGTACGGCGGCTACGGCGGCTACGGCGGCTACGGCGGCGGGTACAGCGGGTACAGCGGGCTCGGCGGATACGGCGGCTACAGCAGGCTCGGCGGCTACGGCGGTGGCTACAGCGGCGGCTACAGCAGACTCGGCGGCTACGGCGGCGGCTACAACTCCGGCTGGTGGTAGACCGACCAGCACCGTCGGTCCAGCGGCTGCTGCACCGCGCCTGGACCTGCAACGTGCCTGCTGCAAGACGCTATCTCCTTATCTTCATCACTGCATACTGCAGCTTCGCAGGAAGCTATCTCTTCGTGTAGCTCAAACCCCGCGTCTTTAACATTATTTTTTTCGTTTGCAATTATTGCCCATATACCTACTCTTCAAGGTTTTTTTGTGTATTAGTCTTATATTTCTGTGATAAATAATGTAAATAATAAAAACGTTTATTTTTCATACTGGTTGGTTTTTTTAACTATTTTTTCTGATAGATAAACAAACGAATATTCTTCGTTCCCGATACCACGCGGGCAAAGCCGCAGGTAGCCAGGTATATATATCCCATAAATATATGTTTCCTATATAATAGGTATACTCAAAAATATGAACCGATTAATCTTGAAATCCGTATAAGCATAGTTCAGTACCTCCCTGAAAAGTAATATACGATTTTTCACGACTCTACGCAGGCGCAGTAGCTAATAACTTCATATATAACTACAAAAAAAAACATTTTTGCCTGGTCATTCTACTTGTAAAACTTTGAAATTTATCGTAGAGGTACATTAGGATAGTCATAATGTGTGGTACAAATTTCATGAGATAGACTACCCTGTTTACATTTTATACCGTTTTTAAAGTTTCAACTGAGTATTTAACAGGGTTCCGTAGGTGCTAGAATCGGTGCAAATTAGTTGTGACTCCTGGTGGTGTCCTCTATCTATCCCGCAACATTATACAAATGTACGAATTATGTTCAATCTTTTTCGGATTTTGACTAGCCTATAATGTATTGATAAATGCCCAACAAAAATAAAAAAAAATTGAAATTCGGTAGCATTAGAAGAACCTACGATTTGACAAAATATGTACAAGGGTCGATCGAACGAAAGAGTCGTCACTGTCAGCTGATCTCTCGCTGCCGAGCGCGGGTAGGACTATGCTCTTCAGCGATAGATCTGGAAAATCGTGGTTTTCTTCTGAGAAAAGGATTGTACATACTAGTTTTAACAAAAAGAAGCAGCGGAGCGACTCAGAGAGGAAGATCCTAAAGGTAATGCGCTCTACCGCCCCGCCGCGCCGCCCCGCCGTTGTAAGTTCTGAATGGTGAGTCGGCATAAACCCTAGGCTTCTGCTAGTGGCGTGGTGGTAAACCCGACATACCCCTTCAGCCCTGCCGGCGGAAGGAGGGTATTCACAAAGCGTTTTCCTATTGTAAAAAAAACATGACAATTACTTGAAACTACCTACGTACATTCGTACCAAATTTCTAGTGTATAGCAATACCGGGTGAGGCCTATCTAGAGCCTAGACAAATGTATTCAATAGCTATCCGTTAGTGTATAAAGCTTCGATAACACGGGCTAGTTTACGAGCTGTTAGTCGGCGAGTTTAAAAGCTAGCGAGTGTGCGACTAAGCGACCGAAAGGATAGTCAACTAGCAGATTGTAATAAAACCCGATGACACGGGGCGAGTTTATAAGATACTAGCGAACTCGCTGGCTTGTAGCTTGTAAACTAGCCCTGTGTCATCGAGGCTTTAGTGTAAAACATATTAACAAACTTGAGTACAGATAATTTGAAACGTATAGAAACCAGAAACTTCTTTTCTGGATTTTTAATTAAAAACACGTAGGTACTCTCCTCTACTTTACATTTCAAACTTTCTCTTAATTTAAATTTTTATTCAAAGAACAACAAACAGTACCCAAGTGAACTTTACGTATTTTAGGTACCTACACGGTATTATTTAGAATGCAATCAAACACTTTCATACTAAAAGCTAATTAGCCTTGAGCAAATCTGCGTTCTTTCTTAACTTGGCGCGGCACTGCCGTACCTCCATGCTACCCCTAGATACTAGATACAGAGAAGCGAGACATTGAATTTCATTGGATTCGGTCTTTCTCACTGTCTTGTACATATTTAGCGTTGAAATTACTTGAAAATCAACATGTTTTGTAAACTCATGATATAAAATGAAAGTCAGCAGGTGTGGGGAACGGCGGCCTCCACTCCCACGTATTGCTGAAGAGCTCATGGATAGAGACGAACGAAACATTACCCAGCTCCGTCTCAGACTATACTTTACATGTTACAACAAATGGAACATTGCACATTCCGATTTATGAATCTACATACAAAACAGTTCTAGACATACCACTCGCACAAGCTTCACCACAGTTTTGCCTGCGCAGGCCGGCTGGGACGCGGACCACCGTGCGTGTGGTGAAATTACCAAAGTAAAAGTTAAATTAAAATTACCAAATTACCTAGTGGTGACATTATTTTTGAATTTTTGCTTTGTTCATCATTACAAAATCATTACCAGAGTACAGGACGTGGTGGCCGGGTCGGATGAAGCTATTATCTTGCGATCTGATGGTCGCGGGTTCGAATCCCGGTGGCAATTATGCGTAAATGGGTTTTTTTCGGTCGAAAAAATATATGTATGCATCGCACGTTCTCGCAACGGTGAAGGGAAACATCGTGAGGAAACCGGCATGTCGTAGAACCTAAAAGTTCGAAAACATGTATCGAGTGCACGAAAGGAGCCTCTTCGAGGCGCACTTGAAATCGTTTCACCACACTGGTTCGTAGGAACTAGTGGAACCATAATGATAATGACGACACCGTGGCTTAGTTGGTAGTGACCCTGCCTACGAAGCTTGGTGTTCCGGGTTCGATCCCCGGCCGGGGCAAATATTTGTGACGAACACAAATGTTTGTTCTCTTGTCTTGGATGTTGTGATGTGTTGTATGTGTCCATGCCACCTGCGACACAGGGAATCCTAGTGCAGGGGTATGAGTGTGTGAATGTTTATTTATTATTTATTATTATTATTATAAGAAGAAGAAGACCAGAGTACATTGGCGAAACGTCCTTATTCCCTTTAGCAATCACAATGACGATATCACCCCTCACGCCCCCACACCGCACAGTGTAGACACATCATCTCTACATTGCTCCAGTTGCTACTCTACTAACTTCTTCGTACCAGTGTTGTAATTCTGGTGTTATGTCTACTGCGGATACGTTGCGATTCGTTCAACGTGTTGTAAATGAAGATGCATAATGGATTAGTATGTAAAGTGAGTTAGTCCGGATTTGGGAGATGTTCGTCCTCGCCTCCAGCTAGAAGCGGCGTGTATTGTAATGCGGCTAGAACAGGTCTGCGAGTCCTCGCCCGCCGCAGTATATAAGCCGAGGGTGGCGCCTGCTGAAGCATACTCGCCTAGCATCCTGAGCGAACAGCTTCCACCAACCTTACCAAACATGAAATACCTTGTAAGTTCACAATGTTCACATGTTTAAACAAATGTAGCCAATAAGCTCACCTTGTAGATGTGTTATTATGTAATTGTTTGTACCGACTGCGCGCAATGGTCCCGTGTTCGCACAACAGGAGCGTTATTGAGAGCGTATAACTGTTGCAGAGCTGCATCCTGGCGCTGGCTGCCCTGCTGGGCGCGGTGTCCGCCGGCTACATCGGCGGCTACTCGGGCTACTCCAGCTACCCCTCGTACGGCGGCTACGGCGGCTACGGCGGCTACGGCGGCGGGTACAGCGGGTACAGCGGGCTCGGCGGATACGGCGGCTACAGCAGGCTCGGCGGCTACGGCGGTGGCTACAGCGGCGGCTACAGCAGACTCGGCGGCTACGGCGGCGGCTACAACTCCGGCTGGTGGTAGACCGACCAGCACCGTCGGTCCAGCGGCTGCTGCACCGCGCCTGGACCTGCAACGTGCCTGCTGCAAGACGCTATCTCCTTATCTTCATCACTGCATACTGCAGCTTCGCAGGAAGCTATCTCTTCGTATAGCTCAAACCCCGCGTCTTTAACATTTTTTTGCGTGTAAATATTGCTAATACTCTCCAAAGTTTTTTTTGTACCTGTGATAAATAATGTAAATAAGTAATAAAACACATTTTCGCAAAATGCTTATTACTTCTTATTTATTTTCCGTTTCCATCGTAATGTAGATCGTAGAAGACCAACATCCAGTCTCTCAGAGACCCTCTCACTTGTTGATTCCGGACGTGAACAATTTGTTTTATTTACAACGGATTCATACCAAAAATGTATCTCTTAAATTTCTTTCAATAGCTCAAGCAATTTTGTAGAAAATATTATTGCATATAACTAATTAATTAATTTCAGTTTTGCCAAATATCCTAAGCATTCTAACCAGGTTAATCACCTTGTCCAAGTGACAACTTGACAAGCTGAAACTGGATCCAGTAAAAGTAGAGATACTAGATACTTGCCAAACAAAAATAGCAAAAATGTTGAAATTCACTAACATGACACGTACCATACGAATCTACGATGTGGCGAAACACTAGATCGCATTGAGATTTGCGAGCGACCGCTCGCAATAACGATATAGGCACCACTCTGCTTTATGACCGCGTTTAGCAAACTGCAGAGCCGATGGCACTAGCTTAAAACAGCAATAAAAGTGGGCTCTTGTATGAAAAAAAGATTGGGAAACCAGGACAAGACGGGTGAAAACCCCGGATTTTAGAGCCCATGTCGACAGGTTTTCAACCGATTTCAAAAAAGAAGGAGGTTTTCAATTCGGTTCCTTTTTTATTTTAAATCTTTGTTACCTCAGAAATTCGTCATAGATGAACAAATTTAGAAAATTATTGATTTTTATAGTACCTATGTATGTACATATCTATGTAATTATTTGTGTTATAATTTTAGATTATATTATTGAACATATCTATTGATATACTTAGTAAGGGTGAGAGGGGTTCGTCTTGCCGCTGTTGCATCATTCATCATCATTCCTGGGCAGGCGGCCGGTGTGCGATTCGCATCCATGTACATTTATGTTCTCTGCAAACCGGTTCAATTTTGCCAAAGATGCAGTTGCTCTGAATGTCAGCGAAGCAGTCGACACACACCTCTGTTGCCTCAACTTTGTACTCTACATATTTTGTCATAAAGCCACGTAGTTTACTCGTGAACGTACCTACTCGTATGTAGGTGCCTGTCTGTCTAATCCACGTTTTAGTTTGGCAAGAAGATTCAAATATTAATCTTCCGTGCATAAAAGATAACAATTATTCAAATTCGATTCGATTAGTTAGTTCTTTATAGATATAAAACAGTTAGTGCGTAGGCGGGTCTCGTAACTCAAAACAGGCAATAATTACCACATCGAGCTAAATGCTATGTCGTTCTCAAGTTTAACGACTGGACCGCGTTGTAACGAGCACGTTACAACTACACTAGATCCACCTGCGGCTATATTCGTTAGGAAATAAACTATATAGAGCCATCAAAAGTAATGGCAATAAGTAAGTAATATTTTAAATTACAAACGAATAAGATTGTGATTTCAACTATTACATGTTCCTCGTTATACCTAACCATGAAAACAATCACATCGATGTGGAGAGGGGGAAGGGAGGAGGGCACGAGGACACGCGGCATGAGACAAGAGTGGTAGCTGATTTATGGGAGAAATATCAAAAGAATTAATTTCAGGTTCGAACCAAGTTGGTTGACTACTATTTAAAAACCTTAGGTCCATGGGGAATAGGAGCCTTCCGCGTTTTCAGAATGTTGCCAGAGCGTCTGGTCGAGCGACGCGTGATCAGAGGGCTGGCAGCTATCTCGCCCAAAGAATAAGCCTTGCTATACAAAGAGGCAATGCAGCCACTATTCTCAGCACGCGGCCATCGGATATCGAGTTGGAGCATTTGAGGTCCTATAGATCGTTTGCAAAGGTCTGTGGGTGGCCCGGTTGTTTCGTTTTGTAAATTTTGTTACTTAATAATTATTTATCTACTTAGTAAGTATTAATTTACCTAAATAATGGGTCACAATATATAAAATCATTAATATGTATAATCCACGTGTTGCGCGATTTGACTCTTGAGATCGGAGCAGCTAATTCATTATTATTTTGATGACGATTACAATGCACCTATCCTAAGAAATCCTAAGTTTATATATTAGTGAGCTTCTCCTTTTGAGTATAAGCGCGATTAGATATTCCGCGCTGCGCCCCCGCCACGCCCCGGCTGCGCACGGCTATTGATGGTACATTTGGGAACTACATATAACTATTTACTTACATACATATACATAATATATATACTATTTATAACACTTAAATCGTCAGTCTTAATTTTATAACAAAAATTATCCTTATTACATTATTATTATCTTGAATTGAATGTCAATTTTGAAACAATTTATAATTTTGTTAAGTGACCGCATCGCATCGTTATGCCGCTACTATTTACTGGATTATTGCCCAAAGGTCAGATTTCGCGAATATTTAACGCTTAAAGTCAACTCTGAAAGAGCGCTCCAAAAACAATGTTGTAACCTTTCATAAATTGGTCGTAATCGACAACACATGTCGCCCCACATGTACTCCGGCCTCCGTGCTCCGCCGCTGTGCGCACGCGTGCAACGGGCGAGTAAACAAGCCAGTTTGAGCCACAAAGCCTAATGAATTAGTTAATGACATCAATAAATAAATTTAAAATACCATGAGGATTTGAATCTATAAAGTTTCCTAAATGTCTTTGACGAATGACACTGAATTATCCTAAGGTCATAATTTAAATAATTTTAGATGGTTTTTTTGTGTTTCATAATTTTATGATATGAAGCAACATTAAGTTAGATTAATTGTAGGTGATTTATTGTGAGAAGTATAGTACCTACCTACCTAATATTTTTCTTTATCAACTTGCTTTGTTCATCGAACTGAAAGGGAAAAGGAATAAAGATAAAAATAAAACAGCTCGTAAGCGCAGCTTCAACTCTGCTGTACAGGCTGTAGGCTTACGAGTCTTATAACACATAGTTCAGTTCGTTCACTTCGCACCCGCACCCTCGGTTAGCATTGTACTCATGAAAAAAATATTATAAAAAATCTGTGTGATATTATTGTACATATGTACATACATAGGTATTTACTAACTGTGTTAAGTACGGATGGGCGATGAAGTTCATTCTCACTCACAGCGAGCTTTATTAATGTTCACGATGTTGTTTATCAATATTTGGCATTAGATTACCATATTCATGAGTGTTGTGTTGTGTTGTGTTGTGTTGGTTGGTTGGTTGGTTGGCTGCAGTTCAAGGCGACGCTCGCTAGATCACCATCAGCTCACAATACACGGGCTACAAGAACGGATGCGATCGAATCGAATCGATTACAAGGGAAGACTTACCAATCATAAATATTTTATTTTATTACGGAATATGGTTTTTGTTATTAATTTAAACCACAATGTATACAAATAGATTTTAGGATCGATTTTTTTTTCTCAAATTTGTAATCTACGGGCTACTGCGAATTCACTTATTATTTTTCACTCGATGTTAGTCGTTATGAAATGTTAGCTCATTATGAATAAATGTAAGTATTTAGTGTGCAACTCCGAGTCCTTGTGTAAACCTGCTTGATTAGAACATAATCAAACAGTTTACGATGTAGAGCACAGTTGGCCAACATCGTGGAAGTTGGCCGCTCGAGGCGCAGATGTGGCGACACGACTGATGTGGCGGGCGCGCGGAGATGATAACATCATTACGGAGGACACTGGACCATCCATAAAAGACAACGTTTTGGAAGCCTCTAGTTTCGTAATGATGGACCACTTCACATGTCCACGGTTTATTATTACTATATTCTTTACAAGCAACGAGCAAAAAGGATCGGTCTTACTGTTTATCTTAGTACTCTGTGCTTTAAACAAATTCTAAAATAAGACATTTCTACTATGGGACACTGTTGTAAACATTGAGTGACTTGTCCATGAGAGAGAATAACCAAGGTTTTACAAAAACATAGACAACCGACTTCAATTGGACTGTTTCAGTGACCGAAAACCCCACTGAAAAGTCACAGGAAAGCAAAATACGCAATTTCGTTTACTTCGACGACATCCTTTTTTCGGTTATTTGGATATAAAAACTAAACTACTGAATCGATTTTTATGAAATTTGTATGGGACCAATCTGAAAGTATATTCTCCCGAACAAAAAAATATTTTTTAAAAATCGGTTCATAAACAACAACGTGCTGAGGTAACAAACATGAAAAAAAAAGCAAAAAACATTCAACCGAATTGATAACCTACTCCTTTTTGAAGTCGGTTGAAAAAAACTAATTATATTTTACTAAAATGTACCTACCTACTTCATCTGAATTTAAATTGGTACTCACAACGGAACGGTGAACAAGAATGAGCCTCGACTCTTTTTTGTATTTCTTCGTGAAAACCGGACGTTCATCTATCTAAATAATATCTAAATACACGGACAAGTTCAGGGTTACGTCAGCGCACACAACGACGACAAACAACGCGGAGGTGGCGGCGGCGGGCGGCGGGCGCGCGCACGCGGGGTCGTGTCGCGTCGACCCCGACGCTGGCGACCCGCGACAAACATACACCAGTTCATTCACTCGTATATTACTACCGGTATCATTATCACGAGCTAAATTCATTTATCACGCAGGAACAAACATTGAAATCACCAAATTTTAAACTAAAATCAATCCTAGAGTTAGGTACATGACATGACATGAACTAAATCGTATATTATTGGTATGTTTTTTATTAATCGCATGACTGTTGCAAACTGCGCCTCGAAAAGGCTCCTTTCGTTTCGTACTCAATTTCAGGCCTACAGTTTAGTAGTTTGACGTCCCATCTGTTCAGCCATAATGTTTCACAAGCAACAAACAACTAATGTATCACTATTATCATAGACAAATAACTACAACTTGGATTATTGGTCTATATTTTATGAAACGGTTGAACCTTTTTAATTTACACAAGCAAGAGTAATCGTAAACACGAATTGTTCCTATCTGCCCCCCTGCAACTGCTCCTGACGTTGCGCGTTCATGTCTTTTGTATGGTGTCTATGTACAAAAAATAATTGGTACTGAATATGAAAATTTAGAACTTTTGTTTGTAGGTTTTTTTTTAAGATACCTAGCAGTGATGTTTTTGAAATCACAAATTATTCAGACAGAATATTCCAGTAGCCTGCAGCTACACTTGGCAGGACCATTGGTCGCGCGACAAAACGCTGTTGTCGAAACACGTACTTTCTTAGTTTACTTACTCATAACGTATTCCTCTCGTGGTTTCGCGTCGGAATGTTCATCTATTTTAAGGATGGGTTATTCCAAAGTATCGTCAAATCAATTCCAAACCATCATCACTAAGTACATGGTACATGTGAGGAAGTATTGAAATACCATAGAAGAGATTATTTGACTAGCTGTGTAGGTCGTAGCAATTAATGAAATTGGCAATTTGTCAACGAGCCATGGAGAGGAACATGTAAGCATAAGAAGAAGAGATAGAATCAAAAATTATCACATCAGAGACAAAACTAAAGTAACAGATGTAGTCTGGAAAATAAGATCCTTGAAGTGGAAGTGGTCTGAACACACAGTTCGTGGCACAGATAAGTGGAGTAGTAGAATCACAGTCTGGGACACAAGAATAGGGAAAAAGAAGAGAGGAAGGCAAGTCAAGCGATGGCGAGACGATATAGAAGCTGTGGGTGGGAAGCTCTGGACAAGGACTGCAATGGATAGGGGCGCTTGGAGGGGGAAGTCTATGCCAAGGGACATAGACTAACCATGCTGGTGTACAGATAAGGATAGGGATTAGTTAGGTAATAATATATGAAATGTAATATATCAATAATGTCAAATTGTTAAAAATGTCTGAATAAAAGGCCTTCTATTTTTATTTTATTTGTAGGTCGTAGCTTTTTAGGCCTATGTTACAGGGGTAACATTAAATCCTCATATGGATCTATAAGGTATTTGGATCCACTTATTCTTAATATTCTAAGAATAGGATCTCAAATCGCTCATATCTATTAAAGACAGTTTATGAAGAGTCTCTAAGCAGACAGTACTAAATCGCGCCTAATTTATAGTTGAGCTGACTAGCTTTTTGGCTTGTCATAGAATCTCCAATAGGCTAACGAGATATTTAATTCAAGGAGCAGAGTCCACGGAAGATGACAAGGTCAGAGCGTCCCTCGGTCAACATCGGTGACGTCACGGATCCGCGGGTATATATTAGACAACGGGCCTCCACAGCCACCACTCCCGACCTCGGCCTCGACACCCATCATGGAATACTTTGTAAGTACTCCATAATCCTACTTACCGTATTTGTAGTATCAGTTCATTATAATATTCATACCGACGATGGGCTGTTGTAAATGAGTTGCAATTTAATTATTTAATCAAACCACTCGGTTCCAGGTGCTGGTCAGCGCTCTACTAGCCCTCGCTTCGGCCGGTGAGGACACGCAGACGCGCAATAAGAGAAGCTTTTTTGGATTGGACTCCCTCGCTTCGCTGGG
This sequence comes from Lobophora halterata, assembly GCA_932526365.1. Lineage (NCBI taxonomy): Eukaryota > Metazoa > Arthropoda > Insecta > Lepidoptera > Geometridae > Lobophora > Lobophora halterata. The sequence continues at coordinate 10,742,432 of OW052015.1, forward strand.
ATCGGGCCTCTTCAGTCATGGCAGCGGTTCCGGCCACTCCGGCTACAAAAGCCACTACTACTCGAGCCCGTCCGTCGGCTACCAGAGCTACAGTGCCCCCGCCGTGTCAGGACCCAGCTACGGCTCCCCGGCACCTTCTTACTCGTACGCTGCTCCCGCGAGCTCGCACGTCTACTCCGCGCCGGCCACGCGGGTGGTGGAGGTCAGGAGGGTTGTGAACGTGAACAAGGTGGTGGACGTGCCGCAAGTGGTGACCGTGCGCAAGGTGGTCTCCGTGCCGCAGGTGGTCACCGAGAAGAAGGTCGTCGCCGCCCCTACTCTCAGCTACGAAAGCTACGGTTCTGGTTACGGAAATGGATATGGTTCCAGCTATGGAAGTGGCTATGGCACTTATGAAGCTGGCTATGGCTCCAACAATGCAGCCGGCTATGGCTCTACCTATGCAGCTGGCTATGGCTCCAACAATGCAGCCGGCTATGGCTCTACCTATGCAGCTGGCTATGGCTCCAACAATGCAGCCGGCTATGGCTCTACCTATGCAGCCGGCTATGGCTCTACCTATGCAGCCGGCTATGGCTCCAACAATGCAGCCAACTATGGCTCCAACAATGCAGCAGGATGGGGCGCCGCCACCGACTGCGACTGAATGGTGAACCGTGAAACACTAGTCTAGTTACGTTATGTTGTGTTTGTTAGTACTAATGACGTTATACTTACCGCTGCCGTTCTTTTAAGGTGTTCTTGTAAAATATTAAATGACATATATTTTAATTACAAAGAAGCTTTTTCTGAAAAATATAATACAATCTTTAATATTAAATTAATACCTACTTACATAAACGCGAAAGGTTTTGAGAATGGATTAATGGATCGTTGATAGATGTTTGTTCCTCAATCATGCCGAAACTATTGTACCGATTCAGCTGTTTGTTTTGGTATGAAATCGAAATATAAACTCATTGGAATTACATGATAAGTATCTTTTAGCATACACTCTCAAGTATTTTTAACAGTTCTTAACATATCTTAGAAATAAGTTCATACCACCACCGAGTACAACACTATTATTTTTCAGACTAACATCTAATTTACATGCTAATATACCATATATGCATTAGCTAGCTAAGATACTGCTGTAGTTTACAGTACTGTAGTACTCATTCCTATTCAAGAAATCCAAGTTTTTAGAAACCGATCCCTCGATAGTAATTATATCGTTTTAATTTTCATAAAAAAATGTTTTTAATTTTTTTTATTAATTAGAACGGTTTTACACCACTTACACTAACTAATATTATATTATACATTACAGAACAATTCATTATGTGTAGAGTCACACAAAAAATAAATATATATGAATTTTTATTTAAATTTTAGGTAGGTGTACCTCCATAAGTTTTGAACTTTACAAAACCTCAGCGATTGATCCTCCGCGAGGACACGGTTGCGCCACCGGGCGGCCAGCGGGCGGCCGGCTCGTATTTATAGTGTGCGGAACGAGAGCAGGCACCACACCTCCTCCACAGCTCACAGCGAGACCTCACCACTCCTACACAGCAACATGAAGTTCTTGGTGAGTATCATCAGCATGAGGTGCGGGGTGCGGGGTGCGGGTGCACGGTGCGGGGGCAGTCGCAGTACACGTGTGCGCGTTCCAGGTGGTGATGATGGCGGTGTGCGCGGCGGCCTGCGCCGGCAACGTGCGCGACAAGCGCGGCTTCCTGTCCGGCGGGCTCGGCGGCTACGGCGGCGGCTACGGCGGCGGCTACGGCGGCGGCTACGGCGGCGGCTATGGCGGCGGTTACGGTGGATACGGCGGTGTCGTCGCCGCGCCCGCTGCGCAAGTGGTCGCCGTCAACAGGGTGGTGAACGTGAACAAGGTGGTGGACGTGCCGCAAGTGGTGAACGTGCGCAAGGTGGTCTCCGTGCCGCAGGTGGTCACGCACAACAAGATCGTCGCCGCGCCCGCGTACTCCTCCGTCGGCTACGGCGGCGCCGGCTACGGCGGCCTCGGCTACAGCGGCGCTGGCTACTCCGCCGGCGGCTACGGCGGCCTCGGCTACAGCGGCTACAGCGGCTACTCCGCCGGACGCGGTGGCTGGTGGTGATCGACCCCGACACCGCAACTCTAGTCAATTACTATTTATTGTTGTCATCTATTAAATGTTTTATTTTATTACTTTCTTATTTCCTTTGAACAACCATCTTAATTTGCCCGAAAGTTTCTTTGTTGTAATGATTTTATAAATCAAGCGATGTGTTGAGCAGAACTACGATTGAAATAAATACGCAAACCACTTCTTGAATTCACTAGTCAAGTGAGTTATGTTATTTTCTATGAAGTTTCATTTCATAATGAAACTCTTATCATAGTTTTCACATTTATAACAACACCAGCTGACCCGCATGTGACTTCGTCCACCCGTGTGTTTAGAATATCAGTACTTACTTTAAATTTTCCCTTTCAATCCCTCTTTTTACCAACAAACACATACATTGAATTAAGAAATAAAACTATAATACATACCGGTATTTTGGAGATTAATAAAGTTGAGGAAATAGATACATTCATATTTTGGTCTTATATCACCCTCTTTAATTTTTTCAAAGTCAGTGTAAATCGTATCTAGTTTTTATTTATTGAAAAACATAATATAAGCATCCATAAAGAAAACTTTGAACTCATCTATCGATCATTGAAGAGGTATAGCGTACCTCATCGATGCGTATCTACCTACATATTCTGGCTTAGTATCTATGATACTGTAAAAATTACACCACATGTTCGACAATGTCCAATTATATATCATGCTATCTCAAGGTAAAGCAAAGCATTACCTCCCTAGGGAGGTAAAGTTGTGAAACAAAAGACGGTGTTTGCGGCTGGAGCCCTGGCTTATTGTTGTCTCGCAGAAGGTGTGCAAAGTAGAGTATACCCCTCTGGGATAAAGCCTGTCTTCGTCTTGGGCAGCTTGAACCCCTCGCTTCACTCAGGACTACATAACTCCCTCGCGAGTCCCTCGTTACACTCTGGGTTCAATATGCCGCCCGCGACATAAGACACTGCTTTATCCCCATGATATATGATCTAGATCTATGGTCTGTGGTGCATAATCTACTATTACGTGATGGACGCACAAGTAAACATATATATAAACAAACGTGAAAAAATAATTGGGACATGTTATTCATACTCGTCATAATACGGTTTCGTAAAAAACTATATATATACGGTACTATATCCAAGTTCTGTAAAGCCAATGACACATGGCTAGTTTACAAGCTACAAGCCGGCGAGTTTAAAAGCTAGCGAGTGAGTGAGTTAGCTTTCGGGAAGGATTGTCAACTAGCAGATTGTAAAAAAGCCGATGACACGGGGCGAGTTTACAAGTTCCAAGCAAACTCACACTGTGTCATCGAGGCTCGAGTACACTACAGGTATATCGTCGCTCGAACACACACTAACACACGACAACCGGTACCAGCGGACCTCACGTGCGGAAGCTCGCGGTGCTGCTCTGGGTCAAGGTCATTTATTTAAAAAAAAGTTGTTTGCTTAAGACCACACGACGGAAGCGAAAACTTCTTCAAATGCGAGGTTAATAAGTAATCCGAAATTAAACTACATATTATTAAGTTTGACAGTAAGTAGGTAGGTACAGCCGGAACTCTTGCCAGTACTTTAGGTAAGCCGGTGTATAGCTGCATAGCACATCTCTGGTGGAAAGGCACCCTTCCACCAGAGATGTGCTATGCAGCTATGCTGCGAAGATGTGAAATCTACGCTACGAAAATATGTGACCGTTTCCACCAATACTAAGCTATGTAGCTGTGCGAGGAAGATGTGCTAGAAAGATGCGCTGCCGCAAAGTAGCTGCGCGAGAAAGATGCACAGGCTGAGCTATGTGACGTATCGATAGTAGGGAAGCGGCGAGGGCGGTGCTCTGAATGGGACTGGAGATATACGGCCCATAGCAGGCATCCATAGCACGCATCCATAGCACGCATCCTTCCATATAAAAAATATATCTTAGTTGAATCCGTTTCCACCAGTGCTAAGCTATTTGCAGCATGAATATGATTGGTGAAAACGCATCCATAGCAACGTAGCATAGCACATCTCTGGTGGAAAAGCACCCTTATCCTATGATTAAAGCACTCACACAAACACATCATGTGAGTGTGTGTTAGTAAAGTACTTGGGATACTCCCTGAGTACCCCGATACCCGTTCCGGTGAACCACGAATACGATAAATTTAATAACATTTTTTGTTCTATTGTTTTTAACTTGTACGGTCGACATAAAAAAATATTGATTTGAAATTGTGTACAATGTTGAATCATAGTTTTAATAGAGGTGAATAAAATGTATCATCAATCACACAGTTACACTAATAATCACGACGACACGGATCGTCGAGTGGCAAGTGTATTGGACTGCCACGCCGGGGTCACAGATTCGATTCCCGCTTCAGGAGAAACATTTGTGTGATGAACATCGGTGTTTGTCCTGAGTCTGGGTGTTTTCTATGTATTCCATGGATGTATGTATTTATAAGAAATAAAAGTAGGTATTTAAGTATTCTTTCATCTGGTTCCCATAATACAAGTTCTGCTTAGTTTGGGGCTAGATGGCATTGTGTGAAATGTCCAAAATATTTATTTAAATGCTAAAGTTCGTGAGAATGGAGTTTTATTTTATTTCTCAATCTCACCGACAACACCGAACCGATAGGCTGAAACTATAAATTCTAATTCTTAACATACCTATGTTTATGTATAAGTATTAGTATTATGTCACTTTCTACACGACACCTAGGAAGCAAGTACGAGAAGATACATTAAAATATACTCTAATCAGACCGAGTCAAACTCTGATTAATAACGATAAACGATTCTAGTTCTCTTGACACTTCCTTTTAATGCGAAAACAGTCTTCTTTGGGGTACTGTACTGTGCTCCAAGAACTGAAGTACCTATTGCATTTGGGCCGTAAACTCACATCTGATTTTTAATATGAAATAATATTATATTACATCTGCGAGCCGTCCGCGAGGACACGGTTGCGCCACCGGGCGGCCAGCGGGCGGCCGGCTCGTATTTATAGTGTGCGGAACGAGAGCAGGCACCACACCTCCTCCACAGCTCACAGCGAGACCTCACCACTCCTACACAGCAACATGAAGTTCTTGGTGAGTATCATCAGCATGAGGTGCGGGGTGCGGGGTGCGGGTGCGCGGTGCGGGGGCAGTCGCAGTACACGTGTGCGCGTTCCAGGTGGTGATGATGGCGGTGTGCGCGGCGGCCTGCGCCGGCAACGTGCGCGACAAGCGCGGCTTCCTGTCCGGCGGGCTCGGCGGCTACGGCGGCGGCTACAGCGGCGGCTACGGCGGCGGCTACGGCGGCGGCTACGGCGGCGGCTATGGCGGCGGTTACGGTGGATACGGCGGTGTCGTCGCCGCGCCCGCTGCGCAAGTGGTCGCCGTCAACAGGGTGGTGAACGTGAACAAGGTGGTGGACGTGCCGCAAGTGGTGAACGTGCGCAAGGTGGTCTCCGTGCCGCAGGTGGTCACGCACAACAAGATCGTCGCCGCGCCCGCGTACTCCTCCGCCGGCTACGGCGGCCTCGGCTACAGCGGCGCTGGCTACTCCGCCGGCGGCTACGGCGGCCTCGGCTACAGCGGCTACAGCGGCTACTCCGCCGGACGCGGTGGCTGGTGGTGATCGACCCCGACACCGCAACTCTAGTCAATTACTATTTATTGTTGTCATCTATTAAATGTTTTATTTTATTACTTTCTTATTTCCTTTGAACAACCATCTTAATTTGCCCGAAAGTTTCTTTGTTGTAATGATTTTATAAATCAAGCGATGTGTTGAGCAGAACTACGATTGAAATAAATACGCAAACCACTTCTTGAATTCACTAGTCAAGTGAGTTATGTTATTTTCTATGAAGTTTCATTTCATAATGAAACTCTTATCATAGTTTTCACATTTATAACAACACCAGCTGACCCGCATGCGACTTCGTCCACCCGAGTGGATAGAATATCAGTACTTACTTGCAAATTTTCCCTTTCAATCCCTCTTTTTACCCACACACATACCTACATTGAATTTAGAAAAAAACTCTAATACCTACATACCGGTATTTTAGAGATTAATAAAATTGAGGAAATAGATGCATTCATATTCTGGTCTTATATCACCCTCTTTAATTTAAATTTGATAAGTCAGTGTAAGTATAGCTAGTTTTTATTTATTGAAGAACATAATAAGCATCCATAAAGAAAACTTTGAACCCATCTATCATTGAAGAGATATAGCGTACCTCATTGATGCGTACCTACATAATATTCTGGCTTAGTAGCTATGATAATGTAAAAATTTTACTTACATCCGTTCAAGAGTTTTTTCTCACCACCTGCTCGTCAATGTCCAATTATATATCATGCTATCTCAAGGTAAAGCAAAGCATTACCTCCCAAGGGAAATAAAGTTGTATGAAACTTCCTAGGGTAGAAAAGTGATTTGATTTGGAACGTCAAATTCGTGGAAACTCGTGGAAAACTCTAAAGCTCCGTACTCACATACAGTTTTACTCGATAGTTTTACTCCAAAACGAGTAAATATTAACGTGTGGACCGCAAAACTTAAAGTTCGAAGACTCGCATCGAGCCGGCTCGATGGAATTAAGGCTCGAACGGTTCGGTGAATACTGTACAGTGCGCGTCACTCGATAGATAATGCTGAATGTGTGGACGAAAGTTCATGCCATGGTTTTTACTCGACATGATAGCTTGATCGAGCAAAACCGTATGTGAGTACGGAGCATAAGTAAAAGAACATCCCATATGACATTGTAAAGAGGTTTCTTCTAAAGTCGAACTGGCCACCATAAGCAGAACTCAAAAGAAAAAAGGCGCGATTTCAAAGAACGTGAAACAAAAGACAGTGTTTGTTGCTGGAACCCTGGCTTTTTATTATCTCGCAGAATGAATAAAGCCTTGGACAGCTTGAACCCTTCGCTTCACTCAGGGTTCAATATGCCGCCCGCAACATAAGACACTGCTTTATCCCCATGGTGCATAATCTACAATTACGTGAAAAAATTGGGGCATGTTATTCATACTCGTCATAATACGGTTTCGTAAAAAACTATTTTTTTAGTAGGATATCAAAGTTCAGTAAAGCGTCAATGACACATGGCTAGTTTACAAGCTACAAGCCGGCGAGTTTAAAAGTTAGCGAGTGAGTGAGTTAGCGTTCGGGAAGGGTTGTCAACTAGCAAATTGTAAAATGCATGTATATAATAAAACCGATGACACGGGGCGAGTTTACAAGTTCCAAGCAAACTCACACTGTGTCATCGAGGCTCTAGTACACTACAGGTATATTGTCGCTCGAACACACACTAACACACGACAACCGGTACCAGCGGACCTCACGTGCGGAAGCTCGCGGTGCTGCTCTGGGTCAAGCTCATTTATTTGAAAAAAAGTTGTTTGCTTAAGACCAAACGACGGAAGCGAAAACTTCTTCAAAGGCGAGGTTAATAAGTAATCCGAAATTGAAGTACATATTTTTCAGTTTGACAGTAAGTAAGTACAGCCGGAAAGAAAGTGGAAGAATATAACTAGATAAAATAGAATACATACATATCCATTTATATTATATAAATATATACCTACCTATCTATAGCAAGTACGAAAATAAAATAGAAAAATGAATAAACAGAAATGAAGGCTTTCTGAAACAAGAAGACAACATTTATGCCTACACACCTTTCGTTTAGAATTAAGATTTAAGTTCGTAACAATTATTAAGTAGGAGAAATAAAGGCTTTTTTTATTTAATTAGGTACAGCCGGAACTTTAATGGTACTCTTACCCAGCTATAACGCCGCGCCGCGCCGGTGTTTAAAGCACTCACACAAACACATCATGTGAATGTGTATTATTAAAGTACTTGGGATACTCCCTGAGTACCCCGATACCCGTTCCGGTGAACCACGAATACGATTTTGATAACATTTTTTGTTCTATTGTTTTCAACTTGTACGGTCGACATAAAAAATTATTGATTTGAAATTTTGTACAATGTTGAATCATAGTTTATATAATAGAGGTGAATAAAATGTATCATCAATCACACAGTTACACAAATAATTACGACGACACGGATGGTCGAGTGGCAAGTGTATTGGACTGCGACGCCGGGGTCGCGTGTTCGATTCCCGCTTCAGGAGAAACATTTGTGTGATGAACAAAAATCGGTGTTGTCCTGAGTCTGGGTGTTTTCTATGTATTCCATGTAAGTATTTACAAAAAAGTATATAAGTATTTTATCAGTTTTCTGGTTCCTGTAGGTAGGTGTCGGACTCGTAAGCCTATGAACGTAACTTTGGGATCCAAACTAGTCAGTCAGGTGAAGACCTCCTCTTTTTTGGAGTTTCAGGTAGATGAGGGACTCACGTGGGAACTTCATATTGACGTACTGTGTGAGAGAATAGGTCGAGCGTGCTTCGCTCTATGGCGCTTATCGGCAACCCTCGAGACGAACATGACCAGGAGCTGCTACATTGCGTCTATTCACTCGCTCCTTCAGTACGGTGTAGAGCTCTGGGGCAGAGCTGCTGATTAAGAACGAGCGTTCAGAATGCAGAAGAGGGCAGTGCGAGCAATAGTGCGAGTTCCGTGGGATACGCCCGCGCGTCCGATATTCCGCTCTTTAAAAATCATGACAGTACCAGCTCTTGTAATCTTCCACGCCGCGATGTATGTTTCAAATCACATGAATGACTACAAGAGGTTCGGTGACAGTCACAACTACTCCATGCGTAACGCACACAAACTAAAGGCTTTACCGCGGCGCCTCGCGAAATAGTCGAAGCTGGTTCATGTGATGTAGTCGGCGGTCTACAACCGTCTTCTAGACTTCATAACCAGTGCTCCTTCAACGCAATCCTTCAAATTTAAATTGAAAAATTGGCTCATTGATTAATCCTATTATAATATTGATGAATTTTTGAAATAACATTAGATTATTTTGATACACTTAGTAATAATGATAATTATTTTTATTTGATGAATTACTCTAATTTTTATTGTATATTATTTTTATAGCTATTTATATTTAATTGTTGTAACAATTTTAGTTTTTTTGATATTGTACTATTTACTTTTTGACCTGTAACTGATCGTTATTAATAAAAGAACTTGAACTTGAACTTGTAGATTCATAAGATAGAACCATTATGTTGGGTTGGTGGCGGGTAGTTTTACTTCACTCGGGAATAGACCGAGCTCTCGTATCACATATTTAATTGTTTTATTATTATTCCCTGCTAATATCCTACATTTCCCATAGTACGAGCTCTGCTTAGTTTGGGGCTAGATGGCATTTTGTGAAATTTCCAAAATATTTATTTATTTATTTAAAAGTTTGTAAGAATGGACACTAAACCGATAGGCTGAAACTTAAATTCTAATTCTTAACTTACCTATAAAGATAAAAGATAGAAATAAATATCATTTGTTTGCGTAAACATGTGTTGATTAAGTTGTTACATTATTAGTTTTAGGCACAACATATTTTACCAGTGCAGGTGTGCAAATGGAGAGAATAGCATGCATTTGTCAACAGTAAACAATAAAATATAAGAGTACATCAAAGCAATAAAGGTGAAATGTCAGAACTTAGTCAAATAAATGGAAATCAGGATTCGTTATTAGGCACATTAAAATTTGTCAATAAATAATATCTTCCTTGTCAGTAATTGTCCAGAAGATTATTCCATAGCGGAGTACAGACTCAACCATACCATATTATACTACGTATAAGTATTAGTACCTATTATGTCACTTTCTACACGACACCTAGGAAGCAAGTACGAGAAAATACATTAAAATATACTCTAATCAGACCGAGTCAAACTCTGATAAATAGCGATAAACGATTCTAGTTCTCTTGACACTTCCTTTTAATGCGAAAACAGTCTTCTTTGGGGTACTGTACTGTGCTCCAAGAACTGAAGTACCTATTGCATTTAGGCCGTAAACTTTTAATATGAAATAATATTTTATTACATCTGCGAGCCGTCCGCGAGGACACGGTTGCGCCACCGGGCGGCAGGCGGGCGGCCGGCTCGTATTTATAGTGTGCGGAACGAGAGCAGGCACCACACCTCCTCCACAGCTCACAGCGAGACCTCACCACTCCTACACAGCAACATGAAGTTCTTGGTGAGTATCATCAGCATGAGGTGCGGGGTGCGGGGTGCGGGGTGCGGGTGCGGGGGCAGTCGCAGTACACGTGTGCGCGTTCCAGGTGGTGATGATGGCGGTGTGCGCGGCGGCCTGCGCCGGCAACGTGCGCGACAAGCGCGGCTTCCTGTCCGGCGGGCTCGGCGGCTACGGCGGCGGCTACAGCGGCGGCTACGGCGGCGGCTACGGCGGCGGCTACGGCGGCGGCTATGGCGGCGGTTACGGTGGATACGGCGGTGTCGTCGCCGCGCCCGCTGCGCAAGTGGTCGCCGTCAACAGGGTGGTGAACGTGAACAAGGTGGTGGACGTGCCGCAAGTGGTGAACGTGCGCAAGGTGGTCTCCGTGCCGCAGGTGGTCACGCACAACAAGATCGTCGCCGCGCCCGCGTACTCCTCCGTCGGCTACGGCGGCCTCGGCTATAGCGGCGCTGGCTACTCCGCCGGCGGCTACGGCGGCCTCGGCTACAGCGGCTACAGCGGCTACTCCGCCGGACGCGGTGGCTGGTGGTGATCGACCCCGACACCGCAACTCTAGTCAATTACTATTTATTGTTGTCATCTATTAAATGTTTTATTTTATTACTTTCTTATTTCCTTTGAACAACCATCTTAATTTACCCGAAAGGATCTTTGTCCTTACATGATTTTAATCTAGTGATGAGTTGAGCAGAACTGCGATTGAAATAAATACATAAACATACCTAACCTACCACACTTCTCGAATTCGCTGGATAGGTAGTTTACATCGTGAGATGTAAATACTATTATTACTGAATCGATGGCACATCTACTTGATGATAATTAGATGATGATGATGGGTGTAGATTATGAGCTAGACATAGGCTACTTATATTTCGATACCACGCGAGTGAAGGTGAAGCCGCAGACGGCCACATTTATCGTAGGTAATCAATTAATAAATCCATTTTCAACCGACTTCTAAAAGGTGGCTGGCTTGTTGAGCAGATATTTTGTACATTTGACGAATCCATCAATTTTAAATCGATTAATACACCACAAATTTTTAATTACCAATAATACTTAAATGGGCAATGCAGATGGGGTAGTACGTTGTATCTGTGCAGTCATAATTGTTGGTTATTAACTTATTACAAAATGACAGAGTCACAGCGGAGCAAGTGCGGCGCCCGAGCCGAGCTGTAGCGAGGTGGCTCGAGCTAGGGTTTGCCAAACGATGAATAAAACCAATTTTTTGTATCAATAATGAGTACAGATTGACGCAATACCATAAAAAACGACTTAAAGTTGGTCAATTTTTATCATATTCATCTTGAAAAAAAATCGTCCTAATTTTTTCAAGTTTTTTGCGATGTTTCATTACCGGCAACTGATTATGCGTATTTTTTCTGGTGATTAAAAATTTGCGATGTTTAATATTATTGTAATGTATTGATAATTTACATATTATTATTTTATCAATTTATTCTTATATTGATATATAATAATAATAACATGAAAAGTTTTTCCCAAATCTGATAAAAGTTTAGATTTCGAATATTCTCGAAAAAACAGAAATAAAAATATGTCGTCAAAGTAAACGAAATTGCGTATTTTGCTTTCCTGTTACTTTTCAGTGGAGTTTACGGCCTCATTGAAGTCGGTTGTAGTGGTTGTAGCACAGAGCTATATCGCTTTCTGCTATATCGCTTGCACATTTGAACATTTTTTTATTTATACTTAGTCAATTTATATCTTCAAAAATGTACAAATGCGCGAGCAAGATAGCAACGCGCCGGATTCTGTGCCTTAAATATTATCGTCGCATTGTAGTCGCATGTGTGTAGCCTCTGGCATCTCATCTCACCTTAGAAATAAATAACGCAACAAAGATGAAAGCTATTTTTTAAAAGGAAATCTATTAACTTGATTTTTGATGTTTGTACCATCTGCTGACAACGAACGCTCATTCTTCAAATCAAATCGAGCTTTCCAGGTTTTCTGTTTCATACCTCAGTCCCCTTTCACGAAATCATTCCGACAGATTGCGAAGCGAGAGGAAAGATGGAACTCATCAAAAAATATGCACGTTACAACAGAGTAACTATGTAGTATTTTTTTGTGATAATTGCTAAAACTTAAGTTAGCGAACGCAAAAAACGTTTTAAGTTAACCAATTTCATATATTTTGGTGCTATTCTGATTGAAACTACATTTTGAAAAGTTAGCTTCTGGGCAAATTAAGATGGTTGTTCAAAGGAAATAAGAAAGTAATAAAATAAAACATTTAATAGATGACAACAATAAATAGTTATTGACTAGAGTTGCGGTGTCGGGGTCGATCACCACCAGCCACCGCGTCCGGCGGAGTAGCCGCTGTAGCCGCTGTAGCCGAGGCCGCCGTAGCCGCCGGCGGAGTAGCCAGCGCCGCTGTAGCCGAGGCCGCCGTAGCCGGCGCCGCCGTAGCCGACGGAGGAGTACGCGGGCGCGGCGACGATCTTGTTGTGCGTGACCACCTGCGGCACGGAGACCACCTTGCGCACGTTCACCACTTGCGGCACGTCCACCACCTTGTTCACGTTCACCACCCTGTTGACGGCGACCACTTGCGCAGCGGGCGCGGCGACGACACCGCCGTATCCACCGTAACCGCCGCCATAGCCGCCGCCGTAGCCGCCGCCGTAGCCGCCGCCGTAGCCGCCGCTGTAGCCGCCGCCGTAGCCGCCGAGCCCGCCGGACAGGAAGCCGCGCTTGTCGCGCACGTTGCCGGCGCAGGCCGCCGCGCACACCGCCATCATCACCACCTGGAACGCGCACACGTGTACTGCGACTGCCCCCGCACCCGCACCCCGCACCCCGCACCCCGCACCTCATGCTGATGATACTCACCAAGAACTTCATGTTGCTGTGTAGGAGTGGTGAGGTCTCGCTGTGAGCTGTGGAGGAGGTGTGGTGCCTGCTCTCGTTCCGCACACTATAAATACGAGCCGGCCGCCCGCTGGCCGCCCGGTGGCGCAACCGTGTCCTCGCGGACGGCTCGCAGATGTAATAAAATATTATTTCATATTAAAAATCAGATGTGAGTTTACGGCCCAAATGCAATAGGTACTTCAGTTCTTGGAGCACAGTACAGTACCCCAAAGAAGACTGTTTTCGCATTAAAAGGAAGTGTCAAGAGAACTAGAATTGTTTATCGTTATTAGGTAATCAGAGTTTGACTCGGTCTGATTAGAGTATATTTTAATGTATCTTCTCGTACTTGCTTCCTAGGTGTCGTGTAGAAAGTGACATAATACTAATACTTATACACAAACATAGGTATGTTAAGAATTAGAATTTATAGTTTCAGCCTATCGGTTCGGTGTTGTCGGTGAGATTGAGAAATAAAACTCCATTCTCACGAACTCTTAAATCTCTCTAAAATCTTAAATTATGTGGAATATCGAAAACGCTCAAAAAACACTCGGGCATTCTCGGGATCGATTTTAAAATTACGGGCATACATTATTTAGAATCAAATGTTTTAAACCTTGAAGTCATATTCTCAATTCGGTTTATTTTTTTTGTTACCTCAGAACTTTGTTATTTATAAACCGATCTGAAAAAATATTTCCCATAGAAATTTTATCAAAATCGGTTCAGTAGTTTGGATTCAGGGTTCCAGGAAAAAGTACCACCCACATTGGTGTAGCGATGATGACGACATTGCGCTGAGCCACGGTCGCGGTGAGGCGGCGAGCGACCAGCGCGCGCTGAGGATATCGACCAGCAGTATTTCTTATACTGTGTTTATTCTCGCTGCAGACGAATAGGTGATGTTTAACATAAATGAACCCGGTGTCGTTACCAAGAGGCGTGCACTCCACCAGATTTAAGATCGGAAGCTAAATTAGCGATGGAAAACCTGCTTCCAGCGAAATCTAAAGAAAAATATAGTGTTTTTGGCATACTTCAATGAAATTGCTAAAACTAAAAAGCCATCTACATTATGAGCGATTTATTCTATGCTGAAATGTACAGTTCATATTAAAAACGGTAATGAACATTATTTAAAAGGCCCTTTTTTATTTCCTTGCATTTTTTTAAGAAAAGCACTATTTATGCCTCGGCCGAAATGGCAATTGCCTATTTCGCTGCCTTTGCAATAATGTACTATTTCCAGATACTACGTACCCTATCCTACTATTATATTATATAGGTTAGGTACCTTAATATGATAAACGCGAAAGTTTGTAACGATGGATGGATGGATGGATGTTTGTTACTCTTTCACGTAAAACCTACTGAATTAATTTTAATGAAACTTTACAATAATATAGCTTATACATCAGAATAACACATAGGCTATAATTTATAATGATACCTGCGCAGACGAAGTCGCGGGCACCAGCCAGTAATAATATTATAAAGTATGTATGTACCAAAGTTCAGTTCATTGAGTTTAGTAGTTTCGGCGCTAAATATCTAACAGTCTTCACTATCCTCACATATTTTTGCATTTATAATATAGTACCATGACCCAGAGGTAATATTCAAATAATTTGGAAACATCAAGGCTCCGAATGGTGAATGCCAAGTAAACAAATCATCAGATTATATTCGGAGACAATAACATTTCTAACGATAAATAAAAGTCATAAATCTAGATAACGCAGAGTATAATATCGGGGTAATCATTATAATACCGGATGGTTTTATTTAAAAAAAAAAAGGAAGAATGTTGCAAAATAAATTTAGTATCTCGTAGAAATCTTCATTTTTCTAAATAATAATTTCATAGAATGGGTTTTAATAAAATAATAGCGCTATAAGGTACCTGAGAATATTGATGTTTCTCTAAATACGATGGTTTTAGAGCTAATGATGATTAAAGTTATTAACATTTATTGAAAATTAATTATTAAAATTGGGAAAAACTGGACCTTGACGGGGTAAGATTTACCTAAGTTCTAAAACACTGCAGCTCAGATACTTAGATAAGATGTGCAAAAGGCAGGCTAGGGTCAAGCCAACATGACCCGTCCGCCACTAATTATAATTGAAAAGCCTGTTTCTGTAAATCGGTCTATGTACAGTCGGCTATGTAATTGTCTTTAGGGGGCGTCCATAAATTACGTGAGGTGTTTAAGGGGGGGAGGGGGTCGAGTCAAATCTCATCTAATCTTACGTTGGAGAGAGGGGGGGTCTCGGCAAATATCACGCAATTTTTGTTTCTGATTGAAACAAAAAAAGACCGACATGCTTAAGATTTAATCTTAAGCGCAATCGTAATACGATTAAGATCATTCACTAATTCGTTCGAAAGTACCAAAATAGTTTCATTCATACTTCGACGTTATACAGCAATATTGATTTTTCTTTTTACAATAACAATCCAACGCGTTTACCTACGTAAGAAACCCACATTTTGAAAAATCTCACGTGAGATTGGGCGATGGGGGAGGGGGTTGAATAAAATCTCACGACATCTCACCAGGGGGGGAGGGAGGGACAGAAAATTTAAAAAAACACCTCACGTAATTTATGGACGCCCCCTTACACCCAGCTTACGCCAGTGTTTTCTTGTGATTAAACCACTCACTCAAATACATCATGTGTGTGCGTGAGTAAACTACTGATGTGAGATATACCCATAATAAAAACTACAAGTGGTTTAATCACAGGAGAACACTGGCGAGAGCTGGGTGTAAGGACAATTACAGAGCCGACTGTACTAGTTAATTAGTCGGAAGACTAATGAAATAATATATTTTTATTGCAAACAGATATCAGAAAGTATCTAAGTATGTAAAGGGACTCCCTTTTCCGCAATTAAACTGTTCTTAGATCCTTTGTGCTGGGGGGGTATCCTGGCTAATAATCTAGCCCGCCTAGAAGCACAGAAGGTTTTCAGGGTTCATCGCAGGCTTCACAAAACAGTACCTAAGACATCGATGACAGTAAGTATCTTTGTACATCAAAAGTCTATTGTGATTTTATATTTTTTAGACGCTAATGAGCCGAAATTTATAACCGATTTTCCTAATTGCATTTAGTTTTTACCGCGTGTATAATGGTGAGCAAGCGCGGGCGACACGCAATCTGCAGGAAGGAAGCGGCGCGCGCCTGTCAACTCGACCATTCGCATGCAACATGCAACTTACGCTTGCACTCACGCTTACCTATGTGTATACAGCTGATAATACTCTTTAGCTGAGGCAAGCAATGAGGCCCAGCGAATACTTACCTGCGAAGAGACTCTGAGAAGAGAAGACAACAATTAATAAACCTGCGATATAGGTACGGCATACGAGAGACGGCGGCGCGGCGGGCTCCGGTCTGCGACGCGACGCGCCCCCTTTATTTTTGTCTTCAGAGTGGTAATTCATTTACGAATAAACCGGTCGGGGGGACCGGAGCTAAGTGGGCCTCGCCGCCCTCATGGGACGGACGGAATACCCACTAAAACCCCTCCGGTGTTCCTCTCTCGCCATTCTTGCTGGGACACGGGAACAAAAGCCTTCCGCGACCCAACTGACGATGCAATCCCTTTCATATTGGACGGCGCTTCTCCTTCCATATCTGCGACGCGCCCCCTAGTTTAACCATATGTTGTAGCTAAGAGTTTAAGGTTTAGTTTCAGAAGTTATTTTATGAAGCCCTTCGCCAAACCTTTACTGGTGTGCCCTGGCCAAAGAGTTTAGCTATCCTTCATACTTCTGAGGCCCTGGTCTTAGGCTCAGGTCAATCCTGCGCGTCAAATAGGCGGGACGCGGGACGCGGCGGCGGGAGCGTCAGCCGCGCGGCGGACGCTGCTCATGTAGATATTATCTATGGTGCCTTGCACACCTACGCGACCGTAACGCGGAAACACGAGCGTATAGAAACTGTGATTTAACTCCACTATGACTGAAGATACTACAGAGATGTTAATAAATACAAAGGGCTTAAATACCTATTACATGCGACATAACGTGACACAACTCGTGTAGACCATCTCGTGTAGGCCGGGCATAAGACAAGGAAGTCGTTGCATCAGCTCTGTAGCGTGTGCAGCCGGACGTCCGGCGCGGTGCACGCGGCGGCTGCGCCTGCGCCTGCGAACCAGTCGCGCGCCACCCGCCCGCCGCACACGCCGCGCCATGGATGTCCTTGTGAGTACACACTCTATATTACACCAGTATTAAGTATATACACAATAATAGTTGCCTCCCAAGGGTTTGGTTGAATATGAATTACAGCGTGAGTAATGATCGGCAGATGCGGTTGGTTGTCCTTTCGCTGTGTGCGCTCGCCCAGAGCGCGCCGGTGCCGCAGCCGCGACGCGACGCGCTCGACGTGTACGCGAGCGGGCTCCTGTTCGCCGCCGTGCCGCTGCACGCGCCCGTGCCCGTGCTGCGCGTGCTGTCGCGCGCGCCGCTGCGCCCCGCCGCCGCCGACCTCGCCGCGCCCTCCGCGCGCCACGCTACTTACGCGCACCCCTACGCCCCGTCCTCCGCATACTACTCGGAACCCGAGAGTCCCGCGACCCGGTACGCGGACTCGACGCCGCACTACGCAGACCTGGTGCGACAGGTCGTCGAGCCGAGCCGACAATACTCGGAGTCCATCCGACACCACCAGTACGAGACGTGGCCGCGCCACCGCGCGCAGCGGCCGCACTCGCCCCGGGAGTACGAGGAGGCGCGCGAGCCTCCGCCCTACCAGCAGCAGGCTCGCGGGCGAGTGCCGTACGAGTACGCGGACTCGTACGCGGCGCCGGCGGCGGCGGCGGCGCTGCGCGTGGAGCCCTCTCCGCTGTCGCAGCTGACGTACGTGGCGCCCTACGACGCGTACTCGAGCCGGGAGGCGGCGCCCACCGTGCTGTACGCGCGCGCCCGCCCCGCCGGCGGCTTCACGTACCGCCGCCCGCCCGGCCCCGCCCGCGCCCCTAACAAACCGCCCCTCAAGGAGAGAGAGAAGGACGAGGAACAACCTTACATTATAAAGATTCATAAATACAGAGTCGTTAAGGATGATCTCTTATAAATTGATGAATCAAGGATTATTGAAACAGCGCTTGAGTGCTTAACATATTTTACATTCCACACGAATGTAAAATAGGTCAGTGCCTAGAATATTCTATTTTACTTATGAATGAGTAAACTTAAATTATTTTATTACTTAATAATAATTATAAAACCAAGTAGGTAGATAAGTTAAGTATGTCGGCAGGCATTAAAATAAGCATTGTAATTGTTGTTATTTTAGTTGTTTAGATGTGTAAATACTTAGTTGTGTCAAGACCGAAGCCCCCCCCCCACCCCTTGAATTTGTAAATGTTTGAATTATTATGTGAATTACCTACTTAGGGATTATTATCTGAAATAAATGATTTAATAATAATAAGCTCGAATAATAATAATAAAAGAGACCAATCTATTTTGCATTACAAAGTAAGTACATTCTTATTAAAATTAACTACCTAAATAACTATTTTGTTTATTTTACGTGTAATTAGCCTACTAAGTTACTGAGAGAGTGTAATGGTGGTATTCACGGCCCGTGGGCTTAACACGGGCCGGGCAGCGGACATTCGATCTGTACGAGTCCGAGTCACCAGGTACGACGCGCCCCGCCACGAGCCCAACCTGACCGCTTCGCTGTATGTATATTAAGCTACGTGCCGCTTAATGTACCGCTTCGCTGTTAACTTACGTTCCGCTACTTGTACTCTACTCCGAGAGCCAAGGTCCATTCCATCTTCCAGCTGTAGCCCAGCGGCTCAGCTCACCAAAAAGTTTCCGGCGAGATGCTAAGGCAAAGAGAAAAACTCAATCTTACCACGTTTTCCAAAATGATAATACGTTAACAAAGACAATAAATACTGTCAATGTCAGTGTTGTCGTTGATTATATCTTAACCAAAGAGCTTCCATACTATGTATCTAGAGAGCTAACACGCCATTTTGTTTTATTTAAGGATTAAGAATTCTAAACCTTACAACTTGGAAATAAAGTTCTTTTTTAATTAAATCTAAATATAAGGATTGTAATCCTTGATAGAGACCCCCTCGTTAAGGAGTGTGTCTCGTTCACACAGTTGCCAGCATACAATTAAAATTAACATGGCCATAATTTTTGAAATAAGTGAGACAATTTTCGATATTACGTTTAGTACAGTCGCTATCATGTAGGTTAGGTACCTAACTGCCGAGAAAAATAATTACTGTTCGAAAGAAACAGTATTAAACCATTGATTCAAATATACCTACCTCACTAGAATGCGGCGCACCGCCCTCTTTTATGTTGATATTTTAATGTATAATATAATATTAAAACAATAATGCAAATTAACGTATTTATATAACATTGAAAGCTTATTGAGCAGATTGAATTTTCCCTTGGTTGCTTGTTTATGTCTCAATGAAATATTCAAAGTTCAAAAATTATGGTCGCCCTACAGAACGAGACACACTCCTTACTGGTTCTAGCTCTTTCGGCTCGCAGTTTTCGTGTGAGTCGGCATTCTAGATACATAGTATACAAGTTCTTTGATCTTAACTAACTAACACTAATTAAGGAGTTTTGGCGGGAACATGAAAAATGGCGCATTGGCGGCATTAAATTAATTGACAAAACTTGTATAACTTTGAGTGTTTAAGTGTAAAAACGGTGGTTTTTTATCCAATATGTGCTCGTGAACGTGTATGAGTGTTGGTGAATAGTGTAATGCTGTAAAACGTGACTTTTCGTGTTGCCTCCAAAACTCCATAGAAGCCTTTAGTAAAGTCGCAACCACCACTACTTTACAGGGGCATGACTTGACTCATCGACATTGACTTATGACAAAATAATCTCTCCAATTACTTGACACTGGCTATATACCTTTGATGTGAAGCCAAAACCGAAGAACTTAGGTTCTTCGAAAGAAAAAAAAAAAAAAAAACACTAATAAACTTTTTATAAATTTGATATTGAGCGTGTTTGATTAATAAAATAATATAATACTCTCTAAGAATTTAAGTGATTTCAATGTTGTTGGAAAATGCCGCAAGTGAAGATAGACCACATTGTGAGCTTTAGCAGCGAAGATCCCGTAAGTAGCAACTTTTAACGTGAGATGCAAACAATGCATTGAGCTTCCTCGATGTATTCCTCGTGTTGGGTGTATGTTTATTGAATGTGTTCGTTTCCCTGGTGGCGGCGTGCGCAGGAGCACCCGGCGCGCTCGCTGCTGGCGCGCGAGGCGGGGCGCGGGCGCTGGGCGTGCGCGCGCGGCCAGCCCGAGGGCTCCGTAGTGCTGCAGCTGGCGCGCTCCGTGCAGGTCGCTACACTCGCTACTCACTAAGTACCTCTCCTATTCATGATAAGTTTCAGGTCAGGCGGATGTGGGGTTTCAAATTGTCAACTTATATGAGTGAACTTTATGTTCCATTAAATTAAAAAAGTGAATTTTAAATGACTTTGAAATTACATTAAGTACGCACCTTATGAATAAGTAGCTTAATATTTTTTTCAGATATCATCTGTGCAAATTGGTGTCCACCATGCGGCATTAGTGGAGGTATTGGTTGGGCGCTCGGAGACTCCAAGTGAGCCTTTCAAAGTATGTGGTTATTTTAATTATTTAGAGCCTTGTTCTTCTGAAGTTTCCAAAAATATCTAGACTGAGTAGTGTCGTGTGGGCAGGTGCTGGTCCCGCGGAGCGTGTTCCTGAGCCCTGTGGAGTCGCGGGCGGACGCGGGCGCGGGCGCGGCGCGCGTGCGCTCGTTCGGGAGCGGCGCGCTGGACGCGGCCGCCGCGTCGCAGCGCTGGGACCGCGTGCGCCTCGTCTGCTCGCAGCCCTACAACAAGCACTGCCAGGTATGGCGGGACAAATGGTATAAAACTTAAACTCTGTGTTCATTTGTTCACACATGTTTTTGATCCAACGATTTTGTTATAGTACGGCATATCTTTCATACACATATTCGAACTGGAGAGCTCCGCCCCAGCGCCGCCGGCGCCCCCCCAAGTCCCGGCGGCCCCGCTGGCCATGGTGGCGGCGGCGACGGCGGCGGCGTGCTCGTCTGACGAGGAGGAGTTCCGCCCCGGAGAGCTGTTCCAGCAGCACCGGAGCGCGGCCGCGCCCGTCCCCGCCTCCGCCCCCGCCCCCGCCCACACCGACACCGGTACAATAAGGACGACATACAATACTGTCATGTCCCAAACCGCGTTTTGTATTTTAGGATGTCTATTGATATTTTGAACTTACCTAAATTAATTATTTATATTAACTTAGACCAAAATCATCCATACCATATTTGCGTGAAATAAATTATCTAAATATAAAAAAAATATAAATAAATATTAAAAAATCTATACATGTATAGTAATATAAAAAACACATAGTTGTGACATGTCTATTTCTAAAGAGTATCCTATTTTTCAGGGGCGCAAATTCGACAAGCGTCATTTCACGCGCTGAAAAACATTCCGGACTCCGCCACCCGACTCGTGAAGACCGCGCTCTGCAAGCACAGGCCCGGCGCCAGTGCGCGTCCAGCGGGGGCGGGGGCGGGGGCGGGGCCGGGGGCGGGGGGTGAGGACACGCACAAGCCGAACAACACTGACAAACACAATAAAACTAATGACAAAACTCCTCGCACTAAACGAGACCACCCATCTAGCAGTGCCCACAGTAAAAAGGACAGAAATATAATTGACAGTAGAAAAGATAGAGATGACGTAAGAAAAGATAACAGTCAAACTGCCAGTCAAAGAGAATACAATGACGTAAGAAACAATGACAGTGAATCAAATAGCGGGAAAGTGAGAGATATGAGGAAGGACATAGATGTGCCGTCGCGCGGCGCGGGGGCGGGCGCGGGGGCGGGCGCGGGGAGCGCCGTCAGCCGCGGGGACAGTGGTGAGTCCATGTGCAATAGATATGGATGTCCCATCGAGTGGCAAGAGCACTATCATTGTGCAGTTCACTTTTTTTCGTTAAAATATAATTCATCGTTGCTCACTGAATTTCTTTCATACCAAAAGTACTTTATCTTCGGGTTCACATTTGTGAATGGACGCTATGTTTGTGGCACCGGCAGATGGTGCGGACGGGGCGCCCCTGCGCGGCGCGGTGCTGGTGTTCAGCGGGTACGAGAACCCGCGCCGCGCGCGCCTGCGGGACCTCGCGCTGTCGCTGGGCGCGCGCGTGGCCCGCGCCTGGGGGCCCGGCTGCACGCACCTCATGTGAGTCCGACGCCGCCGCGCCCCGCGCCCCCCGCCCCCCGCCCCCCGCCCTCGTCACTCACGCGCGTGTGTTGTACAGCTGCGCGTTCCCGAACACGCCGAAGCTGCGTGCGGTGCGCGCGGCGGAGGGCGGCGCGCACACGCCGGCGGCGCGCGCCGAGTGGCTGGAGGGGTGCGGCCGCCGCGCGCGCCGCCTGCCGTGGCAGTGGTTCGCCACCGAGCCGGCGCAGCGCCGCGCCCCGCCCCCCCCGTCCCCCCCGCCCCGCAGCGGCGACGGTGAGTGGGACGTCACCGACGAGCGCGCGCCGCTCGATATCCAGAATTCTCTTATTTTATTTTTCGTAGAATCGGACACGGACGACGAGATCGAGCGGGTGCTCCGGCGGCAGAAGAGAGCGCGCGTCGCCTCCCGCTCGCCTTCGCCCGTTTCGGCCGCCTCCCTCTCGCCCACGTCGACGGTCTCCCCTCGCCGCTCCCCCTCCGGGGATGAACGGATACTGGTAAACTCGAAATGAGTACCTACCTATCGAGTATAGTTTTGAGCTAGGTGGCGGGGATCAGCTAGTGGAACACAAGATTCCCTTCCGCAGGAGCACGTGACGCCGGAGCACCTGGAGGACGGCGGGGGGCGCGCCCTGCCGCCGCTGTTCGCGGGGCGCACGTTCGTGGTGCGGGCGGCGCGCGCGCGGCCGCTCGACGCCGCGCTGCTGGCGCGCTACTGCCGCGCCTACGGGGGTCGCGTCGCGGTACGAAGCGGGGGGCGGGGGAATGGGGGGGACCACCGCAACACGCACTTATTTTATGATTGTATATTGCAGGAGTCCGAAGCTGCGGAAGAGAGCGAAGATTGCTACGTGCTGTGCGGCGCGGACGGCGAGGGGGGCGAGGGGGGCGCGGGCGGCGTGCGCGTGCGCGGCGACTGGGTGTGGGCGTGCCACCGCCAACAACGGCTGTGTCCGCTCGAGCCGTACCTGCTCCAGTGATGTGCCGTCGGTGCCGTCCACTGTTGGATCTCCTCAGCTGGTCGCTATCGCAGTCGAGCGCGAGCGACGGGTCGCCGGCGCCACATTGACCCTACTAACTTGAAGAACTCTAAGGACTTGATAATTTTTTGTAAATGTCTTGATTCAATGGACAACCTTAATTAAATTATGAACGGCCGTCTTACGTTTTACTTTAATATTTTCATAATATAATTTAAATAACTCTCTCGAAAACCATATTTGCGCAGACTGAGTTGTGAGCAGAGTACTAATGTCCCTGGCTGCGAGAACCGGGTGACGTCATCACCCGTTCATCAGCGAAATTCCTTTCGACTTTACTGCCACTAGCGAAAAGACTCAATTAAATCATATGAATTTTTTTTCCTTAATTAACTGGAAGTAGGTAGGTGTACATAAATGTGTACCTTACTTATCAAGTATTATTAAAATGCATGAGGTTCTCATTGCTCATTATGTTATTATTTAAAAATTATGATGTATTCTCTGTAAGTGATTTATGTTTAAATCTTTTGAGAATAAAATATCTTAAACCGTAAACCGTATATGTGTGCGAGTGAGACTACTCTCCTCACTGCAGGGCTATTTGTTAAGCTGTCATTAGTTCTCGATATCGAATGGTACGTCAAATCTGACAGAAAATGGCCGACCTCTCGGAGCCGATAGCGACAGAAATCCTATGGTGACGTCATTTTTTTCCCAGTCTTGACCATCGAATTCGATATCGAGAACTAATGACAGCTTAACAAATAGCCGCTGCTGCAGGGCTATTCGTTAGCATGTCACAAAGCATGTCATTAGTTCTCGTTATCGAATTCAATGGTCAAGACTGGGAAAAAAATGACGTCATTATCGATATCAACTCGATAACGAGAACCACAGACATGATAAAAACGAATGATTCGATGAATGAGTGTCTCGGTCGGACCTGATTTTATATTTTTGTCTGTAGCTCAATCATTCGTGTTTTGACGTTACTTCTTGTAATTACAATGTTTTTAGTACTGCTAAATTCGATGTTTTTTCGTGTATTTTTGCCAAAAAAAAAGACAGTACGTTGTGTAATTTTTTTTACCTATGCCTGGTGCTATCTTTCGAACTAACTAAGGGTTTTAGAATTCATTAATCATTATTTTCTAAATGGTCGAAGGGAAATAAATAATTTAGACAGCTCTTTAACTTTCTTTTATTTTATTTAGGTAACCTAGGTAGGAACAACATAATTTACATGAGTTTAGTTTAGACAGTATATGAAACTGCCACACATGTAACGCTGACATGCTGTGCTGTCCCAGATACTGAGACAATGGCAGAAAGATCATAATATACCTCAAACTGGTGATAATAAAACTAACGACGGGATGAAAAGTTGTCTTTATCCTTTTCTAGCTCTTTAACTAGACCTACAAAGTTTCAGCACAATGGTTTCAGTAGTTTCAGCGTAATTAATACATGCCGTAGGTTTAAATGCCCAAAGTATCAAACATTTTTAGTCATTATGTGATTGGGGGCGACAGCCGAAAGTATCCGAGATCTGTGCTCTACGCCGACGATGAAGACTACACGCCACGCAGCAGTAAAGCGTCGATGACACGGGGCTGGTTACGAATAATAACGTTAAGAATTTTCAACTAGCAGATTGTAAAAAGCTAATGACATGGGGCGAGTTAATCTTTAAACTAGCCCTGTGTCATCAAGGCTTTACGTTTAGGACACAGAACTATGTATTGGTTTTAGTTTGTATTGTAGCTATAACTCGAGCGAGTAAACTTAATATTTTATTAAATTAAAACGGTTTAACCAATTACGTTAATTAATTACATGCCACCTGACTGCCACACTCGCTCGGCACTTAATGCGTCCCCCGCGCGGCGCCCTCCTTCTCTATCAAGATTATCCAATTACATTCAATGAATTCCATGCTGTTTTTGCATGGTGTCATGTTTATTCGCCCGAGTATTACATTCTTCCACAAGTGTTTTTTTTAATGTAAAATGTCATTCTTCCCACAATAACATGGAAGGGTCATCAACCTCATAGTGAAATAAAGACATCAAGTAAAGGTAACTTTATATTCCTTTATTGTTCTTATTCCGATGGAATCCAATTTTATAACGCTTGAGGTTATTGAAATATAAAAAGATGTGTGTGTATTCAACAAGTTCACACGAGAGTGCGGTCAGTGCGGTCAGTGCGGTCGCCGACCGGGGATCTCGCGCCAGACGGACGGGCGGCGACGTGACGTCACTGCGAGGTGAGGAGAGTGAGCTTCTCGTTCAGCTGGAGTTGAGTTTTGATGAGCTGCGCCAGCGTCACCACCTGCAACACATACGTCTGCTGAGCGCAGCCGGCCGGGCCGAGCCGTGTGCAGCCAAATCCACAGAATCGCACACCGTCAGAAACAGCGGACTCATTTTAAGGGGAATCCTCAAATCCGAATTCCATACAAAATGTTTCGGACAAATACTCAAAAAGTACGCCGTATAATAGTAATTTAAAATTAACCCTACTAACTTAAAAACACGTATAAAATCTAAATTAAATTATGAAACCTTTCACTTTTTTTGTTGACGAAATCAAAAAATATGGACGAAACGAATAGTGTGAAGAAATTTATATAATACGGCGTACTTTTTGAGTATTTGTCCGAAACATTTTGTATGGAATTCGGATTTGAGTATTACCCTCCACATTTATCAAACTCTTTTTTGGTGGAGCAATTTTTCTGGCAGTATTTCCTCTGTAGGTAGGGGTAGGGGTAGGGGTAGGGCGGGGTGGGTACCATGAGCAAGTCCTTGACCCCGGAGGCGAATGCGTCGGCGAAGGCGTCGGCGGAGAGGTTGGGCACGGAGTTGACGAGCTGCAGCAGCGCGCGCCCCGTGGCCGCGTCCCCCGCACCCCCCGCGCCGCCCGCCAGCACCTCCTCCACGTACGCCAGCACCTGCCCACACACACTACGTCCGAGTCCGCATCCACTACACCTATACCGAACAAGACAGCTACTTATCTGTTCAGGAAGAACACAAAATAGTAGCTTGTGCTGTGATATGGTGTTTATTAGCCTTATCTATCATATTTATTATTAAGTTCCTTATAGCACAAGGGCACTTTTTTATTATTATTTATATGAGGAGTGCAACCAGTAATAGTACATTATGATATAAGTGCGGTAAGTTGATAATTACAGCCGAGACGATATTGGTAACCCGAGCCGTAGGTGAGGGCTACAAGAAAGCAGAGGCTGTAATTATCAAAGCGCACGTATGTCATACGTTTTATAACACATTTGCGAGGAAATAAATAAATAAATTCATCATTACTTGACGACATTTTCAAATAAAAACAATACCTTCAGCGAAAAAAAACAGCGCGCGGAATAATTTTTACTGGTTGTCAAATTAGCGATGCGCGCGCATCAGCGTTTTTTTTTAAGGCAAAGGCACAAAACAGCCGTATTGTATTGTATAATAGTTGTACAGTCATTTTACTTTAAGGTGGGAGGGCGGGCAGCACCGCCCCCCCTGCTTAAATTTGTAATTATAATGTGTAATGGGTGAGGGCGCTTCTCGCCCCCCCTCAACCGGCCCGAGTGCGGAGAGTCTAGGCTGACGCGCCTGCGCCGCGCCGAGACCCCCACGCACACGGACCTAAGATTAAATCCTCTGCACAAAGCGGCCCTGTCTGTACCTTTTCAGCCTTTTCAGCACGTGACCCAGGGGTAGTCGCCCCTGGAGCTGAAGCCGGGGCAATGAGCTATGCTCGAAGCCCCTACACGACTTGAGCCATAGCTCGTCGTAAGACACCACTGACTGTCTGACAAAACAGCCAGTATTATAATAAAGTAAATTAATATTTTTGTGTTTTTTTACATTTAAATGGTTGTAATTTATGGTCAATATTAATTAAATTAAAGAATTAAATGTTTATTTATTATATTTTATATCCCATAGTTAATATTATTCATAAAATGTTGACCACTTTTCTAACATAAAAACTCTTTTCTAATATTTAAAAAAAGTATCGTTCATTTTAAACGGAGAACATTGATAAACCTTCCTTTTTCAATTACATTACCGCACTTGTGCGTTTTACATTACATTACCGCACTAGTGCGTAATGAGATACAATACGATATTGAAATTGGTGCAATAATAGACCCTTTACGAGCAAATGTGTTATAAAATCAGTTATAATTAATATCAGTGAACTCTTTCAAAAATAGACTAGACAAACATTGAAGGTGCATTGACAAAAATAATTAAAATATAGGTAAGTACACACATCTTTATCTGCCTGTGTATCCTAAATAATAATATTATGTGCCATATGTCAGAGAAGAACCGCAAGCTATCAAATGAACTCCTATCCGCTACATTACCTGTAACCCACAGACTGTGAACGCCAGTTATGACATGATCGGTCTACCTGGTCCAGCAGGGAGGAGAGCTTGGTACTGGCGT
This sequence comes from Lobophora halterata, assembly GCA_932526365.1. NCBI lineage: Eukaryota > Metazoa > Arthropoda > Insecta > Lepidoptera > Geometridae > Lobophora > Lobophora halterata. The sequence continues at coordinate 10,770,314 of OW052015.1, forward strand.
CGGCGATCTGCGCCAGGTCCTGCAGCGGCTGCACCTGGCGCGCGCGGCCACCGCCGCCCATGGTCTTCTGGCACAGTTGCAGGCCCACCACCTCGGGCTCGTAGCAGGTGAGGCGCACGGGGATGGGCGTGAACATGCAGCCCTGCTTGCCGCGCGGCACGCCCAGCGCCACGCACACGTAGGCGCGCAGCCCCATGCGCGCGCCGCCAAGCCCCGTGTCCAGCGTCACGTGCACGGGCGCGCGGCACTCGCGCGCGTAGTACTCGTGGATGACGGACGAGTGGTTGGTGACCTCACTGCCCGTGGCCCACCAGCCCACGATGCTCTCGCCCGCGTTCACGCGCCGGTTCAGCTCGTATACGTCCATGGCGTAGTTGAGCTCCGCCTCCACCTGGTCCGCGTGCTCCTTGTGCGGCACGCAGAAGCAGTTCGTCACCTCCACCACGCCCTTGTCGCTCGTGCCTGCCGAAGTGCCGATCCGATTCATCACACACGAACACATACCTAACCTTTCATTTTTTGCGACCGATAGTCGTCTCAATCTTGCAGAACCCTGACTTCCACTGAGCAGTCCATGTAAATATATTGAGTGATGACTAAATTTTTCAGCGGAAAGCCAAATTTCGCACAGAAACAGGCTCGATAGCCGCATGCTGATGGTGTGTTTTTCTATTGGTATAGCATCATAATTACATAAGGACTAATCGTAAACAGCATTACTTACCCAACAAAGTACCGATAACTCTATGGGAATCGGCATTTCGACGCTCATAAGCATCTACAATTTGAAATAATACAACGGGATGAATTTTGACACTTAGATTGAGCGCCATCTTTGAATCTGAAGAAATTTATCAATTTTCAATGGTTCCAACTCTGAAGTCTCTTTTTTATTTATTTTTTACATTTGTTTTTGTATAAATCTAATAATCCCCGAATCTCGATACAAAAATAGTAGGGCAATAATTGAATATTACAGTATAGGCATGGAAAGTATACCGAGTAACATGCTATTTAACATGGTATGAAACAGATCACACGTAACACTTATTTCTTTCTGAAACCAAATCTGTTACAAAATCACCGGTGTGTATCATATCCGCCTTGAGCACCACGGCAGGTGATTTTATACGCCAGCGGTCGCTATGATTGATTCAAGTCATGATATTTGTCGCCATTCACAATTTCATTCGTATCGTATATACCAAAATCAGTCAGTTAGTAGTGTACTGTACTGCGTGCGTGACGTCGCGTCATGCGTGAATTATTTTAACAAAATGTGATATTATCGCGTTAGGCTACAGTGGCCATTTTGTGAGTGATTTTTCATCAGTGACTGATGAAAAATGATTTCACTGTTACAAAATACTCATCTCACTGAATCATATCACCGTGTGACAATGAAATAGAAGTAGCAATTATTTCCATGCCTACTTCACATTTATGTTTTGGTGGGATTATATAAATTTATTATAATTAAGCTAAAATGCTGTTAACTCAATAAAACACCCATTTAAGTTTCTCAAATATACTTTTAACTCAATTAGTTTACTTTTTTACGAATTTTACGAAAATTAATGAAAGAATATTACTAATTAAATATTTTACTATACCCATCCCATCTATAGCAATTTGTGTAAGAATGATTAACAATTATTTAACATTGTAAAAAAAAAATAAGAAATAATAAGTATTTGCACGACAAAAAATAATAAGTATTTGCACGATAAAAAATGATGAAGTTATTCTAATTTTAGTAATGTACCTAATATTAGGTATATTATTCATTCAGCTAGGTTTCCGAAAATCTCCTGTGGTTTGAGGAAAAAGCCTACAGTTGTGAACACTTTAATGCCTTGACTTTTATCCACAAGTAGGTGGAAATCTGACAGTGTCAGTCGTGCCCAGACACTGTCAGATTACCAATAATATGTTAAACTAGAGACAGTCACAAATAAAAACCGTTAAGTGTACGTCTTGCACAATGAACTTTAGTGTACCGAACTCAACTTATATCTCACTAACTTAACTAAACTAAAATAACTTTTTAATAATAATATTATTATTACTAGCCTGTACTGTCCCACTGCAGGGCAAAGGCCTCCCTACCTTTGTAGCGTAACTAGCGTTAACTCTACATAATGTGTTAACTTACTATTTAATAAGCTGTTACTCAATACGTCATTATACTATAGTACTAACTATAAGTCAATCTGTACAGCTCTTGTAAAAGCTCACAATGTAATTCAGTCTCGGTTTAAACGCGGTACGGTAAATACATCAGTATCAAATATTCGGTTATTAATTTATCGAACCTAATTACCTATTTAATCAATTCAATTTAGGGTTTGATCAATACGAAATAAACAAAAATCTTAAAGTGGTGACCCCGTGAATCCTAAACCTTTCTTCCACAATTTTCTGTACAGTGCTGCAGTGGACCAGTCAGGTTGGTATTTATCTAGCTCATCGCGCATTCATTAATAATTAATAAATAATAACTCGCACAAAACTTTTCTAGCATTATTACAGAAGACAGACGGACGAACGAAATCGACAAAGAATGACCGAGAACCTATATGGATGGACTAGAACGGAATTACGGAACCCAAAAAAATATGAATTTGAGTTCGGGCTAGAACGTAGTGATTATATTCTCTTTGGTTCGGGCGGTGGGTCCGGGGTCGGGCCAGCGGGCATTTCGTAGTACTCTGACTGATCTGTGGGGCACTTGTTTGGTTTGAGTTGAGCTGTGTTATTGTGATTGAAATATGGTTTATACGTAGTACTCAGACTGATCTGTGGTTTAGCCTGCGGCCCGCACAATATTATATACCTACTCAACAATTCCTTCGATTGATAAATCTCAAACTTGTCACCATCTTACCTACCGTCCCGTCAGCCCTATGCGCCTCAGCAGTGACTCGGCAGGGTCTCACTCAGTGCTCTGATCGGTGGCCCAGCCAGCGGTGTTCAGGAGACCAGGAAACCAACCGACAAAAAGTATATGGTCAACGTAAGTTTTATGATACTCAACTGCCTAAAATATTTCTATCTTGTTTACCTAGAGAACCAAAAAAAAATATTTTATAATTATTTTTTTTATAGGCAGTTAATTAATTAAAATATTTCATAATGTTTCAAGCTGCTTTAGGTAAACGCTTACTTCCCCGAACGCGTCAAATGAATCGAAGTCAATAGGCCTCGCATATCTATCTGCACTGAAAGAAACAACCATTACGAAATAATTATCATCTTTGTTGATTGATGTAGTGATTATGTTGCAGATAGTACAGCTCTTCATATCTTTGCTTCGTACTACTAAATGGATAACATGAATTAAATGTATATGATCCCATAATGCGCAAACTTTTCTGAATGCAAGTGCATCAATCAATTAATTTGATCTCATCACCTGCGCGAATTTGATGAAGTCATCTGAATTTGTCTAGGAATTCCAATTCTAGTTTTCTTCCAGATTCGGACGATTTGACGCGGTGCAAGGTTTCATAGGATTTCATGTAAAGAATAGTTATAGTTAAATAGTTTTGTTCAGCTTGTTTGTTGCGTCCGCCTTGAACAAGTGAGCATTTACTTTTAAATCTACCTACCTACTTGAAATATTTTTCTAATAAGTGCCAGCATTAGTTGCTCTGCTAAATGCTAGCCTTCCTCAGGACTAGTTAAAACTTAGACGAGGATAAAAGGTCAGTATTGTGATCTACAAATCATTAAAATCAATGGTTTTTTTTAACATTATGACCAGTTAGTGTTTCAGGGGGGGCAGCCAGGCTCCAGGGGAAGGAGGAGGGAGCATCTGCCTCCCCTGAGTACGCTCATGGTCATATAGTGTTGGATTAACAAAATATCACTATGGAATGGCTGGTGGGTGAATGATACTAATTAATTGGAAGTCTCATCAAGTTCTTGAAATGTATTACTACTAAATTGACAAATATGTACCTACGTATGTAACAACCAACACATAAATATCACTATTTACAATAAATTAATCTGATATCATGATCCATCAGTTGGGTGTGTCAGTCGAGGGAGAGGGTGCGGCTGTGGTTGAGGGCGCCGTGTGGATGCGCACACCGTGCATTTCGGCAATCTCCGCCTTCAGGGAGTCCGTAACCAGGCGGTGCTGCTTCACTCGTGACAGACCACCAAACTCCACCGCTTCCACACTTATCTAAAATCAATTAAAGTAATAGTCAGAAATTGATAGTAAATGCACATTTAAACTTAGGATGAAACCCTTGCCCGACCGCATTGCCTTTCATTGGAAAAAAATTAAATGACACACAGTGATTAGCCTCTCAGTGACCTCTTATCAAAAAAGACTGGACAAACAAAGAACACTGACAGAAAATATACAACACATACCAGCTGCTTATATTTCATAAATAATAGAAGGTATTAATAAGATTCATACTGATTCCCTTGGCTCTGCACCCCATTGCATATGGCATGGGGACAGGGGTAGGATATGGGTTGGACGGTAGCATTGGATAGCGCACCTCGAACATGGCGCCGCAGCCGCCCGAGATGTCGCTGACGCTGACGTAGGTGATGCCGGGCAGCGCACGACGCAGCGCCGCCGTCAGCTGCTGCTCCTTGGATACACAGTGCGCCTCGAACGCGCTGCCGCCGCCGCCGCCGCCCGCAGCGGCGCCTCGCGACTGCAACAACCATCATCATCAGCCTCGCAATCACATCAACATATTGCACGCATTTATCAAAGGAACAATCAATAGATAAACATACAAGTTGAATTTTCACTGGTTCGATAACCTTCAAAAACCTACGAAACATTTTGATCTGAAAGTTTTGATGAGATGTTAGTTTAGAGAGTAACGTTTTTTAGCAACTGTTTAGTTAAAAAATCATGTTCATAATATACTCAATCAGTTAGCTTTTCAAAGTATTTTGTAATCTGAATTGAAAAATAAATAATACATTTTTTTTTGTTGACTTTGACAAGGACAACAACAAAAAAAAGACACAATTTTGACAAATGCATTTTCCTGAATTTCATTGGTTATCATTCTATCTTCTTTTCATTCTGTTTCTAGCTTGCATCGCGTCGTGCCTATTCACTCTCATGCTCTGTGTGACAGCTCACATCTAACTTCAGTCAGGTCAAATTTGGAACTGGAACACAACACAATTCAAAGGACAACACGTGTGTTTTTTGTAATGTAAAAATAATGAGTAGTTTATTACAATAATGCCACCGTTTAGATCTGGATTAAAACGTAAAGTAGCGGCAGCGAGTTCCAAAGTAGAATCTAAAGTAGCTTCTGACGAGGAGGTGAGAAGAGTGTCGCGACAGCCTGTGTTGTGGGTGTTGTGCGCAGTCGGCGGGGCCGGGTGCGGTAACTGAGCTTGTGTTGCAGGCCTCGCGTGACTCCGAACAAGACGAGGACCTGATCCCGGGGGAGATCGACTCGGGAGGCGATGCAACCGACACGGAAAATGAAGAAAATAGCGTTGCATCCGAACAGGAACAAGATGTAAGTTCCCTACTAACGTTCATGTAGGTCCTTGTATAATCACCTTAGCATTGGAGTGGACTTGGCGAGTGACTGTGGTGTTGCGTTGTTGCAGGAAGTACTGTATCAAGATGAGGCGGATTCCACATTTGGCGACGACGAGGCGGCTGCAGGCAATAGCCTCGGAAGCGACTCGTCTGTGAGTTCATACCACCCTCGCTGTTTGACGACACCGTGGCTTAGTTGGTAGTGAACCTGCCTACGAAGCTTGGTGTTCCGGGTTCGATCCCCGGCCGGGGCAAATATCTGTGACGAACACAAATGTTTGTTCTCGGGTCTTGGATGTTGTGATGTCTTGTATGTGTCCATGCCACCTGCGACACAGGGAATCCTAGTGCAGGGGTGTGAGTGTGTGAATGTTTGTTTGTTTCAATATAACTCTTCTTGATTATTATTATTTATGATACCCAGGCAGCCTAAAGTTGATGTGTGTATATCTTGGATTATTTTTTGACAGTGCACTATATTTGTCTACCTAGTCTATATTTGAAAGAGTTCACTGAGGGTGCACTAATCACTGACAGCTGTGGCAACTAGTTCCAGTCTATGGCAATGCAAGTAATCATTTCTGGGTTCTTGTTTCCAATGTCTAACACTGTGTACTTTTTCTCATTAAGAGTGATAAGCCAGTCTTGGGTCTGGAACATACTGTCTAGGTCCTTTTGGATGATGCTATGAGCAGTAAGTGGGTTAAGTACCCATAATGTTTGTGTCAACTGCTCAAAGTGACAGCTGTGACTATGTGTTGCTCTATCCTACTTTCTTCTGTGTATCCTCCATAGTGTAAGAGATACCTTTGGCTTTTATATGTAGTTATAAAATATGGGATATTATTATAAAAGACAAATAACAATTTATTGGCAAATGACAATGGGATACTATATCACAAACTGAGTGGTGTTTGAATATCATTTTGAATGGCAATCTTGCAGTTTTACCATATAATTAACCTAATTTAAATGACAATTGTGAAAAAACTCTATAATCATAAATTTTCCTGTTCAGATACTACCCGTTATAAACTAGCTGACTCACAAAGAAATTCCTCAACATTAACATTTGATTTATTGTGTGTCTTTGTAACAGGACCTTGAAGATTCAGATGCTGCAGATTCAGATGCTGAAGCTTCGGATCATATCGGAGAAGATGAGGATAGTGATGCTGAAGCTGCGCCTGCAGACGATGCGGTAGGGGCCGGGGGGGGCGCAGGGGGCGCGCACCGCACTCCCGTCACGCAGCCCGTCGTGCAGAGAGGTGTGCCTAGTACTCATTGCCAGCACACTAGTGTGTACTACTGTCCTGTGTTCGCCGATCGGTAGACCGATACCAGAGCAGTAGTTGCCAAAATTTGCAAGAGTGGAAATTTCCACTTTTTTTAAATTTAGGCAACTACTCTTCTGGTGAATGAGTTTTTGTGATGGGATACACGATCCGTTGTGCTGCCGGCAGACGAGTACTCAGCGGGCGACACCTCCGACGAGGAGGAGCGCGTCAACACGGCGGGCGCCGTGCCGCGCTGGTGGTACGACGAGTACCCGCACCTCGGCTACGACCTGGACGGCCGCCGCCTGCTGCGCCCGCCCGCCTCCGACCGCATCGACGACTTCCTCAAGCAGTGCGAGGACCCGGAGTTCTGGCGCACGGTGCGCGACCCGCACACGGGGCAGGACGTGGTGCTGAGCGCGGCAGACCTGCAGCTGCTGCGCCGCGTGCGCGCGCGCCTCGTGCCCGACGCCGCGCACGACGCGCACGCGCCCTGGCTGGAGTGGTTCAGCCGCGAGGTGCTGGCGGCGCCCGTGCGCGCCTTCCCCGACCACAAGCGCTCCTTCCTGCCGTCGCGTGCCGACGCCCGCCACGTGGCGCGCCTCGTGCACGCGCTGCGCATGGGCTGGCTGAAGACGCGCCGGCAGCTGGCCGCCGAGCGCGCCGCGGCCAAGCAGAAGCGGTTCTACGACCTGTGGGGCTCCGGCGAGGAGGAGGAGCGGCGACTGCGCGGCGTGCACCGCCACATCCCGGCGCCGCGCCGCGCGCCGCCCGCGCACGCCGAGAGCTACAACCCGCCGCCCGAGTACCTGCTGGACGCCGCGGAGATGAAGGAGTGGGAGCGGCTGGCCGAGACGCCGTGGAAGCGCAAGTACACGTTCCTGCCGACGCGGCACGCGGCGCTGCGCGGCGTGCCCGCCTACGCGCGCTTCGTGCGCGAGCGCTTCCTGCGCTGCCTCGACCTGTACCTGGCGCCGCGCGCCATCAAGATGCGGGTGAGTGCGGCGCGTGCGGTGCGTGCGGCGCGTGCGGCGCGTGCGGTGCGGTGCGCACCCTGCGGCCCGCCTGACCCCTGCCTGTCCGCAGCTGACGCTGGGCGCGGAGGAGCTGGTGCCGCGGCTGCCGGCGCCGCGCGACCTGCAGCCGTTCCCGACGCGCGAGGCGCTGCGCCTGCGCGGGCACGCGGCGCTCGTGCGCAGCGCCGCCTTCGACCCCAGCGGCCAGTACATCGTGTCCGGCAGCGACGACGCGACCCTCAAGGTGTGGGAGACCAGCACGGGCCGCTGCCTGCGCACCGTGGCGCTCGGGGAGCCGGTGGGCGCGGTGGCGTGGATCCCGGCGCGCGGCCTGAGCCTGGTGGCGGCGGCGGCCGGCGCGCGCCTGCTGCTGCTCAACCCGGGCGCCGACATCGGCTGCCACCGCGTGGCGCGCGACACGGACGCGCTGCTCGAGGAGCCGCCGCCGCAGCACGACCAGCAGAGTGAGTGCTGAGCCCGCCCGCCCCACACCGCCGCCCGCCCCCCGCCCCCCTGACCGCGCGTGTTGTTGCAGTGGACGCGCGTACGGCGGCGTGCGTGCAGTGGGAGCGCGTGCCGCCGGAGCAGTGGGCGCGCGGCGTGCGACTGTCGCTGCTGCACTTCCGGCCCGTCTCGCACGTGAGCGTCCCCCGCCCCCGCCCCGCCCCGCCCCGCCCCGCCCGGCGCCGGCGTGTGAGTGAGCGAGTCGTGTGTCGTGTGTGCAGGTGTGCTGGCACGCGCGCGGCGACTACGTGTGCGTGACGCTGCGCGACGCGGCGGCGCGCTCCGTGCTGGTGCACCAGGTGTCGCGGCGCCGCTCGCAGCTGCCCTTCGCGCGCTCTAAAGGCCTCGTACAGGCCGCCATCTTCCACCCCACCAAGCCCATCCTCTTCGTAGCCGTGAGTACCCTCCCCTCCCGCCCGTCCCGCCGCCCCGCCCCGGCTGACGAGGCGTGCGCTCGTGTTGCAGACGCAGCGCGCCGTGCGCATGTACGACCTGGTGCGGCAGGAGCTGGTGCGCAAGCTGCTGGCGGGCGCGCAGTGCATCTCCAGCCTGGCGGCGCACCCGCGCGGGGACAACCTGCTCGTGGGCACGTACGACCGCAAGTGTGTCTGGTGGGTACCCGCGCCGCCCCCGCCGCCCCCGCCGCCCGGGTAAGGGGGGGAGCGAGCAGACGAGCCTGCAGTGTGCGCTGTTGCAGGTTCGACCTGGAGCTGAGCGCGAAGCCGTACCAGACGCTGCGGCTGCACGGCGGCGCGGTGCGCTCGGTGGCCTTCCACGCGCGCTACCCGCTCTTCGCGTCCGCCGGCGACGACAAGCACATCGTCGTGTCGCACGGCATGGTGTACAAGTGAGTAGCCCGCCCCGCCCCGCCCCGCCCCGCCCCGCCCCGCCCGGCTGACGCGCGTGCCGTGTTGGTTGCAGCGACCTGCTGCAGAACCCGCTGCTGGTGCCGCTGAAGCAGCTGGCGGGCCCGGCGCCGCGCGACGCGCTGTGCGTGCTGCAGCTGGCCTTCCACCCCGTGCAGCCCTGGCTGCTGGCCGCCGGCGCCGACGCCACGCTGCGACTCTACTCGTAACGATCATCAATAAATGTATAAGTACCACACGAGATTGTTTTCTTGAAACTAGTTGTACATGGCCGTAACCAGGGGGGGATTGGGGGGGGGGGGGGGGGCTGCCCCCCTTCCTGGGAATCTGAAATACTCTGAGACGGGAAAAAACGCCGTCTGCGCCTGCATGCCAGGCGTGGGAGGCACTTATGTACGACAATACGCAATACGTACGCAAATTTTTCAGGGTTTTAATTCACTTAGAAAAATTGCTTTATCAAGGCCCAAAACAGTATATTTATAAGGAAAAAACGCTGTATTACGGCCCAAAATGAATCAGCAAAAGAAATGTGATCGCGGCGAGCGAAGCGAGCCGCAAATTTTCACGCCTATAGCCTTATACCCTTAAACACGCAATAGAATGAATGTGAATGCGGTGACCTCAGCGAGCCGTAAATTTTTTAGAGTTAATTTACTAAGAAAAATTGCTTTATCAGGGCCTAAAACAGTTTACTTATTAGGGAAAATCGCTGTATTAAGACCCTAAATTATCTAGTTAAAGAAATCTGATCGCAAATTTTTACGCCAATAGTTTAGTCCCGAAAATTTGTCTATCACCCTTAAACTCGCAATAGACTAAACGTGAAACTGCGAGCGCAGCGAGCCGCAAAATTTTCAGGGTTTTAATTTACTAGGGAAAATTGCTTTATCAGGACTTCAAACACTTACTTAATAAAACATAACATCTGATCGTTTATTAATTATTACATATATTTCTCCTCTAATTTGATCCTGAAAACTACTGCATTATACCTTCATATAATGCCAAATAGACCTAATAATAGAAATGTGATTGCGGCAAGAAAATCGAGTCACCAATTTTATAGGCCTTATCGATACATATAATAAAGCAAGAGACCCCGAATTCTTGTACATATGTTTTTTTTACGGAAACGTGTTCAGACAAGTAAAAATAACTTGGCCTATATTTTTACCCGACTGCCAAGGAAGGGTTATGTTTTTCGCGCGTATCTTGTATGTATGTATATATGTATGTATGTAAATTTCTTGGTTACCTCGTATCTCCCGAACGGCTGGATGGATATTGACTATTAACGTATCGTTAGATTCGTCTCAATAACCCGAGTGTTCTTAGATGGGTTTTTAGAAAAAAAAAACAAAATGGCGGATTTTTGGCGCTAAATAGTTGGTCGTTGAAAAAAATTTGTTTACCAAACCTATCGAGTAGGGTATCAAAATGAAGGAAATTTAATGGAGATTACAAAATTATAAATAAGTCTTATGTTTGGGTATAATTAATGGGCAATTAAGGGATTCATTTCAATAAACTTTACGCTACCTAATCAAAAACTATAAAACGGTAAGTAAAGGTAGCGTAAAGGTTTAGTGTTTTTGTTCTGTTAGATGAGTTCATTTTGAATTTTGGAAACCTCGAGCATAGCTTCCTCCATAGCCTATCTCGCTGAGCTACCTTCACGTTACTTTGTGTTGACACGTTACACTGTTTTGAGTACCTACTCTACATTCAATGTTTTTTAAATTTAATTTGGAATAGTGAATTGGCAGTGAATGTATAAATATTTCGCAGTCGGGTTTTCAGTTTTTTTAAACTTTAAGCTTGTTATTGGAAGACTGTTTGTTTGTGTGTGCGTCCATCACGTAAAAACTACTGAACGGATTTTATTGAACCACGTCCTCGGGGTTTTGCATACAAAATTTTGAAACCTGAGCGAAGCGAAGGTTGAAAAATTTTGCAGGGAGGTGGCGAGCGAAGCGAGCCACCGACCTCCGTACTGCGAAGCGGTAACCTGAGCGTAGCGAAGGTTGACGATTCGCACGTCCATCTTGGCACCTACATGCTATCTCGAAAAGTATTAGTCGTATTGACATGCGGTTTTCACACAAGGTATTTATTTTTATTCCAATTTTGAAATTTTAAAAATCCATTATGGATGCCATACAAAAAAATGGATTTCCATACAAAATTTTGAAACCTGAGCGAAGCGAAGGTTGAAAAATTTTGCAGGGAGGTGGCGAGCGAAGCGAGCCACCGACCTCCGTACTGCGAAGCGGCAACCTGAGCGTAGCGAAGGTTGACGATTCGCACGTCCATCAACGTGCTATCTCGAAAAGTATTAGTCGTAGAGTAATGCAGTTTTCGCCAAAAGTATTTATTTTTGTTCCAATTTTGAAATTTTGAAATATCCAATATGGCCGCCATACAAAAAAACATGGCTTCCATACAAACAGATTTTTTTTCAATACAAAACTTTAAACGGCGATATCTCAGCAACGGTAAGAGATAGAGGCATGGTTCATAGACTCAAAATTGTCAGTAGATTGATGGCAAAAATTTCAACTTTAATTTTTTTTTTATCTTCGATTTGAAATACTTGCATGGATATAGGGTGTTTAGATTCGCTTTTCGTTATAGAGGATGTTCCAAACTTTTTCTTAAGTGAGGGAGGGGGCGAGCGAAGCGAGCCACCGACCTTCGCATTGCGAAGCGTGTAACGACCCCCCTCTACACATTATGTCTTAACCTATTTGTGATAACCTAAATACTTATTTGAAGACCTATCTAAAGATTACAATATTTGTTGTGATTTACGAATATATTGGCCTTGTGATCGTCTAGCTTTGTGGTAGGATCTTACGATGTGCTCATGATAACTCAGATTCTTTAAAGGTAAAAGGATGATTTTCTGCTACTCTAATGATTTATCTAGATACTAAGGGCTTAGAAAGTTGTTGAATTGAATAAAGTTCACTTGATTTCAATAGACTAGTTCCATGGATCAAATGTGATCAAGTATTGAATTGAAAGAAAGATGTAGTAGAATTATCTGATTCTACTAGATCTGTCTAAATAAAACTATGAAAATTGACTCTAGTTTCTGAATAAGCTCTCTTTCGTTTAATTAAATGTGAAAGCTATTCAGCGTGACCTGTCTGGCTTAGGTTAGCAGCACCTCCTCCGCTGCAAACAATCGGATTTCGACAAAGCCTGACTTGGATATCCGTCTTCCATTAGGCCACCGAAGTGGCGTAGGTAGCGTACGAACTACCTATGAGGGACCTACTGTATTTACACTATAATAACAATTAGAGGAATTGTTATGAAAAGCTACAGCCGCATGATAATTTGAAGAATTGTCATGAAGCTGGATTCTCAATAAAACAATGCTTCGAAGTAAGTCTGAAGTCTGTTGGTTACTAAGTAGTCCTGCAAGAGAGTAAGAGGGATAGCCCAAATTTTACTTCGGAGCTTTAAAAATACTTGATTATAGTATTTAAAAGGCTCCTATTGGCTCTACTTAAATGACATGAACTATTCTAGAGTTCAAAGTAACTCAAACTAGAAAATGAGTAATGATAATGATATGAGTGATAATATATGGCTGATCATTGACCCTTTAGAATCCTCAATCTGAGTTTAATCAATCACCATATAAATAGTCTCACAATCGGAGATAAGTAGATGAGTAAATGAAGATGATGAAGAAATAGATGATATATGGCTGATCCAGTGACTCTTTAGAATCCTCAATCTGAGTTTGGTCATTCACCATATTGATAATCTCACAATCGAAGATAGGATAATGAAGAAATCGTTGATATATGGCTGATCCAGTGACTCTTTAGAATCCTCAATCTGAGTTTGGTCATTCACCATATTGATAATCACACATTCGAAGATAGGATAATGAAGAAATCGTTGATATATGGCTGATCCAGTGACTCTTTAGAATCCTCAATCTGAGTTTGGTCATTCACCATATTGATAATCACACATTCGAAGATAGGATAATGAAGAAATCGTTGATATATGGCTGATCCAGTGACTCTTTAGAATCCTCAATCTGAGTTTGGTCATTCACCATTTTAATAGAAACATATTTGGAGAATAAAGTACGTAATCAAAAATAGTAGCTGAAATAAAAACACATAATAGAAAATAAAATAGATTTTAAAATAGCAATTGAAATAATAAATCTAATTCATTCTAATATTAACAATAAAACAACATTTGACTGTTTAAGGAACCAAGAACTCTAGAACTCTTGGAAAGCAAAAGACAATTGAGAAAACTCTGAATTTCAACTTGTAGTGGAAGTCTCATTGTTAATCTAGTCTTTGATTTACAACAGTACCTACCTACCTATATTAAATTCACATCAATAACATTTTCAGAAATATCACTTTGTATAATATTTTAAATTAGTTCATAATGAAGACTTCTGTAAATCATTCCGAAGTAAAGATTTTGTTCAAAAACTTACCCAATCCATTTTCTACCAGAAAACACACAAACACATACAAACCCCATTTCACACTTTAGATATTGAAAACACAAATATTTTTACTAGATAATTTAGTGAGAAAGAACCTAGCAATCGATTCTACTGAGTATTAAATCCTTTACAAGAATTTACAAATTTTCTACCGAAAATATTCCCTATCCAAAATTCCAAACTTTTTCCTCTCACTTTTCTGACACAATTCTCGTCCGACCTTTCAAAATTTGAAAACGGATGATACAGACCAATTGACGTTCAAATAGTTTGACTTTATTATGAAATAGGTTTTATCTTAAAGTTTAGGAAATCAAAGACCCTAATATTTGTGCGTAACAGTGCGTAGTGACTACGGATCGTTACATCGCCCTTTAAATTGTATGGGATTATGTAATTAAATCATAATTATAATCCAAGACAATTTACCAAACCCTCTAAAATCACAAATATTAAATTACCTGTAAACCTACCTATCTCAAAATGTTTACCAACCATTACCATTACCTTTACCTTATTTCGTTTACCGTTACCTTTAGATTACCTTTACCTTCAATGTCAACCTTTACCATTACCGTTTTATAATTCGTTAACAGATTACGATTCTAATTTGTTATTGATTGATTCAAAACAATTTAAAACTAAATACTACATTGTTAGAATTAACCAAATCGAAAATAGCAAATATTTAAAGAATGCATTGCGGCTTTAAAAGACAGTGTCAGTCATGCACAAATACCCCCATGTTGCAGGAATAGTTTCAATCCTTCCAGGGAACCTGGCTGTGAATTAGGTCAATCCGAGTGATACCCAGAAGACGCTACTCAACAACCCAACATTCCGGTAAAATCTAGTAACGTCTTCCAGTCCCCTTCCAAAATCAAAACTTCCCCATAGGCCGTCAAAGAATAGTTAATGCACGAAAGCCACATCTCGCCTAGACACATCCCGTCAACACTTGAGATTCTCGACTTGGCACATGTTAGCACCCGTATTCTAAGACGATTTCTATTCCTTGAGTGTGGACACCTAAGGAAACATCCACATTGAGGTTTGACTGATGACAGATATAACAGAAATAAAGCGATGGCAATTCCACCACTAACACAAGATAAGTTAGAGTACAAAACTATCCCAGAATACGAGTATCAGTGTGGGGAAAATTTCACTGGCTGCATGTAGAGTATGACCATTTTACGTTATCAGCAAATAATAGTATGCTGATGATAATATTGTCAATTGACTTATCCTAACACCAATGTTAACTCCATCGTAAAATTTCATTGTGTGTGTACTGTTTGCTTGATCAACCAATAACAAACCGTTCAAGTTAAAGATACTGTTGAATCATTTAGATCGCTTCATTCAAAATACTAAATTCTATCACTAACTATAATAAAAATCCTCATTCAAACTCACAGAACAAAATTCACATTGTCTTTCGAATACCCGAACAACCCAACAGCAAACATTAAAACCAGAACTGCGAAACTCGCGTTCTGTTACGAATTTAATTAAATATTTTATTTATTTACCTCCAGTTACCTTGAAATAAAACAAATTAATTTAAAAGAAATAATTTAATACTGTCATTACTGACAGATAGCAAATGAAACTATCGACGTTGTAAATAATTCATTTACTCGTGAATATGAATCTACATTTCATTCGTTTATATCAAAATTCAAATTAGTAATCAGTTCATTAAGTGTCAATCATTCCTTAAAGGCAAAGGAATTTTTAATGGGTATTGATAGTCATTTAAAAATTATGATCATCCCTTAATTTTACTGAGATAGTGATTTATAAATCAATCAACTGAAAATAAAAACTACAAATTCGAATTACCTAATTAATTTGAGCGATATAAATATAAGCAAACCAACAAATTATAGATACCTACTATCAAGTATCTATTAATAAAAATAAGTCACTAAATTATCCAAGCGTTAAAAGTAAAAGCATAAGGTGTTAAAAATACAAAGTACATATTTTATTTATTTACATTCACTAAAAAGCATATTTATTACCTTAGCAACAAACAATTTACCTCAAATCTCAGTTATTGATAAATGCTCAATGGTGATCTTTATTATTCGTTATGAACCACCATATTATTACTTAAAGACACCTATTATTCACACCATTCATCAACCAACTGATCTGCTTTGTTCTAAAAGACCTCAAGCGCCCTTAATCACCGAAACTCCTGAACGTCTCAGCTCAACTCTCAATTTGATTCCATTTAAATCCTTAATTATTAAGAAATAGCTATTGTACAATAGAGGGACCCTATCTACTATACTCTCAAACTAATTAGAATCTACTGCTGTCTCAAAATCGTATGATACCTAAATGTCAGATTGTCTGAAGATCGGTAAGATATACGATTTGAAGTTATTGACTGACAAAAAAAAATAGTTATTTGTAAAAAATATACATACATAACATACATACGCCAATTTGTCTAGAGCCTAGACCTTAAAGACCCTAAGAAAATCTGTACGTAGGAAAAACCTTCCACGAGCTGAATAGTGTTACTCAGTTCAGCTATATCTGAGAAATCTAAACTATAATAAGTTTAATAATAATAATGATAAAACAACACGAAAGTATTAACCAAACTTATCAAATATAATAACATAAATTTTAGCAGCTTAACTACAAAACCGTAGTATTTGTAATTTATTGTCTACTTTGTTATTTAAAGATTTGATTTTTATTTTGCATGAAACCAAATTACTTAGTTACCTGGAAGAAACTTATCTACTTGAAATAATAAGACCACCCTTTATACTAAACTTTTTTTTTAAAACATACTTTTTGATGTCTCTACTCGATGAGATTCTCTGATAAAAGTTATACTCTATGTTTTGTTGTTTTATTTATTTTTGTAGTTGCTACTTTGACATCCATATCCAAAGACTAAAACTATTTTGACACATAAGTATAGTAGTATTTGCCGTCGGGTTCGCCTGCAACCCAATGTTTGGAAAACATTTTAACAACATCCATACCTGACCTATAGGTCTATATATTTACTATATAGGTTTTCGTAAAATACCATTTTTCACTCCGTTTCCCTCCGATGTAACATTCTCGTAAATGTCTATGAAAACAAAGCGCTATAGCTTTCAGAAGGTGGATGATAAGAGCCGAAGTTCGGGCTCAGTGGCGTCTATTATTCACACACACTACCCCAGGAAAAACCCACGTTCAACTATGAATTCTTATGAATAATGACAATGAAAACGTAGGACAAGCACTAAGGTAAAACTTCCGGACAAATAGACATACCAACATAATATACAATTTTACATTACTAAAATAATATTATAAATTCACTATTTTCTTTTTAATAAGATAATATCGAATTATCAAGATCATGTTGTGCGATATTTAACAAACAAGCTGTGCTTTGATAAACCCAATAAATGTAATGGATTTGGGTTCACATATGCAAATCATACACTCGCTGCTATCAAATCAAGTCTAAACCTACGTGTGACTTAAAAGTTCCTACTCCAAACCGAGTCTCAAGACTAGCATAAACAAGACAGAAAACACAGTAAGTACTCGCAAGTAGATACCCGCCCTTATTATTTTACCATCTCTATCCAAATGATAAGCCAGACCATCCGAAACAACATGACTACTTTTCTAATACTGATATCCATCCTGATAGTACGCAAAAAGAAATAGATGTTAAGAAGAGGAAAGATAACCAAGATAACAACGAAATTCTAAACTACTGCACTAAATAGTAAAAACTTGTTATAAAAGGGTTCTAACAGGGAGACCATTTGTTGAAATTTTACCATCTCACAAATGTTTGTTCTAAAACAGGAGTCGAACCCGCTCTACCATGCGTATTGTCACATGAATTTGAAAAATACAATATTCTTTCTAAAATTATCTCCCTTTCTTCTAAAAAATCGTTCCTGAGTACCGTTTCAGGAGTAGATCCTAAACAAACCGAACAAATCAGAATAAACCAGTTCCTTTGAGAGTCCTGAGTCAAATAACTACTGCAAAGTGCTCTCACCTGCTGCTGAGCAATTATCCCAGAAATAACTTACTATAATTATTTCCTCAAACCTTCTTAAATAAACTTTACAAACTAGCTTCTTTGTGTCCCGATAGTTTTACAAGTCAAATTTCCTTCAAACTTTCTTGAATAAATTTTACAAACTAACTTCTTAGTTTCCCAATAGTTTTACTAGTCAAATTTCCTTCTAACATTCTTGAATAAAATTTACAAACTAGCTTCTTAGTTTCCCAATAGTTTTACTAGTTAAATTTCCTTCAAACTTTCTTGAATAAATTTTACAAACTAGCTTCTTAGTTTCCCAATAGTTTTACTAATCAAATTTCCGTTTAATACTTTATTATAATTGCGCGAATTAATCTTAACTATTTCTATATGTAACAAATCTACTACTTAATTTTCCTTACGGTCTAAAATCTCTGACAACTATTACCCCTACTATTTAGTTTATGGAACGATGTCTGTGTATTAATTACTCTACGAAATAAAACCTTTGACAGCTGTTACTACCTTCTTTCTACAAAACCATAAATACCGTTTATGACGTTTATGACGAGTGATGTCAAAAATGACAAAATTTATGGTTTAATTGATTGATCGTCAGAACACATGAAAAATTTATTTTTTCATTTAATTTTAATAAGAATGTGGAAGTTTTCGAAACTGCCAAGAATACCTGACTTCAGGAATTACTCATTTATGTAACCGCCCTTAAAACCTGTAACCGCCCTTAAAACTAGCAAACGCTCTTAGTACCAACAGTAACGATACACCGATTGAAAATCAACCGCCCTTACAATCCACATTCGCCCTTAAAACCAACAACCGTCCTTACTGATGGAAAAGCAACCGCCCTTATAATTACAACCTACATCCGCCCTTAAAACAATAACATAAAACAAGCAACGAAAAGGGTAAATGATTCCAAGATTATTCTACCTTTTCTACAGTTACAACGGTACGAGAACGGTTCGAGGACAACGGTTTGGTGCTCAACATATCGAAGACACACTTCATCCACGTCTGTTTGTCGGGACGATTGCCTATAAATCTTACGGTCCTTGCGGGTGGAACACATATAAAACAGGCATCTACGACTACGTTTCTGGGATTTGAGCTTGATAGAACGTTGACCTGGGAGTCCCACATTGATAAAGTGTGTGGAAAGCTGGGCGGTGCCTGCCTTTGCAATGATACCACAAGACACTTCAGTGAGACCGTACTTCAAGGAGCTTGAAATAATGACTATTCCATCTATAATCATTTTTCAGGTGGCAGTATTTGTGCGCGATAACCTGACTCTGTTCAGTAAGAACAGTGACAATCACGCGTACCACACTCGTCATGACGACAAGCTTGCTAGCTTACCCCGCACACTTGCTAAGTCAAACAAGCTGACGCATATAAAGGGACCGACGATATATAACAACTTGCCAAACTCCGTCACAGATGCAAATAGTACGGTGTCCTTTAAATTTAGATTAAAGCGCTGGCTCACCGATAAAACTTTTTACAGCTATGAAGAATTCATAGCTAGTATATAACTGTAATTTATTTTTTATATTTTCTATTTAATTGTAATTACTTATATTCAAATTGATCATGACAGACAGCTGTATATTTATTGTACTGAATGTAGGTACTCTATATTTAATTATCATAAGTGACGTGTAAATATTTTATTTACTAAATAAATGATTATCATAACACTATCTGAATAGAGGTGATTATACCAATAAATTTGTTCAAACTTTGTTTGGCTTTAAACCAGACAGTCCTACACGTCAGCGTCAGGCTCATTGAATAGCGCAAGTGCTCATGGTGAAGTGGCTTGCTCAAGTTCGTGAAATAAATTCATTCAAAAGCGCAAGTGCTCGTGGTGTGAGTGGCTTGCTCGAGTTAGTGAAATGAATTCATTCAACAGTGCAAATGCTCGTGGTGTGAGTGGCTTGATCGAGTTAGTGAAATGAATTAATTCAACAGCGCAAGTGCTCATAGTGTGAGTGGCTTGCTCGAGTTAGTGAAATAAATTAATTCATTCAATAGCGCAAGTGCTCGTAATTTGAGCGCCTTGCTCTAAAACTAAAGGAAAGTATAACTGAATAACATTCTAACTATAACCTATCTGTACTATTTATATTTTTATTGTTTTTTATATATATAAAGCGCCTCGTATCAACTACTCTCGGACTCTACATCACGGGCACTACTGACGCGTATTGTGATGATTGGAGCGTTGAGTAGCTGCAGTAAAACATATCTTGCCTATAACCGTATTATTGAATATTAACCCTATATAAACCTTTCATTCCGACAGCTTGCAAAACCTAATGCCTATTGATTTTGCTAAGCATTAAATATTTTTTTTTTGAAAATCTATTACTAAGTAGATGGCGAGAATGACAGGTTTGTCAAATTCCATGGATCCTTATGATACCTCTTGTTAACAAATGTGATTTATTCACCATCTACCAAAGAAATGCCTATGAACAATAGGTAATTCATATAACTTGATACATACGTAAAAGCCTCATAACTCCTAACCCTTTATTTGTTTAATTTAAGCTATTTTTTATTGAGAAAATCATCCAACACCTCTCCATTCCAACAGCAACAAATTGTGCGAGTATCGCACGACTTAAATCTACCTGAATCACAACAAATAAACCTTTCTTCTGAATCAAATATAAAGCTTTTTAACCCTAATAACCCTTTTTCTAATCCTGGTCACGGCACCAAATTGTAACGACCCCCCTCTACACATTATGTCTTAACCTATTTGTGATAACCTAAATACTTATTTGAAGACCTATCTAAAGATTACAATATTTGTTGTGATTTACGAATATATTGGCCTTGTGATCGTCTAGCTTTGTGGTAGGATCTTACGATGTGCTCATGATAACTCAGATTCTTTAAAGGTAAAAGGATGATTTTCTGCTACTCTAATGATTTATCTAGATACTAAGGGCTTAGAAAGTTGTTGAATTGAATAAAGTTCACTTGATTTCAATAGACTAGTTCCATGGATCAAATGTGATCAAGTATTGAATTGAAAGAAAGATGTAGTAGAATTATCTGATTCTACTAGATCTGTCTAAATAAAACTATGAAAATTGACTCTAGTTTCTGAATAAGCTCTCTTTCGTTTAATTAAATGTGAAAGCTATTCAGCGTGACCTGTCTGGCTTAGGTTAGCAGCACCTCCTCCGCTGCAAACAATCGGATTTCGACAAAGCCTGACTTGGATATCCGTCTTCCATTAGGCCACCGAAGTGGCGTAGGTAGCGTACGAACTACCTATGAGGGACCTACTGTATTTACACTATAATAACAATTAGAGGAATTGTTATGAAAAGCTACAGCCGCATGATAATTTGAAGAATTGTCATGAAGCTGGATTCTCAATAAAACAATGCTTCGAAGTAAGTCTGAAGTCTGTTGGTTACTAAGTAGTCCTGCAAGAGAGTAAGAGGGATAGCCCAAATTTTACTTCGGAGCTTTAAAAATACTTGATTATAGTATTTAAAAGGCTCCTATTGGCTCTACTTAAATGACATGAACTATTCTAGAGTTCAAAGTAACTCAAACTAGAAAATGAGTAATGATAATGATATGAGTGATAATATATGGCTGATCATTGACCCTTTAGAATCCTCAATCTGAGTTTAATCAATCACCATATAAATAGTCTCACAATCGGAGATAAGTAGATGAGTAAATGAAGATGATGAAGAAATAGATGATATATGGCTGATCCAGTGACTCTTTAGAATCCTCAATCTGAGTTTGGTCATTCACCATATTGATAATCTCACAATCGAAGATAGGATAATGAAGAAATCGTTGATATATGGCTGATCCAGTGACTCTTTAGAATCCTCAATCTGAGTTTGGTCATTCACCATATTGATAATCACACATTCGAAGATAGGATAATGAAGAAATCGTTGATATATGGCTGATCCAGTGACTCTTTAGAATCCTCAATCTGAGTTTGGTCATTCACCATATTGATAATCACACATTCGAAGATAGGATAATGAAGAAATCGTTGATATATGGCTGATCCAGTGACTCTTTAGAATCCTCAATCTGAGTTTGGTCATTCACCATTTTAATAGAAACATATTTGGAGAATAAAGTACGTAATCAAAAATAGTAGCTGAAATAAAAACACATAATAGAAAATAAAATAGATTTTAAAATAGCAATTGAAATAATAAATCTAATTCATTCTAATATTAACAATAAAACAACATTTGACTGTTTAAGGAACCAAGAACTCTAGAACTCTTGGAAAGCAAAAGACAATTGAGAAAACTCTGAATTTCAACTTGTAGTGGAAGTCTCATTGTTAATCTAGTCTTTGATTTACAACAGTACCTACCTACCTATATTAAATTCACATCAATAACATTTTCAGAAATATCACTTTGTATAATATTTTAAATTAGTTCAT
The DNA here is from genome assembly GCA_932526365.1 of Lobophora halterata. Classification (NCBI taxonomy): domain Eukaryota; kingdom Metazoa; phylum Arthropoda; class Insecta; order Lepidoptera; family Geometridae; genus Lobophora; species Lobophora halterata. Next base: position 10,792,530 of record OW052015.1, read on the forward strand.
AATGAAGACTTCTGTAAATCATTCCGAAGTAAAGATTTTGTTCAAAAACTTACCCAATCCATTTTCTACCAGAAAACACACAAACACATACAAACCCCATTTCACACTTTAGATATTGAAAACACAAATATTTTTACTAGATAATTTAGTGAGAAAGAACCTAGCAATCGATTCTACTGAGTATTAAATTCTTTACAAGAATTTACAAATTTTCTACCGAAAATATTCCCTATCCAAAATTCCAAACTTTTTCCTCTCACTTTTCTGACACAATTCTCGTCCGACCTTTCAAAATTTGAAAACGGATGATACAGACCAATTGACGTTCAAATAGTTTGACTTTATTATGAAATAGGTTTTATCTTAAAGTTTAGGAAATCAAAGACCCTAATATTTGTGCGTAACAGTGCGTAGTGACTACGGATCGTTACAAGCGGCAACCTGAGCGCAGCGAAGGTTGACGGTTCGCTGCTTGTGGGTCACATTGAGATGTGTTTAGGGAGGGGGCGAGCGAAGCGAGCTCCCGACCCGAGCGTAGCGAGGCAATTATCTGAGGGATATGGGTGTCATTTTTAACTAATTTGGGGTTGAAAATTTCGATTTTGGTGTTAGAATTAAAATCCAAGATGGCGGACATTTTTTTTTCAAATTTTTTTCATGGGTGTCGTTTTTGACTAATTAGGGGTTGAGAATAAAGAATTTTGTGTCGGATTTGAAATCCAAGATGGCGGACAATAAATTATATTACAAAAAATTATTCTTCGAAGGATGAAGATGTGGCGCTTAATAATATTGCCTATTTTAATTTTTGTTAATCGATTTCGGAAAATAAAAATATATTATAATTTTTTTTTCTTTTCTTATTTCATAAAATCTTAAAATAAATCACTCGCGAGCTGCTTGCAGCTCGCGCACCGCCCAAAAAACTAGTCATGGTATAAAACTGTATATGTGATCAGTTTTACACATGTAACTTTCTAGACCAAGTCTGTTACAAAATCAGCGGTGATTCTCCACCCGGTGGGCACCGGCAGCAGGCGATTTTGTACGCCGGCGGAGGCTGTGATACTTGTCACCATTTACAATTTCATTCGTATCATAACGTTAATAATAATAACATTCAGTCAGTAGCTGTGTGCTGCCTGTGAGTAAGGGTAATTGCGTGACGGACGTCGCGTTATGCGTGAATTATAATATGATATTAGTCAGATTAGGCTACTGATGAAAAATAGCAGTGTGTTACAAAATCACCGGTGATTGAGCTATTACAAATTTGATATGTGACAATGAAATAGAAGTAGCAATCATTTCCATGCCTATCTTTCATTCATCGCGTCGCTATCAGTTGTGCTAATTTGCAAAGTTGAAGGCTTCGGGCACTACAATACTAAAAATTCAGTGCTAAAAATACATTTCTAAGCTGTATTTAGTCTTATAAAAATATAAGACCTGATTTCACCCTGATTTGCACAGCATACAAAAGAAAATTATGAAAAAATATATATTTAGAGGTTTTTAGGGGGATTGGAAAAAATACTTGGAGGTATTTGGTATGGGTTAGCAACACTGCCTGCAGGCAGTCACAGAAAGTACTCTGTGGTACTCAGCGTTGCCAGTACGTACTAAAAAGTCAGATTTACGTACCTTTTGCCCCCTATACGTACTTTTTACGTACCTTGGCCTATTACGTACTTTTTAGTACTTAAATCAAATTTGACAGCGAAGAAAAAAAAATAGTTTGGTTTTACAATAACGAAACGCTTTTCATGTTCTGCGTTTCATTTTTCCGTTCACTATATTATATATCTATGGTTTGGATAGCATCTCAACGTTGAACGTGCTTTTAGTACTTTTGATTAAAAATTTGGTTGGTTTCCAACCGCATCAAAGTAAACGTACAATGAAATTACATTAAAATAATCTTTGAGTTACATCTAAAGCACATGTTTTTGTTCGTGTAGCATTAATACAGTTCTTTAACGTTGTTTTAACATATACATACATGCTTTAAATAGTATATTATATGTACCTACTTTAAAATAAACGATTGCAGTCGAAAGTCTACCATAAAAATAATGATTCCGTCTGACTGTCAGCAAGCCAACCTTAAAAAAATTTGATTTGAAGCAATTTCCCACAGTTAACCAAAACCTTTTGACTGCTGTTTTTTTGTGGCTCACTGCGCTCGCAATTTATTTATTTATTTTATTTTATTTCATACACAAATTACGTACCTATGTGCTTTTGTGGCTTGAGAGTCCTATTTTTTTTTTTAAACTTTCAAGACTATAAATAAAAGTTGTAAAAAATTTGCGGCATGCTACGCTCGCCGCGATCACATTTGTTTTGTTGGGTGATTTTGGGTCCCGATAAAGCGATTTTTCATGTTACGTTAATAAAAAAATCTAATGTGCGGTTTGCTACGCCCGCCGCTATTACATACATATGTGTTGTTGCGTGTTTTATTATCCTAATAGACTGATTTTCTAAACTCAATAAAAGGCGTAAAAAAATCAGGTTTTTGTTATTGGGCGATTTTGGGTTGTGATAAACCGATTTTCCTTAGATAGATTACCAAAACCCTAAAAATATGCGAGTCGTGGCTTTTAAGGTCCTGTAGAGTGATTTTCCGCGTTAAGGTTTGTGATTTTGGGCCAAGTTTCAGCAAATTTGTGGCTCGTTTTGCTAGCTGCGATCAAATAGGTACCTACTCTATTGCATGATTAAGTTGCCCAGCTACCTATAGTGATTGTAGAAAAAACAATGATTTTCATGTTCCTTAGATCACAAAACTTACACTATTAAACGCAGAAAAAAATCTGATTTGCCACTCCTCCTGGACCAAAAGCTGGGTACGCCCATGTACGTAGGTAGTTACAGCGAAAACATTTTGAAATTACGTACCTTTTTGTCAAATTATGTTCCTTTTTTGCTGGTTTTACGTACTATTTCGAGTATGCTTACTGGCAACACTGATGGTACTCTGTCTGCTGAGCGAGTATGGAAGTTTTACGCTTACTCGCTGAAGTTCTCAACAGACTTTTCTAAACAAGCTGATAAATGTTAATTACATAAAAAGTGGCATTGTAGGTTTTGTACTGTTTATGTACGTAGAGTATTGCATGGTACAGCATTTTATTGAATCATTTTGAGTGGATTATTGTTCCACAGTTTATATTTCCTGTCTGATACATTTTTATCTCGCATCTATTTGCCGCTCAGCCGTCGAAACGTTATTTATAATAACTATATTTTGATCGAAGTTGAATTTATGAGTTTAGTGTGTGTACCTAATCAAAACCGGCGTGGCGCCGGCGCCGGCGGGCTCACTAGTGCAGCAGTGCAGCAGTGGTCGCTCACATGAAGAGTTGAGATTGTTGTGTTGTGGGTGTGTGTGGTAGTGGTGGTGCAGTGACTGCGGTGTGCGCGATGTCGGGCTCGGCGGGCGCGGAGTCGCCGGCGGCGGCGGCTGGCGAGGATGCGCCGGAGCTTGACGAACGCGACCTGGAGCCGCACACGCCCATGAAGCGCCTCGGCTCTACGCGCAAACTGGCCGCCTTTAACAGTAAGCCCTGCCTTAGTGCTGCACTCACTACACCATCAGCTTGTTATTTTAATTATTTACAACTAGCTGAGAATTGTACATTGTTGATGTTGGTTGTTCCACCTGCGTAAGAAATGTCACAGTAAGCAAGTCAATCAATACTCCCGCATTTTCAATACTTCTTTTTGCCAACTTTTACATTGAATTTAGTAGAAAACTGAAATACATGCCGGTATTTATCATCAGAGATAAAAAAAAATCTACTCTCAATCAGAATCAGATATTTTCATTATCTGAGGAAATAGGTTCATTCAACTTTGGGTCTTTTAATCAGATATCACACCAAAAAAAATAGAAATATACCCGCGCATGGTGCCTGGGACCGAAAGTTTGAGTGCTTGTTTTTTAATATTTTACTTACTATAAATGTTTAATTATTACTTAGGGATGTGTTTGTAAGAAATGAACCAATAAAATAGAAATATTTGCTTTACCTAATGGTAACTTAGGTACAGTCTCTTAAACATTATCCTAAAAAAATGCAACATTTTCTTACTTGCTACGAAAGAAAACATGAACATAAACAAACTTTTTTTTGAAATAAACAAAAAAACTCAAATGTTTTTAGATAACAATATGAGAAACATAAAAAAATCCTTAGTTAAGTTGGATTTATAATTGGTCTTATAGCAAAGTGTTGCTGAATGGTATGCCTTGCCAACATGCTTCTCAATTTATGAATATCTAAACTACTGAACCCATTTAATTGAAATTTGTGGAAATAAATCTGAAAGTATTACCATTCTAATAAAAAAAAGGACAACCAAATTGCGAATCCATTCTTTTTGACAGAGCGAGCGCAAAGCATGAACCCAAGGTCTCAACTTCAGCTTTTGTATGTCTGTCTGGCCACTGTCGGGGCGCTTATTTTATTACCACTACTCCACAGACTACTGAGGACTAGAACACTACTTGACTCGCGGCGCAAGCTCTACAGCTCAAAGAGCCACTGGTGTTAAGTTGTTTAATTAATATAAACATCTCTTCAGTATGTCCGAGCCATTTTACATGTTTTAAAACTTATTTAGGTATAAAAACCAGCAGTAGCTAATCATACATTTTAAATATTATGTAGCAAATGTACGTTTTTTTTAAAGTGTTGTATTTCTCGGACTATGTACTTAGTTGGTATTTTTTCTTCTTTTTTTCTGGGTACACGTAGCGCCCTCGACAAGTTCCTGCCGGATTATCCATTAGGACATCCTATAATAAAAATTGTGACCCAAAATAATTTAATTAAAAATTGAGTTTAAAAATTAAAATCTCTTGCAATTTGCTCTCTCTTCTCAATGCTCTTATCTTAGGGGCGCGTAGTTCCGTCAAATAGGCATATAGGGTTGTCCCAAGCCGCTTGCAAAATACTTCGCATGGACTCAGCTGCCGTGAACTCTGAATGACCCCGCCAGGAAATACAGTAAAGAGAAGTAAGCAGTAGGATAATTTTATTTTGACGACACGGATGGTCGAGTGGCAAGTGTGTTAGATTGCCACGCTCGGTGTCGCGGGATCGATTCCCGCTTAGGACAAATATTTGATTCCCATATAGTTATCTGGTTCCCTTCTTCATAGGATTTGCGACGTAAGGCATGTGGTATCTTTGTAGCTCTTCTTTGAACACTTTCCAGTAAGTTGATGTCCTTGTGGAAGTACGGACTCCACACTTGGTACCCATACTCAAGCAGTGGTCGAATGTAAGTTTTGTAGATCTTCAGGAAGACATCTACTGTCAGTGTTTGAAAGGATCTTCGAATGACATAAATAAAGGAGTTGGCTTTTTTAACAATTGCGGTTATGTGCTCTTCCCACTTCAGGTTTGAAGCAATGTTAACCCCTAGGTCTCGTTGAACGTCCACTGAGGCTATAGCGTTTCCATTTAGGCTATATGTAACTTTGGGGTTGTTTTTGCCAAGATCGAGGATATTGCATTTGAATACGTTCAACTTGATTATCCAGTCCATGGTCCAGGTCTGAATGCGATCGAGATCTTGAAGCTGTCCAGCGTTCGTGAGTGGGTTAGCGAAGAACTTCCCATCATCAGCAAAAAGGCAGATTGAGATTCCAACATTTCAATCAGGTCTGTAATAAAAATTCCAAAAAGGTGAGGGGCAAGTACTGAGCCCTGCGGCACCCCACTTGCCACCCTCTTTTGCTTAGATAAACTGGTACCCACTCGAACTTGGAATGTTCTATCTTTCAGATAGTTTCCTATCCAACGGAGTAATGTGCCACATATCCCAAAGTGGTCTAGCTTAAGTAGGAGTCGTTGGTGGGGAACTTTGTCAAATGCATGTTCAAAGTCTAGGTATATTATGTCCACAGGTCTCTTTTTGTCTATGTTCTTACTCCATGCATGAACACATGTCAATAGATTCGTGACCGTTGATCGACTTCTGACAAATCCATGCTGTTTGGTCGATATGATACATTCTTTGTTAAAAAATTGTGTTAGATGATGGCATATAATTTTTTGATTTTGATTTTTACTATCACACTTGTTAGACTGATGGGACGGAAGTTACTTGGCTGGGTTTTGTCTCCTTTTTTGTAGATTGGGGTGACTATGGCATGTTTCCAGTCCTGGGGAAGGTGCCCTGATTCAAAAGATCTGTTCATAAGTTCAGCTAGAGGGCGGGCCAGAAGTTTTACACAGTTCTTGAGAATACAGGATGGTACATTGTCTGGCCCTGGCGAGGACTGTGCATTCAAACTCCGTACAACAATTTCTATGTCTTTTGCTGTGAATGTAATATCACTGAGGCTATTCTCTACTCGCGCCACTGTTGTTATCTTGGTATTCTGGTCCACGTCAGGTTCTTCTGAGTAAGCTTTAACGAATTCGTTCGCAAATACCTCTGCTATGTCTAATACACCATTATACCTAATATAATTATTAGGTATAAATAAATAAAAATCACAAAAAATATTTGATTATTTTTTCATTTGTTTATAACATTTCCAATTTTCCAGAAAAATGTGTTAAGATTTATTAATCAACGCAAATCGTGCAATCAGCACACCAAAATTCTCCTGTTTTCAGTTTTGAAGGATCCCAACTCTCCGCAGTTTTTAAAAGAGATGCTATGGTTATAGGCGGTACTCGTCAAATTGTTAAAATTGATTTTTCTAACTCAAACCCATTAACATACAACAACATCGTTATTAGTTTCTCACCGATAGTTAAAAACCTAGGTATTCATATTGACAACAACTTAAAGTAGACAGCACAAATTAAAGAAATTTCGCGGAAATTTTTTGCAACTCTCCATTCAATCATTCGTTTCAAACACTTCCTACCATCTAAAACGAAATTATCCCTAGTTAACTCTCTACTCCTTCCTATTATTGACTATGCGGATATCGCTTTCGTAGATATTTCGGAAGAATTTCTAAATAAACTTGATGGATTGCTGAACACTTGCATTAGATTCGTATACGGCCTTCGTAACTATGACCACGTCTCTGAGTACCGAGCCGAGCTCAAATGGTTACCGATTCGTGAGAGAAGAAACTTGCGCATTGTTTGTCTTCTCTTTTCAATCCTGAAAGACCCGCACTATCCTGAATACCTAAAGAGAAAATTTTCTTTACTAACCGACACACACGAGCGAAACTTAAGGTCCACTAATACCCTATACTTCTTTCTGTACCCAAACACTCTACCTCATTCCGCGGCAATTCCTTTGAGGTAACGGCTGTGGGCCTCTGGAATGCTCTGCCGACTGACATTAAATTGGCAGCTAGTAAACCCACGTTCAAACGTCTTGTTCGTGAATTTTATTTAAAAAAGGTGTATTCTGCTTCCTAGATGTTATATCGATGCCCTACAATGCCTAGTTATCTTTCCTCCTTTTACAAAATCATTTGTTATTAATTCCTACCCGGCCTATGATATTATGTTACTGATATATAATTCTATATACCTATTTCATCTTTATTTTATATTATTACCTATTTATTTATTTTATTTATTTAGTGTAAGGAGCTATTTAAGATTTTCATCAGCTGATAAACTTTTCTCTCCTACTGCTTTCTCTGCAACCAAATTTGTTTAATATGTGTAACTTACTTAAAATACCATTCTTTATGTGATTTATTAGTTAGCACGCCAACATTTATCAATACCTATAAGTTGGCCGGTAGAAAATGCTTTAGCATTAAGCCCACCTTTTCATCTTATCTTGTATTTTGTGCAATAAAGAATATAATGTTTACTTATTTGTCCGACACCCATGACTGCAATCTCAGATCCTCTAATACTCTATGCCTACAGATACCCAAATATTCTACAGCATTTCGAGGAAACTCTTTTAAGGAAAGCTGCAATGGGGCTGTGGAATGCCACTCAGTATTAAAATGGTACCCACCAAACCAGCTTTCAAAAGATTAGTCCGTGAACACTATTTAAAACCCACGAAAAAATGTATGTTTGTATCATTTTATAATATATATAAATATATTATTTATTTAGTAATTTTATATTAAATATATTTTATGTTAAATCATGTCAAAATTATAAGCCTGATTTAGGTAATTAGCATTTAAGTTGTACGGCATTTTTTTCTTTTTCTACCATCAACTGGTTAACTGGTAGAAAATGCATAAAGATCCTCCATTTGTACTACATTTAAGTGTGTGCAATAAAGTATTAAATAAATAATAATTATTAAAAATTGTGTAGGCACTTATGATCTTAAAATTTTACAAAGTTTATTTCTTGTAGGTATCTTGTACCCGATAGAAGCATATTCGGTATCTGTGTGTGGTGTTTCATAAGAATCAGCAGGTGGCAGATTCATTACCGTGGTGGCGTCCATGTCAGTTTCCTGACTAACTGCCCCATTGACTTGTAACGATCTTCAGTATCTAGTCATACTGATTTTCATAAACTATGGGACTATGACAGAGAATTACAGACTTGACAAACTAAATAATGTCGTGCATAATTAATTTGTGATATCTGTCTTCGCGCGAAAACTGACACAGGTCCGGCCTCCGTAAGCTCCAGCGCGCGACTTAGCGAGCCTGCCAAGCCGCCGCGCTCGCGAATTTGTAGTTATTTAAACTTAGTAAAAAAGAAAATTGTTTTATCAAGTCAAACTCTACGAATTTGTCTAGAAATATTTATTGTCTATAGTTAAGTGCAAAAATTAATTATAAAATATCATGAGGCTATTCATGGTTTTGAAGAGAACACTACAAAGAGGGGCAACATTGAGATTTTTTTCTATAGAGTGAAGTACTTATGATCTTGTAACTGGCTACAAATTTGGCTAGACTATATCCTCAACTTATGCATCTTTTTTTTCAGAATTTATAACACTATTAACACATTCGATTTCTCAGATGGTTTTAAAAAACTCAAAAATGCGCACTTAGTGTGACTGCGCCGCCTTAAGCTTAAAGTAAAAAAAAAAAACAGAAAACCTGACTCCGAAATAATTAAACATTCACTGTCAAATCATTATTCCAAATTAAATCAAAACATATACATATTTTTGTAGTCTCCTTTAGAATACCTTCATTTTGATACCCTACTCAATAGGTTTGCTGCAACCATCGTCTCGGTTGTGTGGAGCATGTCCAGGAGCCGCCCGTGTTCCCACTAGGGCTTTCAGTCTCGATGACTTTCTGAGTCCCGGGAAAAAAAAATCGAGACTCGATGCGGTCTCGAAATTCCCGGGAAAAACGAGACTTTCGAGACTATTTCAATAGTACTTATAGGCACACTAGGATCGGAATTTAGACAGTCAAAACAAGATATTTTAATCTAGTACTTTAATAAACAACTCAACAAGTTAACATCTATTACTTTTATTAAAAAAAAAATCACTTTGAGCATCAATATTGCGTCAAAAAGCATGTTAGAGTACAATAATTTAATTATTAAATAGTGCATAGGTACTCTACGCTGTCATTTCGTGTCATAATGTTGCAACAAAAAACACAAGTAGGTACAACATGAAATTCATGTAAAATCCAGAAATCAATCAGATGTTTTATTAAACGTGTCTTTGGATACTATCCGTATATGTATCCTACTAAATTTCTAATAATTAATGCCTGGGATATAACTCCCTGGAAACTAGGAGAGCTTGTGACCAAATGACAACGGTATGTAAATTGTTCCGCGGGGTTATTGATGCTCCTGATTTACACAACGACTCGCTTCGACTGTTCGTTCCAAATAATTACACGCGCGCTAGGAGCCACAGACTATTTGCGTTACCACCGAGTCGCACCGTGGCTCGCACCCACTCTCCACTGCCTCGCACCCTTACTGCTCTTAACAAGGTTTTGACGAGAAATCCTGATTTGGATGTATTTGCGGATGAATGGAAGAAGCTGATGATAGAGTGCCTGGTGTTTTGTGAGAGTGATGAATGAAAATAATAATGAATTAATTGCTAATGATATTATTGACATGTGGTACTTTTGTTTATTGTTTAATGATTTTTTATTTTATTTTATGAACATGTGTTTTAATTGTAACTAGAACTATATATTAACAATTAATTAGTGTAAGTGGTCTGTGACCGTTCTGATTAAAATAAATAAATACAAATACAAATACAAATTAACTTATTTGAAAACATCTTATAACTCTACCGTGAATTAGATAGATACCTTTCAGCGAACCTTTTAGCTAACACATCACAGTTTAACTTTACAATCTAGTATTTAATGATGTTCGATGTTCCAGATTTATCAAAATCCGCGTTTTTCTTCGAAATATTTTAATTTTTAATTTAGAATTAAATCGTTCCACATTCCACATTTATTTGCCCTTTTTAGCAGGCTAAAGTCATAAGACTATACCACTTTGTCTTAGGATGGGTTTGTAAAAATTTTTTTTTTTTGTATGCATATATTTAGGTTTTGCATGTTTTGGTTGTGCTATTAAACTTTTAAGACTATAAATTATGTATTCACATACTTCATAATCTGATGGTTAAATAGACGTACTACGAAAAATCCTGACATCTTACTGTAAACTCTATTTAATGTGAATAAAAGTACATTTCATTTCATTCCATTTCTTATCCTTGTTTTAGATTATACTTAGGGCTACTCTACACTGAATATTGTTAACATTTTTCTAAGTATCGAAAGTCTCGTTATTCCCGGTACCGAAACCATCAGTCTCGAGTCTCGAAAATAACAAAAAATTGTCGAGACTCGGGATTTTCGAGACCGAGACTCCCGGGATGAAAGCCTTAGTTCCCACAGACGCCCGCCGCCGCCCGGCCGGCCCACGCGAACCATACTCCGTCCGATTCCACAGAGTTCTTACTCAATCAGGAGCACGGTCATTTCGTTGACGTCGCTCACGTCGCGCGTCGTCGTGGTAAGCGTAGGTGATACGCCTACCTACTAGGGCACTTTTTTTTGTTTTCGATATATTTTTAAATATCGAACATAATTACAATTACAACGAACAAAGAATATTTAGAGAGCTAATTACAGGTTCCCACGGATAGATATTATACGGAAAATGCTGGTAAACTAACTTAAGTTTAGAGCTTACTTAAGAAATAAAGAATAGAAGAACAACAAGATAAAGAAACTCAAGACTAACTAATAAAGAAACGAATGCCACTGGCGTGTTATTTAGACATTAATTGTACGCTAAGAAGAAGAGAAGGACTAACTGCTCAGCCGCGCTCGGGCCGAGGGGTGCTGGTGCAGAATAGGTCAATGTCTACGCCACGCCGTGCCGTGGCCACGCTTACAGAACTTATTATGGTTGTTGCTCGCTCGCAACAGGTACGAGTTCATTCGATTTATTATATATTTATTTATTATATTGATGTTACTCGGTATTCGGTATACTCTCCATGCCTAGATATCTTATGCGTACGAGAATGCTGCATTTATTGGTAGATGGTAGCTAGATGCATCGCCAGTGATCGCGAGCGACTACGATCTAGTGGTGCGCGCTCGACGCTCGCGCCGCCCGTCTGCCGGCCGCCGCGCGCCGGCGCGGGGCGGCGGCGCGCTCGCTATATATAGCCGCGCCTGGCCTGAGCCGGCCCCCCGCGCCCCCCGGGCCCCTTAGCCCTGGCTGACCTGACTCACCCGACACTGACCAATTTGAAAGTATATCCTCTTAAACAATCAACTCGATTTTTTCAAATCGGTTTATAAACAATAAAGCTCCTAAGGACCTATCTAAGGACACTTGAGTTATTGAAATCCATCCAGCCGTTTGGAAGATAGGAGGTAACAAAGAAATTTACATACCTACATACTTACAAGATACGCGCGAAATACATAACCCACTCTTGGCAGTCGGGTAAAAATATTGTTTAATGTTCATTTACTTAGTCATACTCGTAAACAAGCTATCGATATTATGAAGATTTCTTCGTGCGCCGAAACGGAAATAATGCCGAAAAGGTTCGCCTTTGTTTAATTTCCTCGCAGTTAAAATTAAAAAATCTCGTGTTCCTGAAACCCATTTTATCCTCGACTTAAATATCCGCTCTCGCCTTCAGCTCGGGCTGATAAATCTCTTATAAAATGGCTCGTTTGAGGCTCTAGGTGTACAAATAAGTATTCCCCGACGCAATCAAAGCATAACTACGCGTGTTTGGCCGTGGAAGTACCAAGTAGCTATTTCCAGTGCGAGCCTAAAATAGAAGTTCATGGAATGAATCGATAAACGGATCACCATTGTCTGTACCTTACCTACTGTGTGCTGTGCAAGTTGTGGTAGATAGGTTGAATGTATGTATGATGTACCCTGTGCCACCTGTGCTGTGCGGCAAATTGTGGTCGGTAGTTTGATTGAACGTACCATGTGATGTATGAAAGGAAGACAACCAAGGTACCAGCCGGGCTAACATGACTGTCGTGAGATATGTCACTCTCGACTCGACATAAATTGTCGATCGTAAGTTATATCTCGATTTCGCTTACATGAGCACTTCATGGGAGATACATCTCGTTGTCAACAAAGCAATCTCGCTCGATGTGATTAATGAATCATCGAATTCATCAATTAAACAATACCTACTCACTGATTTGAATAAATTATGCATTATGTGTAAATAAATTTGTCATACAAAAATATAAAGCGTATCAAAACAAGGTTGGTACGTACGCACAGTGGCGCCTCCACTATTTTCTACTCTTTTTTGCCAAGCTTTATGTACGTCGCTGGTACCAGTAGCGGCTACGAAAAAAAAATCAATCGGAGCACAAAGGATCAAATACATTAAAAAATTATATGATCTTTATCTCTATCTTGTCAATGCGCAGTTGGAGAGCAATAAGATATTGAACACGAGCTCATAAGAATGCCTATGGTAGAAGCCTGTGTACGTACATACATATATCATCTTCTCACATTTTGACGCGCTCGAAAATAATGACGAGAAACATTTCATGAAGAAGTGTCACAAATCGACAAAAATAAGGCTTATTGTTATCATGTTACGGTTTGTGAGAAAAACACCACAGATTCGGCCTTCTAGATACATAGTATAATATACAAGTTCTTTAGGGCTTGAGAAACAATCTTATTTTGACAGAAGGGGATGAGTCGTATGCAGCGTCATGTTAGAATCAGACGACAAATAGAGATATATCATGTTTAGTTGACAAAATGCGACGAGAAGATTTTCTCACGGTGCACATGTTAAGCAGGCAGGTAGGGTAGGTTAACGCTGAAAGATACTCTCCAGATTTATGACGTAAATCGCTTGTAACAGTACAACCCAACGATCATACACTTTATCTACAACGTAACGATAGCACGAGTTAACTAACAAGTGCTGCCATCTTGTTACATCTAGTTGTTTCAAACACGTGTTTTAAATCAACTTGTTTTAATCATGCCAAGCCTGGACATACGATTTTTTTTTCACGGAGGCCTTTGCTCACGCTACGCGCTCGTTCGGTCAATAATGAACAAAAGTAAGTATAAAAAAAATTAAAAGTTAATATTAATAAAACAAAATGTGTTCGGTTTCAAAACTATAAATTCCTCAAACACAACTCAACATTTCAAACAAAGGTAATTCTGTGAGTGAAGTAGATGATATTAAATACTGTACCGTTAATATTAAGCTTTTTGCTTATAGAGAGCAGCATTTGATTTCCGTTCGAGTTAGTCAAGTGCTGATAGTCCATTTCCGCCGTAAGTGGCGCCACCTAGCGGCTTTGTGTGGTATTTTTATGTCTACCGATAATGGCCGCTCAATTACTTCTCATTGGCGTTTTGTATTCCGCCGAGTTAACACGTCCGAACAGCTCCTACCTAGGACTGTTCCATACTTATCAAAAGGGGAAAATGTAAGTACCCTCTTTTCTTAATGTAGCCGATATGGCTTTATTAAATTGAATTATTTAACGGTTTATTCCGTTCGGTATAACATGTATGTGTATACAAAATAAAGATAAAGATATTGTCCATCCGCCCAGGTTTGTGTAGCAGAAACACTTGATGAGATTCCCCAGTTACATAAGAAAAAGTGTTTAAATTTAAATTTATTGATCTAGATAGCGTGAATTTGCGCTACAAGCTATCTATATAGCTATCAAGCTCAAGCTGCAGGTCATGCAGCCCTATAAACGGCAGCTCGTCGAACTATCCGAGCAGGATTCTGCGCGTGAGTGCACTATATTCATGAAAATCGGTGAGCTACGCAAACTTTTTGAAATTTTGATTGAAGTGATTCTAATAGTCTTTTCGGGTCAGTGGTTCAACGTTTATTTTCCTAGTACGCAAGTCCACGACTGGTGCTATTACTAAAGAAATAAACTTTCATATTAAACAACGTTACGAACGTTTTAATGATAGTATGAACTTGAGTACTTAACTGTTCTACGAAGTTTTTTGTCGAAAAGCCATTGACATAGGAACCGTCTGTTCCAAAAGATCCGATGACTAGTTCTAATGTAGGTTCAATCTTTTAGATGTTTTTTGGTTAGTATGTAAATATTCCTACACAATTCTCATTTAGACCACTCCAGGTGGCATTGTCTAGCAAACAAAAAGGAGAAAAATACGTATAAGTACATGCACCTTACGTTGTGGGAGTAGGTATCATACCTATTCAAGAGAAATAGGTTTTCTTCAGAAAGCCCGTAAGATTTGAGCAATAATAATACCTAATTTAATTGTTTTTCGACTACCTACCCGATTTTTATTGAAATTAAATAATGTTGCAAAATTATTCGGATTTGTTGTAGAAATCATTTCTACCACCAAGCAAGCCCTCACACAAATAATTTAGAGTCACACCTCCTTAGAACAGTAATTTTGATTTGAATACGCAGTAATTTTCTAGGTTGTAATAGTGGTGTAATAGTAACAATAAAAGCTTAACATAAGGGTAACCTATGGTTTTACAAAAGATGTACTGTGTCTGAAGCAAGACATGTATAATTAAAAAAAAAAAAAAAAAAAACATATGTTATGAATTCTCCGTGGATTTCAATTTCGGGAACTTTGAGTAATTACAAAATTTGAGAGATGTTAAACTGCTTTAATTTACTGTACATGGAAATTAATCTTATGTCTCTGCTCACGCAAGGCATCATTAATCTGCCAACAGGTTAAAGCTAACGTCCGGGGGATGTATATAAGTATTTAAAGTATTTATTTTTCTTTCGTGCATTATTAAAGTACCGACTTTGATTCAAGTTTTTATGATGTCTCTGCTCACGCAAGGCATAAACAATCTGCGAACAGATTAAAACTAACCTCCGGGGTGTAGATAGTGTTTATTTTCTTTCGTACACTATTAAAGTAAGTACCTACAACGAGTCAAGTGTTTATGATGTCTCTGCTGACGGCAAGGCATTAACAATCTGTCGACAGATTGTCTGCCGACAGATTGGAGCTCCCATCTCGAGGGTGAGGAGCAAGTATTGATTTAATGACAAGACTTTTATAATATTTTACCTTGTAGTGTTCCACTACCTACATTACTGTATAGTCTAACCGGATGCATTTGTTTTTGGCAAACCTTAAGCTGCAAACAGATCTGAGTATAAAAGTTTAGCTTTTAAGGACATAGTTCCAGTACCTACATTGAAATCTATAGATGTTTCTGTCTACGACAAGACATCAGCAGTTTTAAAACGGTTGCTCCATCTTAAATATTGATGTCGAGCCCGTACTGCTTTCATAAACCAGACTCAAATAGGCACAATAGAACTATTGGATACCTGCTCACTGCAAGGCATCAACGATTTGCAAACAACTTAATTTTAGGTTCTGTAATGCTTGTATAACCAGGTTTACCAGGGAATGTTAATAGTAGCGTAGGTACGCATTGAAGCGGCAAAACATTACCAGTGAATCACGAGATTCCCAAAGAAGTTACGCAAGACTGTTGTATTGGCTACTTCCCAGTTCGTACACTCATTTTACTAAACTTATGGGTGACTCAACTCACGTTAAGACCACCAAAATAATCGAACTTTGTGTGCTCGATAGCTTGTAATAAAGGAAAGTCCTTGTTAAGGATAAAAAATATCAATAATTTATAATTATAAAATAATTTACAGCATACTATAAATTCATCATAACTTAGGCTAGAAATCGTGATATATTTTTTCAACTCTCTTTCGAGAAATGAACTACTTATATAATGTTTTTATCAGATACCCTCATGGTATTTTTTAAAATAAAATTGTTTATATAAATGACAACAAGTGCTCGTCTTGTCCATTATTTGGCTCGAACCTTGTATTTTAGTAAAGTATCGTAATATTAAACGTTTCAAATAAAAAATAAAAACTAGCAAGTAAGTACCCTACTTACTTATCGATATCACTCTTATCAAAAATATTACTTCCAAATATTGTCAGTAGGTACTTTATGAGATCTAAGCTGTCGCCTCCAAATTAACATAAATGCACTAGATGCCTGTGTATCTTCTTAATTGTAATATAGGTACGTAAACTACTACGGAAGTAGGTACCGTATCATTTAAAGCTGTTCAACAATGAACACTGAATAGAACATGATACAAAATAGCATGCCTGTAAACTACAATCGTTTATCCTAATTGAGTGTTTAGCTCTGTTGTCAAGAGTTCTAAATAAGCCTCCCAAAGGCTTCAGACTTACAATATAAACGTACGTCAGACCTTAGTTACAAATGAACTAAATAGTTTTTGAGCTTATTATAAAAGTTTTAAATTAACATGATCGCATTAGTCTAAGCAGACACTTATCTGGCTCGAATGATAAGATTTTTTTTGTACATGAACATATTATTGCCATAACTATAAGTTCTAGTTTATTTAAACAGTTGATATACCTATGTCTAGTTAGTAGGTATATGGCATATAATTTATTATATATTTAAAGTATACTATATTTATAGTACCTAAATATGAAATATTTTGAATGGCTACGACTGCACCTAGGCAGGTACATAATTTTTCATGTCTTTATTGAGTTGCTTAATAGGCAAGATCAAATCACTTAACCCAACATACTGATTGCCCAATATCTTATCACTTTATGTATGTTCATGCATTTTATATAATTATCATGTGCCTGTCACTCAGGCTGTTGACCGATGCTGGATTCCAAAGTTTTCAGGTATATGATATTCGTTAGCTATCAAACGAACTTCACAAGCAATTGCATACCGACTACGTTCGATCTTAAATTCATTAAACTTTGTTCATGAAAAATAAAATGTTATGGTTATAATGAACAACAACAAAACAACTGAAATGACATAATATCCTAATATCATCTGGCGAACATTTGCAAACAAGAATGGCTCTCATTCATTATAACGATATAACGGGACGCTGACTTGTCAGCTCACATGATTTCTCGATTTTGGAATCCTTCCCATATTGGTAACTTTTAACGTAACTCTTAGTTTTATGAGTAAACGTAGTAGGATAATAAACTGATGTTAAAGGTATACATCAATAAAAATTGTCATTTGGCATAACCGACATGAATCAATACTTACAATTCATACCTATTTTCCTTAACGCTTGTTGTTATTGTTGACTATTGCAATATAATCACTTCTTCTTCTTATCGTGTCACCAGTTCTTTCGAACCAGTGTGGTGAAAGGATTTCATGTGCGTCTCGAGGTTCGTTTAGAATCACTAACATTTAATTTGCCAAAATTTATTTATGAAATAGCTACCTAAACTAGGTGATTCGGTAATTGTCTAGTAATTAATGTTATTTATTGTATCTACACATCTTGCTACAGTGATCAAAATCACTGCATTGGAAGCATAATAGAAGTGTCTTAAATAATGTTAAACTACCTAACTAGAATTACGAATAATTGGATAGTGTCGACACACATAATTATCATAACGCTAATAATAAAAAAAAAAAAAATACTATAACATTATATTATATTACATTGATTATTTTTATTATTTTCCCTCTAGTTTATTATAACCACATAAAAAAATATAGAGAGGAAGGCAATGTGAAATTGTTTTTAAACTTGTTTTTGAGAAAATATATAAAATTGATTTAACATAATAACTTATTTCATATTCATATTCATTTATTTATTGTTTCATTTGCATACAGGTTATATAACTTAGGTGTAAGTGGCTTATAGGTACACAATGCACATGAACCCTGTAAGGGCGCAACAACTTTAAGTTAATTTTTTGCTCGGTAGGCATCTAATTCACTTATGTTTATTTCATAGTCAAATTAATTATGTATTACAAAAATATTGTTAAAATAGCATTAGTTATGTGATTTGTATTTTTGTTTGAGTGATGTCAAGTTTTAAATATTGTTAATTCTAATGTCAATTTTAATTTTAATGTCAAATAAATATGCTTAATGTCAATATTTTTATAATTTCTAAAAATAAGTAATAATAGTATTAATTTTCATTTTATATAGGTACCTACACTTAAACAAAAAACTTATCATTGACAGTCAACATTTATCTGATAGAAATTCGTTTACATTGTAATAGCATTTTTCCATTAGGAATAATTTAAATTGTTTTTGGAATAAATTATCGCTCACAGCATTTTTTATCACTTAATCACTCTCATTCGATTCGAAACAAAGTATTTGTATTTTAAATACAGTTTAATTAAATAAGTACGAAGTATTATGCTAGTAAATACTACAATACATTTGTAAATAATAATGTTCACTTATATTTCGAAGGTATCGAACAAAACTGATTAGGCACACATGACTGTGTAGCAATTATACCGAATGATAATTATATCGAAGCTGTGAACGCAGTAACCCTGAAAATGTGTTATGAGAGTAACCAACCTCTGAAAGTTGTTTCTGAAATATTGTTTGACCTCGCTGAAGGTCTGTCATAATCAGTATTTAAATATCCTATTACCTATACTTATTACATAAGACAGTAAGTTGCGAGTTATGTTTAACGTAGCAAATACAATTATTGTTATTAAAACAAATAAAATATCATAATTCATATACTTTATTACAGATTCATATTGAAAAATGATAATAACTTATGTTTTATGAAGAACTTACAATAAATCATCACATTGGCGTATAAGAACCTGAAATTTCACGTTGCAAGTGGCGTCACCAGGCGATAGCAAACAGAATCTCTATAAGCAAAAAGCTTAATATTAACGGTACAGTATTTAATAGCGGCGTTTTCCCTGAAAGAAAATGCATATTAAATACTTACCTTAATATTAAGCTTTAGTTTGATTTCTGCCTGGTGAAAATACGTAATAAAAAGCCAATGAGAAGTAATTGAGCGGCCATTATCGGTAGACATAAAAATACCGCACAAAGCCGCTAGGTGGCGCCACTTACGGCGGAAATGGACTATCAGCACTTGACTAACTCGAACGGAAATCAAATGCTGCTCTCTATAAGCAAAAAGCTTAATATTAAGGTAAGTATTTAATATGCGTTTTCTTTCAGGGAAAACGCCGCTATAAATTTTTTGGGTATCAGTATTGATAATCACTTATACTGGAAATCTCATGTAATCAAAGTCAACAAGAAAATGTCTTAATATTGTTACGCTCTTTCTGTCTTAAGGGGAATCCTCAAGGCAAATTTCCATACAAAATGTTTCGGACAAATACTCAAAAAGTACGCCGTATTATAGTTATTTCTTTACACTATTCGTACTTTAATTTAGATTTTATACGTGTTTTAAAATTAACCCTACTAACTTAAAAACACGTATAAAATCTAAATTAAAGTATGAAACCTTACTAATTTTATGTTGACACAATCGGAAAACATAGACGAAACGAATAGTGTGAAGAAATAACTATAATACGGCGTACTTTTTGAGTATTTGTCCGAAACATTTTGTATGGAATTGGATTTGAGGATTAGCCTTAAGTAATGTTTCTTCTTCAAGTGTGGCAAAAAATGCCTATTACGGTTGAGTATTCCCTCATTTATGCTATGGCATAATTTTTTGGGGAAGCTCTGTAGATATCCAATCAGTTTAGTAGAGTGTAGATATCTAATGCAAAAATAATGTATTAGGGCAATTTTTAACTTAGAAAGTTCACAATCACTGAGATTTGTATTTAAACAGAATAAGATCCTAACGCTAACATGTATTTTCATTTTTGAAATTTGTAAATTTGTGAAAAGTAATTAAACCAATTTTTTTGAAAAAAAGTCAAGTCGTTCTGAAATTTTACGATGCAAGTACAGACAAAATATGCATACCCCAAGTAAATTGTACAATTTTCTACAAGGGTACCTACTTACTACACAGCACAGCCGTATACATATATTTAAACCATCTTCCTCTAGACCTCAAGCTGTTATATGGAATTGTTTTTGCACGAAAACTTAAAATATGGCTACAATGTCTTCTATAATTTGCATGAATATTTTGATTACTCTGATACAACTTAGAATATAAACTTTGATTTTATAATATTTTTCAGATAAATATTATGTAGATGTATGGAAATGTAGAGAAATGTGTAGTTAGGTGCTTAAAAATATTGTATGTCTGAAACAGACAAAACAGTTGAACCTTATTCAATTGTTAAGATCTATTTTGACACAGTTTTCGACAATAAAAAATATTCTATTCTAACAAATATTTCAATAATAGAAAAAAGTATCAAGCCCTACATAGTCACAGCGGTAGCGCAGTGGCGGCGTGAGTGAACCCGTGACCCCGACACCGAGTCTTTACCGTGCGTAAATCAGGCGTAATACCCAATTTTGCAGAATGAAATTTTGTGATAGCGCTCTTAAACATTGGTATGGTGGCCAAAATTCGTAGCAATGTTTAGGTCTGTGCGAATTATTGCCACCTTGAATGTCTAATGCGACCAGGCAGTAGTAAGCGATCATAAGCTTAAGGGCAAAGTGGCACATGAACATAACCTCGGGCCACGGCACATACCTAACAATTTCAGATGAGTATATTTTCTCGTTTCATACTTTTTATGCGCATGATTTTCAGTGCCATGTCGGCTTTTGTTTTTGAATTTAATATTAATTATTCCGTATGGGCCGTGTCGTGCGTCGCGCCCCGCCCCGCCCCGCGCCGCGCCCCGCCGCGCCGTGTGCCGCCGATTGCAGTGGAACGGGTTCCCGAGCGTCGCCCCCGCCCTCCCCCCGCTCGCACCGCCCGCACCGCCCGCGAGCGACCCTCTAGCTAGCCGGACGCGGGCGCGCCTCGGGTAGATCCTACTTCCAGCAGCAGACTGCTGATGATAATTTTGTTTTGTTTCGTAGTACTCGGAACATAAGAATTCGTTTTGTGATCACCGATCACCACTCGCTACCCCTTAATTATTATGCGCCGTACCATCAACATCGCATCGTCGCACGTCGTATTACATTACGTACCTAACCTATTACTATACTCACGAGTTGTCAATCATGGTGTGTTCATTACCTTGCCACTCGTTTCCCCAAACCTGTGATTCATGGGGTGGGGTGGGGACGTCGGCTATCGTGCGGGGTGCGGGGCGCATCCCGGCGGCGCGGCGGCGGAGGCTGCGCGGCGCGGCAGTGGCCCGCCGGCGCCGAGCCCGCCATGTTCCACTGCATCGTGCAGCCGCGCCACGACTGGGGCCAGCACGAGCTCGGCGCTGCGTTCCCCGGTACGACTCGTGCGGCATCGCGCAGAACCTTATCTGAACCGTTGTGGTTCAGATAAGGTTCGACATCATCTTCTGATCCCACCGATAATGATACGTTTGCGTGCCGTGCGTGCGCGTGTCAGTAAACACGGCAGAAGGTCCCCTGGCGTGTCCCGTGTCCGCTCGACCCCTCGCGCACGACTTACTCCCCTCCTTGTTTTTACCTGACTACGGCGAAAAAAAAGGAGAGTTATGAATTTGACCGGTATGTATGTATGTATGTACATTGTATGTGGGTATGCTGTTTATATGTATATAAGTTTATCCGTTCCCTCATATCTTCCAAACTTCTTAACATAATTTGACAAATGAGGTATCGTTAGAAGCGTCTCGTTTGTCCGCTAATTATACTCGTATGTGACGGCACATTAAATTGAACATGGCACCCCCTCTAAAGGTCATAAACTCATGAACTAAAAAAAATTTTTTAATTAAGCCCTGTGGGGTATCAATGAACGGTATGGACATTTCCCAAGTCTCCGGCCGGCGCGGGCGAGCGGCGGCGGTGGTGGCGACGGCCCGTGCGGATCGGAGAAAGCTCGTCTCACCATCCAAATACAGAGCTGTTTTGAGATTATTTGCTTTGTTTTTGAGATTTTTTTTTCTAATCTAAGAACACTTGGGTTATTGAGACAAATCTAATGATACCTTAATTGTCGAAATCCATCCAGCCGTTTGGAAGACACGAGGTAACATAAATTTACATATAATATGTACATATATGTACCTACACTACATAAATGCATACGTACAAGATACGCGCAATACAAAACATAACCCTTCGTTGGCAGTCGGGTAGAAAGTATGAAACGAGAAAATATTATCATCTATGTCACCCGCCCTATACAAACAATACATTATAAGAGGAGTACCTCAGCGATCGGAAACATTGTGGCATACATGACCACTTGACCTTGACTTTAAAAAAAATCCCATCGTGTAACAGTGTTACTCGTTTGGGTGTCACTGGATGGGAACCCATCCTTTTTAGAGCGTAATTTTTCAGTAGTCGGGTGTAGTTTTCGACCTTAATTTTAATTTGGAATTGAAAATCACGCATCCTATATTGTTTGGACCGTTGCGTGTTGCTGATAGTTTGTTGTTGGTTGGATGAATCAATACTCCAGATGTGAACATCGAGCAGCAAGCAGCAGCGTCTCGATGGCTATGAGCAGCTCGCAGGTTGCGCCCGCGCAAGGTCTGTGCGCGCGGCACTACTCCGCTATCCATCTCGATGCTTTCCTGGTCGTGCTTCCCAAAGCTCCGCGATACTCTCATTTGTTATATTAATTATCGTACAGGTAGGTATACATACGTACGTACGGTACTTTCCCGCAACTCCCCGCACCTCTCCGCACCCTGCTACACTCGTTAAAAGGCCAAGAGGTGCATCTAGTGGGCCCAATCGAAATACTAGGATAGAAAGGGTTTAAGCGACATATAAAATTACAGATTGGAGTATTTGTCCGAAACATTTTGTATGAAATTGGATTTGAGGATTTGCCTTAAACATTTCACACGACGCCATCTAGCCTCGAACTAAGCAGAGCTTGTACTATGGTAACCAGTTATCTGATAGAATACTTTACTTATTACTTTTTTTGTTGTAAATACATACATACTAGAGATAGAATAGGTACGAGTACCTACTACATAGTAAACAAACACTCAGACTTGCGACCGATGCCCGACACCGATGCTCTCGCTCATCACGCGAACGTCCGTTCTCCCCTCGAATTGCAGACATCCGGGTGCAGCTCGGCGAGCAGTCGCGCGTGCTGGAGACGCGCGCCGAGGCCACGGCCGGCGTGGCGGGCGAGCTGCACGACTACTGCCGTCGGCGCGCCGACCTCGAGCACGAGTACGCGCGCGCGCTCGACAAGCTGGCGCGCGCCGCGCTGCAGCGCCACAAGGAGCAGCGCCACAAGCGCGACCAGTGGCCGCTCACCGGCGCCTACGCGTGCTGGCAGGCCGCGCTGGAGGCGGCGCGCGCGCTCGCCCGCGACCACGCCGCGCTCGCCGACCTGTACGGCGGGCCGCTCGCCGCGCGGCTGCAGCGCGCCGCCGACGACGCGCTGCGCCTGCACCGCAAGTGCCGCGACCTGCTGGCCGAGCGCCACGACGAGGTGGGCGCGGCGCTGGCGGCGGCGCAGGCGCACGGCAAGGCGCACGCCGCCGCGCACGCCGACTGGCGCGCCGCCGCGCTCAAGCTGCGCGCCGCCGCGCACGCGCGCGCCGCCCTCGCCGACCCCGCCCGCCACAGGAAGACGAGAGCGCTCGACAAGGAGGTGGACAAGGTGAGCCGGCGTCGCCCCCGCCCTCGCCCCGCCCCCGCACCCGCACCCGCACGCACCGGGCGTGTCACCACCGTCCTTGTGTTGCAGCGGCGCACGCGGCACGGCGCGGCGCGCGCGCGGGCGCTGCGGGCGCGCGTGGAGTACGCGCTGAGCCTGGAGGCCGCCAACGCCACGCTGCAGCGCTACTACCTCGACGACATCGGGGACATCATCCTGGTGAGTGCCGCGACCTCGCCATCACTAGCCACCACCACGCGACAAATGATCACTTGACCCGTGTGGCGGCGGCGGCTAGTTTATTTTCACACCACCTGCTCGACAATGTCCAATTACATATCATGCTATCATCAAGGTAAAGCAAAGCATTACCTTCCAAGGGAGGTAATGTTGTATGAAACTCCCAAGGGTTGTAATGTGATTTGAATTTGGAACGTCAAATTCGTGTGGAAACTCGTGGAAATCTCTAAGTAAAAGAACGCCCAATGTGACATGGAAAAAGGTTTGTTCGAAAATCGAACTGGTCACTCATAAAAAAAAAAGAAAAAAGGCGCGACTCCAAAGATTGTGAAACAAAAGACGGTGCATGTTCGCTGCTGGAGCCCTGGCAATATTATTTATTCTTTGCCCTGGCTTTTTATTTCCTCGCAGAAGGTGTGAAAAGTAGAGTATGCTCCTCTGGGATAAAGCCTGTCTTAGTCTTGGGTAGCTTGAACCCCTTGAACTGCTTTATCCTCTTAGTGCATAATCTACTATTATACCACGGATCACTATTACTAGTGATGGCGCGCAGTTTTGCTTGTGCGATAGTTTCCTATTTTACCTAAATAATTCTTAACCACACTTATTCAGGTACTTCAGAATACTGAAAAGTAGGTAGAATAGGAAATAAAATTTGTGAATCTAAACTTCTGAGATATTAATCATAATAATGCCAAGGTGCATAGCAGATACCTAACAAATATTCATTCGATTCACACAATTGCACACGAGAAGCGAAAAAAGAACGTTTTTGACTTCGTTAACGGACAAGATAGAGACGAATAAAATTTACAAACACACGTTTAGGTCAAAATCCAAAAATTGTTTCGAACTTCTGTGATTTACTCCGATGATACCAATGTCTTAAAATATTTTTCGCTAATATTTTTTTGTCGTGTTATAACTTTCTGAAAAAATAAAATAAAATATAATAATCAGTACAAAACCATTGCTATTTTCCGTTCTATGGATATTTTATTTATTTAGGAAAACTGAATAGACGTCACTTTTATAAGTATTTTTTTTAGGGTGGTCACACCTTTGTTTACAAAATTCATACTTTATTTATTAAAAAAAAAAAACCGGGCACGCATTTGCCCTCAACAAGAACCCGACAGATTATCCATGAATTCACCCTATGTCACCCTATGTATGCTCCCCTGCCCCTCCGCTGTGTCTCGTTACTTTAAAGTCTAACGTAGTAACGGTCGTGTACTGTGTACCGTGTAGTGCATGGAGGTGGGGTTCGAGGCCGTGGTGGGGCGCGTGGTGCGCGCGGCGTCGGGCGCCGAGAGCGCGGCGGGCGCGGGCGCGGCGGGCGCGGCGGCGGCCTTGCGCCTGGCCGCCGACGCGCTGGACGCGCTGCAGGACCGCCAGCGGCTCGTGGACGCGCACGCCGCCGCCTTCGCGCTGCCGCGCGCGCTGCAGCCTCCGCCCGACCCCGACGACGACGACGACGAGCCGCCCGGCGCCGAGCCCGAGCCCGGCGACGAGGAGCGCGCCGTGTCGGCCGAGCTGGACGCGCGCCTGCAGCAGCTGGAGGCGGGCGCGCGCCGCCTGCGCGCCGAGTGCCGCGAGAACGCCAAGACGCTCGACGCCGCCGAGGCCGAGCTCGTGCGCCAGATGGAGGGCGCCGACTCGCAGTGGGACCTCAGCGCGGTGTTCGGCGCGGGCGCGCTGGGCGGCGCCGGCGTGGCCGCGCTGGCCGCCGCGCCGCCGCCGCTCGACGACCAGGAGGACTACTACCTCGCCGTAAGTGCCGCACGTCTCCCGCCGCCGCCCCGCGCCCCCCGCCCGCCCTCTGACGAGGCGT
The DNA here is from genome assembly GCA_932526365.1 of Lobophora halterata. Taxonomy (NCBI): domain Eukaryota; kingdom Metazoa; phylum Arthropoda; class Insecta; order Lepidoptera; family Geometridae; genus Lobophora; species Lobophora halterata. Next base: position 10,818,604 of record OW052015.1, read on the forward strand.
GTCATTGCAGAAGTTCCGCGCGTACGTGTCGTGCGCGGGCCGGCTCGCGCGCGTGGAGGCCAAGGCGGCGGCGCTGCGGCGCGGCGCGGCGGGCGCGGGGGGTGGTGCGGGGGCGGAGGCGCCGCCGCCCCCCTCGCCGCCGCGCCGCGCCGCGCGCGCGCCCCGGCCGCCGCGCTCGCACTTCTGCGCGCCGCTGGACGCCACGCTGCCGCGCGTGCTGACCGAGTGCGTGCGCGTCATCGCCACGTACGGGCTGCGGCACCAGGGCCTGTTCCGCGTGTCGGGCTCGCAGGTGGAGATCGCGGCGCTGCGCGCGGCCTTCGAGCGCGGCGAGGACCCGCTGGCGGGGCGCGACGCGTCCGACGTCAACTCCGTGTGCGGGCTGCTGAAGCTGTGGCTGCGCGAGGTGCGGCCGCCGCTGCTGCCGCCGCAGCTGCAGGAGCGGCTGCTGCGCATCGCGGCGCTGGCGGACGACGGCGCGTTCGCGGCGCGGCTGCGCGACACGCTGGCGGCGCTGCCGCTGCCGGCGGTGCTGGTGCTGCGCTACCTGTTCGCGTTCCTGGCGCACGTGGCGGCGCACAGCGCGCAGCACATGATGGACGCCTGGAACCTGGCCATCTGCGTGGGCCCCACGCTGCTGGCGGCGTGGGGCGCGGGCGCGCCGCAGCTGCACGCGCAGAACCTGCTCAACGAGCTGGTGAAGCGCGCCATCGTGCTGCACGAGGCCGTGTTCCCGCAGGACGTGGCGCCGCACGCGCTGTACCGCCCGCCCCAGGTACCTGTGCTAGTATATACAGGGTGTGTCGTAATGAGTGGATAATCCTTCAGGTGCGGGTGGACTTCAGGGACTTCAGGACTGATCAGAAAATGAAAATATGTACCCACAAGTTACTGGACGTTTTCGAAACTTAATTTTTTTTTTACCTTTGTCCATTGTTTCTGCTGCCAAGATTACAAATCTTGGAATTTTCCTAATTTTTTTTGCTAGATTATTCCTGGATAACTGCTATCGAATGGTATTTCCTGTTTATGTGCCACAGGTACAGTTTTTTTGGTAGTTTTTCTGATCAGTTCTGAAGTCCCTCACCCGCACCTGAAGGATTATCCACTCATTACGACACACCCTGAACACAAATGTATATGAAGAGTCCTGAGTAACGAAGACAGGCTTTATCCCAGAGGAGCATTCTCTACTTTTCTTAATCTTCTTTTTTTCTTTCAAACTTCCATTCCGGGCATCGAACTAGAGATGTGATGGTTTTGGTAAATGGCATGTATGGTGTACCCCCAGTGGAGTACCCATTTTCTAAATATCTCCTCTCTTTCTATCTTTGATTAGATCTTGAGCACATGTGGACATGTGGGATTTTGAGGACTTTTCACAGTTCATTAGTAATAGACGTAATGGTGTCCCAAACATTCATACCAATTTTCAGCTCTGTGCGAAATTTTTGTTTAGCTAGCCTGACCGAATTGAAATAACATTCAAGGTTGCAATAATCCGTACGGAGCTGAAATTGGTATGAATGTTAGGGACATTATTATTAATTAACTGTGAACAGTCTCAAAAAATCCCACATGTGCAAAAAAAATTGTGCCAAGTCAAAGTCATCAGCCGGTTGTTCACGATTATCTCGGTTCCTATTATCTCAATGATGTTAACATCGATTATAAATATGTAGAACATAGCGTTTGGAATAGATTTTGCTTCAAACATTTTTCCATACACTTAACCGTTTTTGAGTTAGAGGGAGGAAACCAAAATACCAATTTAAATTTAAAAAAAAGTTACAATGAGTCCTTAGAAGTCATAATAAATACGCCTACCTTCCAGACTCGTAAGCCCATTAACAAGAATATTACACACAATTTTTATCTCGCCTCTTTTCATCCACATAGAAGTGGAATTTTTCAAAATCGTTTTTTAACCTAAGACTGTTAATTAATATTTATACCAAATTTAAAGTGCGTAGCACTTGTAGTTTTGGACTTATCACAATGAGTGAAATACAAATTGCTTCACCCTTTTCACCCCCTTAGGGATGGAACATTCCAAAATCCTTTGTTAACCAGCGTTTATCAATCAGTATCAAACATATAATCTGTATTAAACATATAATAAAGCAAGAGACCCCGAAATCTTGTACATATGTTTTTTACGGAATCGTGTTCAGACGGGTTTTTTTAACATATAACACATTTTTTAACATTTAGTAACTGTGCACCTGTGTTTTTAACGTGGTGATTACCCTAAAATCAGCTGTTTGGTGAACTTTCCGAATGACCTCAGTAATGTTAGTGATGAGACAGATCAAGGCTTATCTTACAGAAAACTTAACAGCATCTGAGAGGCAAATGGTTTTTAAGTGCTAGGTTTTGTTTTTTAACTTAAATGCCATACGTAATGGTGTACCTACAAAACATCGTGAGGAAGTTGCATTTTGCGCCACTAAGTAAGTACTCCATAAATCCGCATTTTGGTCTATGTGTTGGAGAAACAGCGATCACGCTAGTGAAGAGTTTGACCCCCGTCCAGGTAGTGGGAACATGAACATCAATTGTGTCAGAGTACTTTGGATCGAGGACAGAAACAAGATTTTTCAAAGTATTTTTATTGGTAATTTGGTTTTGACCACTCTGTCTTTCATATTCTTTATTTCATAGCTAAAGAGGTTTCAGCTACTCGATACTCTTTCGATACTAGATGGCTCTAATAAAACTCCTTGGTACAACATTTTAGACATATGACATTTTGTTTATTTTTTCGTAACTATGGTTATGGCAAAGAACTTGTATACTATGTATCTAGAATGTCGACTCACACGAAAACTGCGAGCCGAAAGAGCTAGAACCAGTAAGGAGTGTGTCTCGTTCTGTAGGGCGACCATAATTTTTGAACTTTGAATATTTCATTGAGACATAAACAAGCAACCAAGGGAAAATTCAATCTGCTCAATAAGCTATCAATGTTATATACATACGTTGCTTTGCATTATTTTTTTAAATTATATTATACATAGGTGCATTAAAATATCAACAAAAAAGAGGGCGGTGTGCCGCATTCTAGTGAGGTATATCTGATTCAATGGTTTTAATACTGTTTCTTTCGAACAGTAATTATTTTTCTCGGCAGTTAGGTACCTAACCTACATGACAGCGACTGTACTAAACCTTTCAAATGAATCTGAATAACATTTAGAGCAAAACGTCTAATTTCGAAAATTGTCCCACTTATTTCAAAAATTATGGCTATGTTAATTTTAATTGTATGCTGGCAATTGTGTGAACGAGACACACTCCTTAACGAGGGGGTCTCTATCAAGCATTAAAATCCTTATATTTAGATTTAATTAAAAAAGAACTTTATTTCCAAGGCATAAGGTTCAGAATTCTTAATCCTTAAATAAAACAAAATGGCGTGTTAGCTCTCTAGATACATAGTATAGAAGCTCTTTGGGTTATGGACTGAATTATTTTTAATTTTTAAATTGATTTCTTCATAAATTCAATAAAACATGGCACAAGTGCTGTGTAATGAACTGCGAGAAGACAAATTGGCCCAACCTTCGACTTTACATAAAGTTGTTTGCGTTAAGTGAAAAATAACTCAAAAATGTGTAATGTTTGTGCGTTCGTCACCTTCGTTTCCTAGTAGGTGCTCAAAGTGTTGAGCACCTACTAGGAAAACTAGTAGGTGCTCAACACTTTGACCTCATGCGCCTAAACTCCTGAACTGATTTGGCTCGGGTCAGAGTAGGAAGATACTAGGAAAACTAGTAGCTGCTCAAAACTTTGACCTCTTGCGCCTAAACTCCTGAACTGATTTGGCTCGGGTCAGAGTAGGAAGATACTAGGAAAACTAGTAGCTGCTCAAAACTTTGACCTCTTGCGCCTAAACTCCTGAACTGATTTGGCTCGGGTCAGAGTAGGAAGATACTAGGAAAACTAGTAGCTGCTCAAAACTTTGACCTCTTGCGCCTAAACTCCTGAACTGATTTGGCTCATCTACAAACTAGAAAGTATTTGAATTTGCCCACCTATTTACCTAATTTCATCAAGATCTATTAAGTGGTTCAACAGTTGTCAAAATACATGATACATACACACCAAAACAGTTACGACGCATAAAAATAATAATTGTGCCTTATGTTCTACCATTTATGGTTTGCGAGTTAAGTGCAGGGGGCTAGTCGAGAGTATTCACCTCGTGGAGTCAGCGAGTCGATGATCGAATGTACCGTAGGATGTGCAGGTGGAGCGCGCCCCGTCGCCCCCCGCCGGCGAGCCTGCGCCCCCCGCTGACGAGCCCGCGCCTTCCGTCAGCGAGCCTGCGCCCCTCGCCGCCGAGCCTGCGTCCGCGCCCGCGCCCGCCGCCCCGCACTGCAGGTAACGGATACCGACGTACAGGGTCGGTCCGCCCGACACGAGGGTACCCCGAGGCATGCTCGTGAGCGTGCGTGCGTGTCGCAGGCGGCTGGCGGAGAGCACGCCGGACCTGGTGCTGGACCTGCCGCTGCGGCCGCCCGCCGCCGACCCGCCCGCCGAGGCGCCCGCCGAGCCGCCCGCCGAGCCGTCCATCGAGCCGCACGCCGAGCCGCACGCCGAGCCGCACGCCGAGCCGCACGCCGAGCCGCCCGCCGCGCCGCCCGACGCGCCGCCCGACGACGCCGCCGACACGTTCGCGCACAACCGCGACACGCTCAAGAAGAGACCGCGGGGAGGCGGCCGGGACGAGGAGGCGGCGGAGGAGGCGGCGGAGGAGGCGGCGGCGGAGGGGGAGGCGGGCGGGTCGCCGGTGCCGGCGCGCAACACGGCGCGCGTGGCGGCCAAGTTCGCGGAGCTGACGCTGACGGGCGGCTCGCTGAAGCCGGCGCTGGCCGCCAAGCCCGCGCTGCTGCGCCGCCCCACGCCGCACCCGCGCCCCTCCGCCCCCGCCCCCGCCCCCACACCCCCCTAGCCGCGTCGCGACCACTCGGAGTGTATTTTTCGAAGTCTTTTTACAATTTTATTAAGAGACGAGGCGGAGCTCCCGGTATTTTATCCGTTAGCGTGTAAGCATAATATCGACTCGCCGTTGTGTAATGATCTGCTAGTTTTTATAAACGTATGTGTAATGTACCCGCATGTATACTCAATAAACCTGTATTCCCGACACCGCGATGTTTCATTGCACCCCCGTACCCACTCGCTGCGGCGGCACAGACGTTGGCACAGGCGTGTGGCACAGGCGTGTGGCACAGGCGTGTGGCACAGGCGTGTGGCACGCACAAGGTGACGTGGGCGTACGTGAGGCCACGTGATGCGTGGTTCACATGTCTTCTAATTTTGGAGGAAACAAGTTTTATAGTTTATTAGTGAAAATAAATCAACAAGAAATTTTCCACGCACAAATCTTAGCTGTAAAAGCCAAAGAGAATATAATTATACGTTTAGTAATATAATTGTAAGTTCAGAAAAAGCTGTTGCTGTAGTAAAACACATTTGTGGCGAAACATTTTTTATTGAATAATGTGTGAGAATTTATTTCCTTAGTACTTACAACAATTACTATTTATACTTAGGTACTTACGTTTTTAAATTTTTATTTTATCTTATCTAGGTACCTACTAACCTTGGAAATTAAAAGCTGACTAGTTATGACAAAGGTTCGTACAATAAATAGCTCAGAGATAAAATAGCGGTGTCATGCGGACAGACGGACGGACGAGCCATGGCGTAGGTGACTGTCGCCTGTGTGTGACTCTGAACACTCCGACTACATACAAACACAACATTCAATAGTTCTCGTTATACTTACTATCTAAACTCAGTACCTACACGTTTGACCTATTCTAAAGTAGGTACCTTTATTAATAATACATATACCTACATCAGTGGATAAACTTAACATCGACATTTTGGTCAACAAGAGTATCGTATCACTGCCGACATCGGCGCGTGTGGGCGCGTGTGGGCGCGTGTGGGCGCGTGCCCCGAGCGCGGCGTCGGCAGGGGCTAGTAGCGCAGGCAGTGGTCGTGGTGCAGCGGCGCCGCGTTCTCCTTGTCGCGCGCGTAGTGCGGCGCGGGGGGCGCCGGGGGGGCGAGCGGCGCGGGCGCGGGGGGCGCCGCGAACTCCGCGCCCAGCGCCGCCGCCTCGTATTCGTCGCCCGATCCGTCCGACGCCTCCAGGTACTGGAACAGCCGCGCCGCGCCGCCCGGCCGCGCCTCGCGCCGGCGCGCGCCCGCGCTCTCCGCCTGCTGCGGCGGCTGCGGCGGCTGCGACGGCTGCGGCTGCGGCGCGGCGCCGACGACGAAGCCGGCGACGGCGGGCGGCGCGCCGGGCGCGGGCGCGGCGCCCCGCACGCCCTGCCCGCTCGTCGTGGGCACCTTCAGGTTGCGGCTCTCGATGTGGCTGCAACGGAAGGGCGGGTGCTGTGGTGTTTGTGGGCGGGTGGCGGGCGGCGACGTGGTACGGTACTGACTGGGCGTCGCGCAGGTGCAGCGCCAGCTGGTGGTGGTCGTCGGCGAGGAAGGCGCACTTGGAGCAGGCCTTCTTGTTGTGCACCTTGTGCACGTGCGTGGCGAGCCGCTCGGCGCGCGCCGCCTTGTACTCGCAGAGCGCGCACGCGAACGGCTTCAGGTGCGTGTTGAGGTGCCGCTTCAGGCACCAGTTGTCCACGCCCGACCACGCGCAGTAGCAGCACGCGTAGCGCCGCTCGCCCTGCAAGCACACGGGCGTTAGCGGGCGCGGGGCGGGCGCGACGCTGGGGCCGGCGGACCTACCTTGCGGCGCGGCGGCGGCGCGGGCGCCGGCTTGAGCTGCGGCGGCGCCGGGCCCGGCTCCGGCTCCAGCGGCGCGCGCTCCCGCTTGACGGGCGGCGGTGGGGGCGCCGGGGGCGGTGGCGGGGGCGCGCGGTAGTCGGGCGCCGGCGGCGGGGGCGGCGGCGGCTCGGCCGGCGGCTTGGAGTAGTAGACGGCGGGCGGTGGTGGCTGCGGCTTGGCGTGCGCGCGGCGGATGCGGTTCAGGTCGTAGGGCTGGTCGCGGTGCATGCGCAGGAAGTGCTTCTTGACGTGGTCGGCGCGGTTGAACTGCTTCTGGCACAGGTAGCAGTGGAAGGGCTTCTCGTCGCGGTGGATGTTCTCGTGGCGCGTGAACAGGTCGCGGCGGTCGGTGGCGTAAGGGCACGCGGCGCACGCGTAGCGCTTGCCCGCGTCGGCGGCGGGCGGCGAGGCGGGCGCGGGCGGCGCGGGCGCGGGCGGGGCGGGGGGCGGCGCAGCGGGCGCGTCGCGGCGCAGCGAGTCCACCTTAGCCTTGAGCCGCTGCAGGTAGCGCGTGAGGTCGTCCAGCGCAGGGTTGTCGCGCAGCAGGTGGTCGGCGGCCGCGGGGTCGGAGTGGTGGTCGCGCGCCAGGTGCTGGCGCACGGCGCGCGCCCAGCCGGCCGCGAAGCCGCAGCCCTGCAGCGGGCAGGCGAAGGCGCGCGCCTGGCTGTGCGTGCCGAGCCAGTGCTCCGCCACGCGCGCCAGGAAGCCCACGCACTCGCACTCGGCGCACTTGAACAGCCGCTGCGCCGGGTTGTAGGCGGCCACGCGCGAGTGCGCCCACGCCAGCGGCTCCTCGGCCGCCGTCCAGCGGTCCTCGGCGGTGGGGTCGGTGCGCGGCGCGAAGTTGGCCTGCAGGATGCCGGGCGGCGGGAACCCGTTCTGCATGAGCGCCGCCAGCCCCCACGCCGTGATGTGCTCCTCGGGCCGCAGCTCCGGGTCCGCGTCGCGCTCGCCCCCGCCCCCGAACTCCACGCCCACCACGCCCACGCCCACGCTCGCCTCCTCGCCGTACAGCTTCTTGGTGATCTCCTTGAACATGTCCTCGCAGTCCATAGCGAGCGCCGTGCCCGCGCCGCCCGCGCCCGCCTCCATGCCTCGCCCGTGTCCGCCCGTGTCCGCCCGTGTCCGCCTGAGTCCACTCGCGCGGGGCCGTTCGTCTGGATCACAGCTAGATCTATAACAAATTACCTTATTTTTTTATAAATAATTGTAATCATTATTACTGCCATGAGTAGGATAAATACAGGTAGTGGATTTCTTAATATAAGAATACCTGTGTGTGTGTGTGTGTGTATGTGTGTGTGTGTTGTAATTGGCTCTCTGAAGCTAAACTATTGTATACTTAGAAGTATAAAGTTGTTCGTTCTCCAATAAATAAATAAAAAAATACCAATCTACAGATAAACAATCCACCTACACCCTGTATGCATGTGTTGCTGCATTGACTAAGCAAGATTATGCAAAGGGATTTTATACCCAAATTTTGTTTTCTTCTCTTGCTTTGTTATAAGTACCTACTTTTTTAGGAATAAAAATATTTAGTTCACTTCTATGTTTATTTAAAAGCACTGCGCTCCGGGTGTTGGAACCACTCGTCCTCCAGCCTCCAGTACTTTGATTGAGGAAGGACAAAATCGTTGATCGTGGTTTATTACAAATACTCACCTGAAACGATCCTTGCCCGAGCCACCCTAACAGACAAAACCGATCTAACTCTTATCAACAAAACGAATAACACTGCACTCCTGATAGACATAGCCGTCCCAACACTCACAACCTGCAGAACACCATCGCAGAGGAACTGTTAGGATTTTTTCTTCGTCGACGCCATCCTGCAGCGACGGAACACGACCCCGCCAGAAGTCAGGTGCGAGGAACGTCACCTTGTGCTTAGCTGGTACCTCCACCATGAAGGACTTGAAGTTCGTAGTCCGAGTAGAGTCCAGCTTTTGAATGAATACTTGGATTTGTTCCTGGTTGTTGTTGCTTGTTGCTATCCTTGGCTTGCTCACGTATGAAACGCGCAACCTCTTCCGACGTCGTTATTACGTTCAGTCGAGAGATGTAGATCTGTGTAGTAGATCTGGTCGACTGTCTGCAAAGCAGCCTCTCCTACTACAGATGTGTTTTTTTTTTTCAAATCAATAAGTCGATTTCGTAAAAGTTAGTGTCCGTATTTGGTCAGGCAAGCCGTAGCCGGCCCGAGTGAGCCGTTCGCCGCCCTGTGGCTGTGGCTGTGCTGCGGCTGTGCTGCGGCTGTGCTGTGGCTGTGGCGTTGGCTGTAGCTATATTCATTTCGGTCTTAACCGTCTAAGGATACCCGCCGCGCTTGAGAGGACGGTTTATGTCGGACTCATACCGACTAAAACCTCATGGTGGCTGACCTCTGCGCATTAGAGTGACCCCGGAATATCCTTAAGAACACGTAACGGTGCCCCTCACGCACGTTACAAACAAAACCAAACCTCAACATGTAGGTAAACCTGTATGAAGTTGTAAAACAAGAAAGTTTATATTATATTCATTTATTTTGCTGGCTAATCGTGTAGAATTGTGTGTGAGGGCGGCGGGTGCGGTGGGTGCGCCCCCTGCAGGTGCATCCCGCGCCGCCGGCCCGCGCGGGGCCGGGAGGCGCGCCGCCCCCGCGCCCCGCCACCGACAATCATCATCGGAGTCAGCACCTACTTGCGAGGGTCGCTTGGCACCGCATTCCATGGAGCGAGTGTCAGTGGGCACCGCGAGTGGCGCCGGGAGCCGGTCTGCGGGTGGCGGGTGGCGGGGCGCGGATCGATGGCCGGGTGGGGCGCGCGCGGGGCGGGAGGGCTCACCTGGTGCGTGGCGCGGTCGCTGGGCACGCGGCGAGCGCGCGGCGAGGGGACACCACAGCTCGGAGCGGCGCGCCGGCCGCGACTGACGCCCGCCACCCGCCGCCCCCCGCCCGCCACCGCCCGCCACCGCCCGACCCCACGAGAGCCCATTCACTACGCTATCGACCGAACACTCGGCGCGACACACCGTCGGTCGCTTCACTTCTCCCATCGCTCCTGCCCGTACCCGTATCTACATACGCCGCACGTACCGCATAGCGTGCGGGTTGGGTACACAGGCTGTCTACCTACACAGTGGATTTGGTCGCTTCACTTCTCCCATCGCTCCTGCCCGTACCCGTATCTACATACGCCGCACGTACCGCATAGCGTGCGGGTTGGGTACACAGGCTGTCTACCTACACAGTGGATTTATTAAGGAATTTGATGTTTTGAGAATGTACTGTACCTACATAGAGAGCTGGAAAACAACATTAAATAAATGAGTACCTCGTTTACAGTGGAACCCCCCTGACATTGTGCTCCGCGCATCCGGCCGCCTCGTGCCACGGTGCGAGCCGCGAGCCACACCCTGTATGCAAAAACCCACACGTTTAAATGAAACCCCAAACCCGGACAGAAATCTAGTGACCGATGCCTACTGCAGCACCTGGCCTTCCGCCGGCCGCCGTCGGCCTGCGAGCGCCAATTTAACCGCGAGCTCGTCTGCCCTTCGTTAGCGAGAGAGCACAAGAAGTAGAGTAACCGCACTGCGGCCATCGTCCGCTACGCCATAGCCTGTAGATAGGCTCGCCACTTGAACCCCGTAGCAGTGGCTCTGCTATGAGCTACGGAAACTTCCGCTATGCCGTAGCCTGTTGATAGGCTCTACGACACTTGAACCACGTAGCAGTGGGTCTGCTACGAGCTACGGAAACTTCCGCTACGCCGTAGCCTGTAGATAGGCTATACGACACTTGAACCACGTAGCAGTGGGTATGCTACGAGCTACGGAATCTTCCGCTACGCCGTAGCCTGTAGATAGGCTCTACGACACTTGAACCACGTAGCAGTGGCTCTGCTACGAGCTACGGAACCTTCCGCTACGCCGTAGCCTGTAGTTAGGCTCTACGACACTTGAACCACGTAGCAGTGGGTCTGCTACGAGCTACGGAAACTTCCGCTACGCCGTAGCCTGTAGATAGGCTATACGACACTTGAACCACGTAGCAGTGGGTCTGCTACGAGCTACAAAAACTTCCGCTACGCCGTAGCCTGTAGATAGGCTATACGACACTTGAACCACGTAGCAGTGGCTCTGCTACAAGCTACGGAATCGTCCGCTACGCCGTAGCCTGTAGATAGGCTCTACGACACTTGAACCACGTAACAGTGGCTCTGCTACGAGCTACGGAAACTTCCGCTATGCCGTAGCCTGTTGATAGGCTCTACGACACTTGAACCACGTAGCAGCGGCTCTGCTACGAGCTACGGAAACTTCCGCTACGCCGTAGCCTGTAGATAGGCTCTACGACACTTGAACCACAAAGCAGTGTCTCTGCTACGAGCTACGGAAACACACACTTGAGCCGCGTTACCTGTAGCCATAGCGGTCCGCTGCACGCTACCGTACCAACAAAGTGCCAGATATTCTACCGCAAAGTAGTAATACGTAAGCTTTACTGTGTTCCGGTTCGAAGGTCTGTATTAGCTAGTATAATTACCTACTGGGCTTTCGAGACTGACCATTGAAATGTCTCAAAGTGGACATTTCAATATGCTATAGTATAACACAGCACAGTGAATAAGATGACTAAGCTGAGTAACTCTGCATGAGTATATACTTCACCTCTTCTCTATTCTCGACATTAATTCAATGATGAAATGTGTCACGCGTATGCGTGCGTACTGCGTAGTCGCGTTCCCGACTAGATAAAATCGATACGCACTCGGAACGGAAGCTTGGAACGGGAAGCGGCCGGCCGGACGGACGGGCGCTTCATTGATGGCGGGCGGCGCGGCGCATGCGCGGGCGCGGCGGGCGGGGCGGCGGGGGCGGCGCGGCGCGCCAGTCGCGCCTCGACCGCGGCCCGACCCGCGTCCCGAGCAGCCCCCGCGCGCTCGCTGGGTGCGCGCTCGCCGCATGCCGCGCCCCCGCTAGCGGCGGCGCGCCGGCGAGCCGCCGCATCGACCCGCGCGCCGAGCCCCGCCGCGCATGCGCCCCGAGCGGCGATGTCGAGCTCCCCCGCCGTCGCCGCCGTCACCGCCGCCGCCTCGCACGATGACGGCGTACGTAACGCAGCCGGAGCCCCCGAGCGCGGCGCCTCCTCGAGGACGCACCGCGCTATAAATAGTGCGCGTCTCGACCCTCACCTACTGCCCTCCGACCGTCGACCGTCGTGCTCGTATCGGGCGGCGGGTCGCGGGTCGCGGGTCGCGGCCGCGGGTCGTGGTGCTGAGTCCCGTGTGTTGCAGATGTGCAGCCTGGCGGCGCTGGCGCGAGGCTGGGCGCCGCCCCCCGCGCCGCCCGACGCGCACCCCGCGCACCCCTTCAGCTGGCGCCATCTCTGCTCCTGCTGCTGCTCCTGCTCGTCCTGGTGAGTGCGCTGCCCTGCACGGCCCCGCACGGCCCCGCACGGCCCCGCACCACACCACACCACACCACGCCGTGGCGAGACCCGTTGCTCCCGGCAGCGATGTGTGCACCTTTTAACCGACAAAGCAAAAACTGACGAGTAATTGTCAGTTCGACCCGTATATCTTTTTTATATACTTAGCTATGTTCAAGCATAATATTTTACTAGATCGTCCAAATGTTCTGTTAACCAATTCTTACAAGAGTCTTATCAGGTATTCCCAATGCAATAGTGTAAGTAATGCATATTTTTTTATAACAATAAAAAATTATGATAAAACAGCAATTCAGCTCCCTGTTTCGTAAAAAACACACACGGTTTTGCATTCTAAGAAAACGCATATTTTAATGGCTGTATCTAAACAAATGTGTAGAAGTAACGTAGGTATATGTATGTGTATAGCAAACATTTAAAATGATAAACAAGCTTAGTTTAACTTTTTTGACACTTTCAACACCAAATTAAATGGAGTAAATTGGAGTAGGTAGGTAGTAGGTAGGGACGGCAACCAAGAATAATAATGTGAAGCGTCGGCAGGTTCCTAAGCACCGATAGGTATACGATAGAATATCGGTGTAGGTAACTTCGCCATTGCCGGTCCCAAGCCCGGGTGACAAAGGCGGAGGGCTGGTGGAGGGCTGGTGGATGGCTGGTGAGGGAGGGACATTACCGACCGTAACACAGTCAACGCCGAGCATCGGGCGGCGCTAAATAGCCTGTCAAAATTTTGCTAAACAACAAAGTTCTAATGTAACCACAGGATGTAACGAACATTGAAAAAAAACCTTCTTTTTTTTTTTAAATTAAATATTGTTTATTTGCTAGAACATATGTGTTTACAAATAAGGTCTTCAACTAAATTGATAACCTCCTCCTTTTTGTGAATTCGGTTGATAGGTATAGACCTAAATGCAAGTTCAAAAGCCCTTCATTGCGTATTGTAATGATGCACACATTGAACGATATTGTTGAACAAGTCAAGTTTTAATTTTCATATTTGTTTATCAGAATACAAATTACTTCAACTTTAATTTTATTGTCGTAACGAAAAGCTGACAATCATATCGTACAATATGTGCATCATTACAATACAATACGCAATAAAGCGCTTTTGAACTTGCATTTATGTCTTTATTTCCACTCTTTTTACCCGACTGCCAAGGAAGGGTTATGTTTTTGGCGCGTATCTTGTATGTAGGTATATGTATGTGTGTGTGTAAACTGAGTTACCTCGTAGGTATCTACTATCTACCAAACGGCTAGATGGATTTTGACAGTTATTCACAGACATAGATCTAGGCCTATGTCTGTGGTATCGTTAGATTCGTCTCGATCACCCGAGTGTTCTTAGATGGTTTAAAAAAAAATAATCAAAATGGCGGAATTTTGGAGCTAGGTAGGGGAAAGTGGGTAGGATTCGTACACAAGGAGCATTCGTACAGTGGTCATAAAGTGGACTACGAAATACATTGGCACGACTGCATTTGTTTGCGTGACTCTGTCTGTGTCTCTGTCTGTGCGGCCGCTGGCTTCGCTGGGGCGAGTCGAAAAGTGTTTTTGGGCTGCGTAAATAATTTTTGGATTCACCTTTGAACCCGTTTTTCTCTAATAAGGTTAGCTCAAATTATAAATCTAATTTATAATAATTTATGATGTGATGCCCTAGATTAATATGCAAACATTCATTTTGGGAAAACCACCACAGTTATTTTTATTTTTATTTTTTTTCCTATTTTTCTGTGCTGGGGTACCTTCGTACAGTCATGAGCGGGGTACATTCGTACAACCTACTTATGACCTGCGTCATGAAGTTTGCTGAACAATACCTATAATTGTATTTTAGAATAATCCCGCGAGTTTATATAAAGAGGAGACTTTTTCATCTTTAGTTTTGAAAAATACCTGTCTTTGTAGAGTACCCAATAGTAGAATAGGTAGAATATGCAAGAATAGTGGTGTTTTACCCTGATAGTTAAATATAATAAAGATTTAATTTCCAATCAAGGAGTTTTTAGAAGCCTGTTACTCCAAATAATGAGTAATTTTAATTTCATTAACAAATTTTAGAATAAATTACTAAAATATGTAAGTGTTTAATTTTTTCTAGTTTATTTCTCAAACCAATATTGTCAACTATTATTACTTAATTTATGGCTGAGTCTCTGATAATTTTGAGCCCATTATTGTGTATTATTATGGCCTTTTTGATTGCTATGTACGAAGGCACCCCACTATGTAAGAATGTGCCCCACACTATGTACGAATCCACCACACGCGCGGGGTACATCCGTACGTTTTCCATTTTTTTTAAAACGACCACTGCTCTTTCATTTTGCATTGTATCCACACTAGACTGTATTATTATAAAAGCCAGATATATAGTTAATATATCAGCATAGTAGTTATTTTGAAATAGCTGTTAGATCTGTCAGTAGACGAGTAAATCACAATCAGTGAATAAGTGTCCATTTTAAGCATTTTCATCGGCTTATATCTCCGGATCCATTCAAGCTACATTGGCAGGCTTAATAAAGGTCCGTATTAGATTCTATAGGTACTTATGCTAAATTTCACAAATTTATCTCGATTAGAATTACTAGGGTTACAGAGTGCATCAAAGTGGCTCAATATGTTTCGTAATAACTACATTATAATAGTGCCCTGTGCGCTTGCAGGAGTTTTCTTAAAGAACTTGCCTATACTGTACATTTTACTTATTATAATAAAATTGAACATTGTTGTCTGTGGGTACAGTACCTGTGTGTGTTGCAGCGTGGCGGCGCGCGGGTCGGAAGGGGGCGCGGCGCCGCGAAGGGCGCCGGCCGCGCGCGCCCGCGCCGCCCGCGCCGCCGCAGAGCCGCTGCTGCCCGACGCCGACCAGCCGTGAGTAACGCGCCCACCGCCGCCCACCACCGCCCTCCGCCGCCCGCCGCAACGTTCCCAACACTTTGTCTCGTATCGTTGCAGGCCGACCCTGGATGAGATCCAGAGCTGGGGGCAGTCGTTCGACCGCCTCATGCGCAGCGCCGGTCAGTATCGTATGCCACGGGCACAGGTGACAATTACCTACGTCGCGAGCCAAGCGAACCACAATTTTATATCCCCGAACATTTCATACCTATGATAAGTAGGTACGGTATGTAGTCACCATCGCCGCCGCCGCGCCGTCCGTCCGTTCCGTATCGCGCACGCGGCGTGACGTCACTGTTTACTCCAGCCGCGCCGACCTATTCGGGACGGAAATGGGTCAAATGAATGAGCGTTTGGTATACAGCGCGCTCGCGCCCGCCGCCGCCGCCGCCTCCGCCTCCGCCGCCTCCGCCGCCGATATCGATATACCGACGACACCTAAATACGATATACAAAACACCGACCGCTGTAACTCGGGCCTTGGGTACAACCAAGTACCCGTACAACCAAGCACAAGCTAGGGAGTTGACATGAATCACTGCGTTGTTGTTGTAAGCAGTCGTAGTATACATAAATACAACACGAATAAAAAAAAGCCAAACTATTGTAGGTACCTAAGTATGTATATTTTGTACGAATTTTCAAACATTTCGTTATTAGGTACCTACCTACACTCTTAAAAAGACTAATCGATCAACTCGAAACGGGCAGCTAGCCTCACGTCAACTCTGTTCCTACCGATTGTGAATGCATACCGACCGACAGACCGACTCTCCGGTGTAACCCGCTCTAACCACGACAACGGTTTCCTGCCCAGGTAACGCGTGTGTGTGTGTGTGCAGGCGGGCGCAAGGTATTCCGAGACTTCCTGCGCGGCGAGTACTCGGAGGAGAACATCATGTTCTGGCTGGCGTGCGAGGAGCTGAAGCGCGAGGGGGACCCCGCCTGCGTGGAGGAGAAGGCGCGCTTCATCTACGAGGACTACATCTCCATCCTGTCGCCCAAGGAGGTGTCGCTGGACTCGCGCGTGCGCGACGCCGTCAACCGCAACATGGTGGAGCCCACGCCGCACACCTTCGACGAGGCGCAGCTGCAGATCTACACGCTCATGCACCGCGATTCGTACCCGCGGTTCCTCAACTCGCCGCTGTACCGCGCGCTCGCCGAGCGGCCGCGCACATGACGCCCGCCGCCCCCCGCCCCCGCCGCGCCGCCGCGCCGCCGCCCCACCGTCGCCGTCTCTGTACATAGCTAGGTTAAGCGCGACGGTGGGCGCGGCGCCCGCTCGCTGGTCCACCGCCCGCCGCGCGCCCTCTCTACCCATTATAATTACGAGCAATAAAGGTGGACCAACTAAGTTTGCCGAGAAGTCAACGAATAAATCTGTTCATGTAATGTAGCGCATTCTTTTAATAAACTTCCCCCGTCTACAATAATAATAATAATAAAATGTATTTATTCAGACAGCAAGGTCCACAAGTGTTAGTAATACCAGAGACTAGTAAAAAGAACTTACGTACTACGTACGTACTTATTACGTACTTTTTACTAGTCTCTGGTAATACCTACTTACTATCTTATCTTAGAACTAGGTGTTAGTATTTAAAAACTAAGAGGGACTTAGTCCTTTGAATGAGTTGTCACATCAGAGGACTGTCGTACCTATTATCTATGACGTTTAGGATCCTGTTGCTGCTTCCGCGCACTGTGCGTAACAACGACGCAGATTTTTTGCGCCAGATGGCGTCAAAGCCGTCAACGCGCGCTTCAGCAAACATCGCCGATGCGCTACAGAAGCGCGGAAGCCGCAACAGTGCCCTAAACGTATTATTATACTGGATCCGCAGAGCATTGTAAGCCTTTTGAGTATGCCGGAACCACAGACTCGCAGCGTACAGAGATGTACAGTACGCTCTAAAAAGGGTGACTTTAACCGCGTCTGTACATCTAGCGAATCTGCGGGCCAGCATATTCGCGCGGACTGACGATGCTGCGTTCCGTCTCCATGTCCAGATCATCGCGCGGCCCGCGCGGGTCGTCCGTTACCAAATGCCCGAGGTATTTGAACTGGTACACTCTTTTGAGTGGCTCACCATTTAGCATTACAGGTGGTACAAAAGTGGGACATTTGGTACCTGCTTTGAAGATCATGAACTCAGACTTTTTCACATTGTACATGAGTCCATGGGATGCTACATAAGACTCGCACACAGCCAGTAGTTTTCGGAGAGCACTGATCGAGGGAGCCAGCAGCACCATGTCATCGGCGTAGCTAAGGTTGTTGACACACACACCTTCCACGGCATGCTGCTAAGTCGCTCAATCAGCGCGTTAAGTACAGGTTGAAGAGCGATGGGGAGCTTAACCCCCCTGCCTCCTGTACCTGTACGAGTCCGAGAACTCACCCGCCCACCTCACACAGTTCTCCTGGTTTAGGTACCAGTCCAATACCTAAACATTGACACCAACTCCGGCGATAAACCTGTGTCTTCGAGCTTCTGCCACAGAGTGTTGTACGGGACGAGATCAAATGCCCGAGATAGGTCTAGAAAACAAGCTTAGACGGGAGTTTGTCCATCCGTATAATACTTAACAGTGCGATTCAAGCTAAGGATAGCTGTCTCAGTTGACAGTCCAGCCCGAAATCCAAATTGAGCGTCCTGCAACTTAAGGTGCCTATTTAAACACGAGTTGAGCACACTGTCAATTACTTTTGCCAAAATAGTGGCTAGAGATATAGGTCTATAGTTAGACTTGTCAGACACATCACTCGTCTTAAGTGGGTGATCTATTGGCGAGCCGGCGAGCAAACGGTATAAACTGTAGGCTCGTTGGACTGTCGTCTCGCGTGATCCATTAGCGTGCCAAACAGTCTACTCTCATCGTTGGCGAAGTCATGGCGTGCTCCCAGACGGGACTAGTTTGTTACTTAGGATAACTGATACAGGAAGAACAACCAAAGAAAAAAAAAGACGCCTCAAAGTGTGGGTCAAAAACTGGCTGCAAGCGAGAGAACGCTTGTCCCATGTAAACTTAGTAGCAAAACTTATTGGTGAACCAAATGATTATAGAAATTATTTAAGGATGACCGAGGAAGTGTTTAAGGAGCTGCTGTATTTGATTTCCCCTTTCGTACGATCGTATATCTGCCATTTTGTTATTTTGGTAATAGAAAATTAACCGTGCGGCATGCGTGCGTTCGCTACAGCAGCGTGAAAAACACTGTCGGCTCGCAAAGCTCGGCTGATCCATTGACGGCTTATTATACCGCGGTCTTAGGATTTCAAGCATGCACGGTCAAGAAGAGCTAACGGTCTATACCGCGAACTTTTAAAACCGCGGTTTTATAGGTGCTCCATTGGCGGTTTATACCTTTAGCTCGTAGGCTCGTGGCGACCCAGCGGTTTTAGCTCGCCAATGGATCACCCACTTTACTCTTGACAATAGGTACCATCAGAGTCTGCATCAAGCCAAAAGGTAAGTAAGAATGGCTAATACAAAGGTTGAACAGCATTGCAAGTACCCAAGGTAAGTGTACACCAGCATGTTTCAGATGTTCGACGCTGAGCCCATCGTGACCCGGCGATTTCCCTCGTGTCATTTTCCTAATAATAGCTCTAATATCTTTAGCTAGGATGATCGTGGAAATCGCTGGTCCGCTGTGCTCAGCGTCGAATTCCCGACATGGCGACCCTAAGGGCGACTGTACTCCAAAATGTCTCTTAAAAACATTCGCAATTTCTTTATTTATTATTTTATTATTTATTTATTTAAATGGTGTCAAAACCACCAAGAACAGATAAAAATGGACTTGATGTTAGCCATCTACACACCACTCTAAAGCTGATTTTAGGAGTTTTTGGAAGTGCACAAATAGTAAAAATGTTCGGCCTGGCACGCCTGTTTGTATGTATGTGTCGACGGAGCATCTAGTCCTAAATAATAATAATAAATAAATCAAATTTTATTTCAGATTGAGATCCATAATATACAATACAATTAAATTAAAATTAAAATGTCACACAGAAAATTAACACAAACAATTTAAATGAAAACAAAGAATACCTCATGACAAAAAGAAAGAAAACCAAAAACCAAAAACAACTCATTTTACACTCTAGGCATTTAGTATGTGGTACACCTTAGGTATGTGGGCAACTTTATTCAATTATAATTTCTATTGAAAATCTATTTATTTATTGTGTTACCAGTTTATTAATAGGTTTAATAATCGCCATCCAGTGCCTCATGATGGCAGACTGTAAGTTGGTGGCAACATCCTTCAGAAGGCCGTTGGTGCTTCCTCGGATGCGGCTTACCAGGGATGCAGTTCTATTTCGCATTATTGCATGAAAGTCGTTAGTGCGCGCGTCTGCAAACATCCCTGAAGCGCTACAATATCGTGGAAGCCCCAACAGCATTCTGAAACCGTTGTTATATTGGACCCGTAGAGCATTGTAGGTTTTCTGCGTATATTTGACCCACAGATTGCAAGTATAGAAAGAGGTACAATACGCCTTAAACAAGGTAACTTTAACTGGCGTAGTACAACGTGCAAATCTGCGAGCCAACATATTACATCTTACCGACAATGCCCTACGTTCCCTTTCCATGTCAGCATTGTCACATAAGTCCTCAGTGACCCAGTGGCCCAGGTACTTAAATTTTGTGACCCAATTAAGAGGAGTATCATAGAGTTTTACTGGTGGTACACTATAGCTTTTATTGCCTGCCTTAAAAAGCATTAACTCACTCTTTTTAATATTATACCTGAGCCCATGGGCGACTGCATAATTCTCACAAATGCTCAGTAGTTGCCTTAGAGCACTTATCGATGGGCTCAGCAGAACCATGTCATCTGCGTAGCTTATATTGTTGACGCTATGTCCATTAATAGAGCATCCAACTTTGCTTCTGCTGAGCTCCACGATGAGTTTATTTACATACAAGTTAAAGAGCTTTGGTGAAGTTACCCCCCCCTGCCTCACTCCACACTTCAGCCTGTATTCCTCTGAGAGCGCGCCCGCCCATCTCACAGTATTTACCTGATTTTCATACCAGAATTTAAGAACTTTTATAAGGTCATTTGGTACATTAGTATCTGATTGGAGCTTATGCCACAGAGTGTCATATGATACAAGATCAAATGCCTTTGATAAATCCAAGAAACAGGCGTAGACCGGTGTCTTTTTACTAGTGTAGTACTGGACAGTGTGTTTGAGGCATAGAATAGCACTTTCAGTGGAAAGCCCAGGTTGAAAGCCAAACTGGGCATCATGTAACTTGAGGTGATTACTCAAGTGCTTTTCAAGCAAACGGTCCAATACCTTAGCAGTGACCGTGGCTAGAGAGATGGGCCTGTAGTTGGATTTATCAGAGGCATCGCCTGTTCTATTTTTAATGATAGGCACTACAATAGTTCTTATTAGTTCTTGTGGTAAGTAAGCATGACCAATACATAAACTGTAAAACATTGCCAGCAATTTAGGAAGGTGTGCACCAGCATTTTGCAGATGCTCTATACTGAGACCATCATGCCCGGATGACTTACCCCGTTTCATGTTTTTTATTGTTTTTGCAACATCTTCTGCACTAAATGTTTCATGAATTTCAGCACAATGGACTACAGCAGAGAACCCCTGCTCCTGCTTCATAGTTGGTAACGGATCTACCTGAAAATGTTCTTTAAAAACATTTGAAATTTCACATGGATCACACACACCATTCATGCTCACGGGGAGGCTGTCACCTGGACTTAGCTTTTTAGTATGTTTCCAAAAGTTACAGAAGTCTTTAGAAGTATGGTGCGTTGAATAAATCGATTAAATTTGGATATTAATTATTGCGTAGTACCCAGGTGAACATAAAAAAAGTTTATTTAATTAGTATAGTATTTAAGCTTAGCTTTCAACTTTTTACGCGACTGTACCATGGCTTCGAACGTTGGCCCACAAGTGGGCTTGCCATACCACACCCATTCCCCACTTTTTGCCCCCATTTGCCATTCCCACTCAGTCAGTTTATTTATTGGTTAAGTTGCAGGCATTCTCCGATCCACACAGTTATGATGACACTCGTCATAAAAATAGGCAGAAATTTTCGAAAACTCGGTTAGGTTAGGTTAGGTTTTTTTTTTTTTTTTTTTTTTTTTTTTTTAATAAGTTTTAACTCCTCAGACTTTCTGTTATATTAACATATTATTTTTAAAAAAGGGCACGGACAGAAAGTCTGGAGTTAAAACTTATTAAAAAAAAAAAACCTAACCTAACCTAACCTAACCGAGTCGTCGGAAATCTCTGCCTATTTTTATACTATACTACTTATACTGAACTCTGAAAACAGATAACAGATAACTGAAAACAGAAAACAGATTACAGATAACAGATAACAGAAAACTGAAAACTAAATATTGAAAACAGAAAACCGATAACAGTTAACAGAAAACTGAAAACTGAAAACTGAAAACTGAAAACTGTACACTGTAAACTGAAAACTGTACACTGTAAACTAGAAACTGAAAACTGAAAACAGAAAACAGAAAACTAAAAATGAAAATTTAAAACAGAACTTTTAACTTTATAACTTTGTAAACTTTTAACTGAATACTGAAAACTGAAAACAGATAGAAAACTGTAAACTGTAAACTGTAAACTGTAATCTGTAAGCTGAAAACTGCAAACTGAAAAATAATTGAAAACTGAACACTGAAAACTGAAAACTGATAAACTTAAAACCGAAAACAGATAACAGATAACAGTAAACTGAAAACTGAAAACTGAAAACTGAAAACTGTTAACTAAAAACTGTTAACTGTTAACTGTAAACCGTAAACTATAAACTGTAAACTGTAAACTGTAAACTTTTAACTGAATACTGAAAACTGAAAACTGAACTCTGAAAACAGATAACAGATAACAGATAACAGTTAACAGAAAACTGAAAACTAAAAACTGAAAACAGAAAACCGATAACAGTTAACAGAAAACTGAATGTAAACTGAAAACTGTAAACTGAAAACTGTAAACTGTAAACTGTAAACTTTTAACTGAATACTGAAAACTGAAAACTGAACTCTGAAAACAGATAACAGATAACAGATAACAGTTAACAGAAAACTGAAAACTAAAAACTGAAAACAGAAAACCGATAACAGTTAACAGAAAACTGAATGTAAACTGAAAACTGTAAACTGTTAACTGAAAACTGTACACTGTAAACTAGAAACTGAAAACAGAAAACAGAAAACAGAAAACAGAAAACAGAAAACAGAAAACAGAAAACTGAAAAATGAAAACAGAAAACTGAAAACTGACAACAGAAAACAGATGACAGAAAACCGAAAACTGAAAACTGAAAACTGAAAACTAATAAAATGAAAACAGATAACAGTAAAAACTGAAAACTGAAAACTGTAAACTGAAAACTGAAAAATATTTGAAAACTGTTTACTGAAAACTGAAAACAGAAAACTGAAAACTGTAAACCGAAAACTGAAAACTGAAAACTGAAAACTGAAAACTGAAAACTGAAAACTGTTAACTGTAAACTGTAAACTATAAACTGTAAACTTTTAACTGAATACTGTAAACTGTTAACTTTTAACTGAATACTGAAAACTGAAAACAGGTAGAAAACTGTAAACTGTAAACTGTAAACTGTAAACTGTAATCTGTAAGCTGAAAACTGAAAACTGAAAAATAGTTAAAAACTGAAAACAGAAAACTGTAAACTGTTAACTTCTGTAACTGAAAAATGAAAACAGAAAACTGAAAACTGACAACAGATAACAGAAAACCGAAACTGAAAACTGAAAACTGAAAACTGAAAACTGAAAACTGAAAACTGATAAAATGAAAACAGATAACAGATAACAGTAAAAACTGAAAACTGAAAACTGTAAACTTTAAAATGAAAACTGAAAACTGAAAAATATTTGAAAACTGTTTACTGAAAACTGAAAACTGAAAACTGAAACTGTAAACTGAAAACTGAAAACTGAAATCTGTTATCTGTTATCTGTTATCTGTTATCTGTTTTCTGTTTTCAGAGTTCAGTTTTCAGTATTCAGTTAAAAGTTTACAGTTAACAGGTTACAGTTTATAGTTTACATTTTACAGTTAACAGTTAACAGTTTTTAGTTTTCAGTTTTCAGTTTACAGTTTTCAGTTTTCAGTTTACTGTTATCTGTTTTCTGTTTTCGGTTTTCAGTTATTCAGTTTTCAGTTTTCAGTTTTCAGTTTTCAGTTTTCAGTTTTCAGTTTTCAGTTTAAAGTTTACAGTTTACAGTTTACAGTTTACATTTTTCAGTTTACTGTTATCTGTTATCTGTTTTCGGTTTTCAGTTTATCAGTTTTCAGTTTTCAGTTTTCAGTTTTCAGTTAACTGTTATCGGTTTTTCAGTTTTCAGTTTTCAGTTTTCAGTTTAAAGTTTACAGTTTACAGTTTACAGTTTACAGTTTACATTTTTCAGTTTACAGTTCACAGTTTTCTGTTCAGTCGACACCGTGGCTTAGTTGGTAGTGACCCTGCCTACGAAGCTTGGTGTTCCGGGTTCGATCCCCGGCCGGGGCAAATATTTGTGACGAATACAAATGTTTGTTCTCGGGTCTTGGATGTTGTGATGTGTTGTATGTGTCCATGCCACCTGCGACACAGGGAATCCTAGTGCAGGGGTGTGAGTGTGTGAATGTTTGTTGTTGTTGTTTGTTTGTTTGTTTTCGGTTTTCAGTTTATCAGTTTTCAGTTTTCAGTATTCAGTATTCAGTTAAAAGTTTCCACTTTACAGTTTACAGTGTACAGTTTTCAGTTTTCAGTTTTCTGTTAACTGTTATCAGTTTTCAGTTTTCAGTTATCTGTTAACTGTTATCGGTTTTGTGTTTTCAGTTTTTAGTTTCCAGTTTTCAGTATTCAGTTAAAAGTTTCCAGTTTACAGTTCACAGTGTACAGTTTTCAGTTTTCAGTTTTCAGTTTTCAGTTAACAGTTTTCAGTTTTCAGTTTACTGTTATCTGTTTTCTGTTTTCGGTTTTCGGTTTTCAGTTATTCAGTTTTCAGTTTTCATTTTTCAGTTTTCAGTTTTCAGTTTTCAGTTTTCAATTATTTTTCAGTTTTCAGTTTTCAGTTTACTGTTTCAAGTTTACAGTTTTCAGTTTTCAGTTTTTACTGTTATCTGTTATCTGTTTTCGGTTTTCATTTTATCAGTTTACAGTTTACAGTTTACAGTTTACAGTTTACAGTTTACAGTTTTCTGTTTTTAGTTTTCAGTTTCAGTTAATTTTTTTTTTTTCAGTTTTTAGTTTTGTTTTCTGTTTTCAGTTTTTGGTTTTCAGTTTTCAGTTTTCAGTTTTCAGTATTCAGTTTTCAGTTTTTGGTTTTCTTTTATCTGTTTTCGGTTTTCAGTTTATCAGTTTTCTGTTTTCAGTTTTCAGTTTTCAGTTTTCAGTTTTCAGTTTTCAGTTTACAGTTAACAGTTTATAGTTTACAGTTAACAGTTAACAGTTTTCTATTTTTAGTTTTCAGTTTCAGTTCAATTTTTTTTTTTCAGTTTTTAGTTTTGTTTAAAGTTAACAGTTTTCAGTTTTCAGTTTTCAGTTTTCAGTTTGCAGTTTACAGTTTACAGTTTTCAGTTTTCAGTTTTCAGTTTACAGTTTACAGTTTTCAGTTATGAGTTTTCTATTTTTAGTTCTCAGTTTCAGTTAATTTTTTTTTTTTCAGTTTTTAGTTTTTTTTCTGTTTTCAGTTTTCTGTTAACTGTTATCGGTTTTCTGTTTTCAGTTTTCAGTAAACAGTTTTCAGTTTTCAGTTTTCTGTTAACTGTTATCGGTTTTGTGTTTTCAGTTTTTAATTTTCAGTTTTCTGTTATCTGTTATCTGTTTTTTGTTTTCAGAGTTCAGTTTTCAATTTTCAGTATTCAGTTAAAAGTTAACAGTTTACAGTTTACAGTTTATAGTTTACAGTTTACAGTTAACAGTTTTCAGTTGACAGTTTTCAGTTTTCAGTTTTCAGTTTTCAGTTTTCAGTTTTCAGTTTTCAGTTTATCAGTTTTCAGTTTTCAGTTTTCAGTTTTCAAATTTCTGTTTTCAGTTTACAGTTTAAAGTTTTCAGTTTTCAGTTTTTACTGTTATCTGTTATCTGTTTTCGGTTTTCATTTGTTCAGTTTTCAGTTTTCTGTTAACAGTTTTCAGTTTTCAGTTTTCAATTAGTTTTCAGTTTTCAGTTTTCAGTTTTCAGTTTACAGTTTAAAGTTTAGTTTTCAGTTTTCAGTTTTTACTGTTATCTGTTATCTGTTTTCGGTTTTCATTTTATCAGTTTTCAGTTTTCAGTTTTCAGTTTTCAGTTTTCAGTTTTCAGTTTTCAGTTTACAGTTAACAGTTTAAAGTTAACAGTTTACAGTTTTCTGTTTTCAGTTTTCAATAATTTTTCAGTTTTCAGTTTTTAGTTTTCAGTTTTCAGTATTCAGTTAAAAGTTTCAAGTTTAAAGTTTACAGTGTACAGTTTTCAGTTTTCAGTTTTCTGTTAACTGTTATCGGTTTTCTGTTTTCAGTTGACAGTTTACAGTTTACAGTTTTCTGTTTTCATTTTACTGTTATCTGTTATCTGTTTTCGGTTTTCAGTTTATCAGTTTTCAGTTTTCAGTTTTCAGTTTTCAGTTTTCAGTTTTCAGTTTTTTGTTTTCAGTTTTCAGTAAACAGTTTTCAGTTTTCAGTTTTCAGTATTCAGTTAAAAGTTTACAGTTTACAGTTTATAGTTTACAGTTTAAAGTTAACAGTTTTCAGTTTTCAGTTTTCAGTTTTCAGTTTTCAGTTTTAAATTATTTATCAGTTTTCAGTTTTCAGTATTCAGTTTTCAGTTTTTGGTTTTCTGTTATCTGTTTTCGGTTTTCAGTTAATCAGTTTTCTGTTTTCAGTTTTCAGTTTTCAGTTTACAGTTTACAGTTTACAGTTTATAGTTTACAGTTAACAGTTAACAGTTTTCTAATTTTAGTTTTCAGTTTCAGTTCAATTTTTTTTTTTTCAGTTTTTAGTTTTGTTTAAAGTTAACAGTTTTCAGTTTTCAGTTTTCAGTTTTCAGTTTTCAGTTTTCAGTTTACAGTTTACAGTTTACAGTTTACAGTTTACAGTTTATAGTTTACAGTTTACAGTTTATAGTTTACAGTTTACAGTTTTCAGTTTTCAGTTTTCAGTTTTCAGTTTACAGTTTACAGTTTACAGTTTACAGTTTACAGTTTATAGTTTACAGTTTACAGTTTTTAGTTTTCAGTTTTCAGTTTACAGTTTTCAGTTTTTTGTTTTAAGTTTTCAGTAAACAGTTTTCAGTTTTCAGTTTTCAGTTTTCAGTATTCAGTTAAAAGTTTACAGTTTACAGTTTATAGTTTACAGTTTAAAGTTAACAGTTTTCAGTTTTCAGTTTTCAGTTTTCAGTTTTCTTTTTTCAGTTTACAGTTTTCAGTTTTCAGTTTACTGTTATCTGTTTTCAGTTTTCAGTTTTCAGTTTATCAGTTTACAGTTTACAGTTTACAGTTTACAGTTTATAGTTTACAAATTTCAGTTTTCAGTTTTCAGTTTACAGTTTTCAGTTTTTTGTTTTCAGTTTTCAGTAAACAGTTTTCAGTTTTCAGTTTTCAGTTTTCAGTTTTCAGTTTTCAGTTTTCAGTTTACAGTTTACAGTTTACAGTTTACAGTTTATAGTTTACAGTTTACAGTTTATAGTTTACAGTTTACAGTTTTCAGTTTTCAGTTTTCAGTTTTCAGTTTACAGTTTACAGTTTACAGTTTACAGTTTACAGTTTATAGTTTACAGTTTACAGTTTTCAGTTTTCAGTTTTCAGTTTTCAGTTTACAGTTTTCAGTTTTTTGTTTTAAGTTTTCAGTAAACAGTTTTCAGTTTTCAGTTTTCAGTTTTCAGTATTTAGTTAAAAGTTTACAGTTTACAGTTTATAGTTTACAGTTTAAAGTTAACAGTTTTCAGTTTTCAGTTTTCAGTTTTCAGTTTTCAGTTTTCAGTTTTCAGTTTTCAGTTTTCAGTTTTCTTTTTTCAGTTTACAGTTTTCAGTTTTCAGTTTACTGTTATCTGTTTTCAGTTTTCAGTTTTCAGTTTATCAGTTTACAGTTTACAGTTTACAGTTTATAGTTTACAAATTTCAGTTTTCAGTTTTCAGTTTACAGTTTTCAGTTTTTTGTTTTCAGTTTTCAGTAAACAGTTTTCAGTTTTCAGTTTTCAGTTTTCAGTTAAAAGTTTACAGTTTACAGTTTATAGTTTACAGTTTAAAGTTAACAGTTTTCAGTTTTCAGTTTTCAGTTTTCAGTTTTCTTTTTTCAGTTTACAGTTTTCAGTTTTCAGTTTACAGTTTACAGTTTACAGTTTACAGTTTACAGTTTACAGTTTACAGTTTACAGTTTTCTGTTTTTAGTTTTCAGTTTTAGTTAAATTATTTTTTTTTCAGTTTTTATTTTGTTTTCTGTTTTCAGTTTTTGGTTTTCAGTTTTCAGTTTTCAGTTTTCAGTATTCAGTTTTCAGTTTTAAATTATTTATCAGTTTTCAGTTTCCAGTTTTCAGTTTACAGTTTATAGTTTACAGTTAACAGTTAACAGTTTTCAGTTTACAGTTTTCAGTTTTCAGTTTTCAGTTTTCAGTTTTCAGTTTACAGTTTTCAGTTTATCAGTTTTCAGTTTTCAGTTTTCAGTTTTCAGTTTTCAGTTTTCAATTAGTTTTCAGTTTTCAGTTTTCAGTTTACAGTTTAAAGTTTAGTTTTCAGTTTTCAGTTTTTACTGTTATCTGTTATCTGTTATCTGTTTTCGGTTTTCATTTTATCAGTTTTCAGTTTTCAGTTTTCAGTTTTCAGTTTTCAGTTTTCAGTTTACAGTTTAAAGTTAACAGTTTACAGTTTTCTGTTTACAGTTTTCAATAATTTTTCAGTTTTCAGTTTTTAGTATTCAGTTTTCAGTATTCAGTTAAAAGTTTCAAGTTTACAGTTTACAGTGTACAGTTTTCAGTTTTCAGTTTTCTGTTAACTGTTATCGGTTTTCTGTTTTCAGTTTTCAGTTTTCAGTTTTCAGTTTTCAGTTTTCAGTTTTCAGTTTTCAGTTTTCAGTTTTCAGTTTTCAGTTTACAGTTTACAGTTTACAGTTTACAGTTTATAGTTTACAGTTTACAGTTTATAGTTTACAGTTTACAGTTTACAGTTTTCAGTTTTCAGTTTTCAGTTTTCAGTTTTCAGTTAACAGTTAAAAGTTAACAGTTTACAGTTTTCTGTTTACAGTTTTCAATAATTTTTCAGTTTTCAGTTTTTAGTATTCAGTTTTCAGTATTCAGTTAAAAGTTTCAAGTTTACAGTTTACAGTGTACAGTTTTCAGTTTTCAGTTTTCTGTTAACTGTTATCGGTTTTCTGTTTTCAGTTTACAGTTTACAGTTTACAGTTTTCAGTTTTCAGTTTACTGTTATCTGTTATCTGTTTTTGGTTTTCAGTTTTAGTTAAATTATTTTTTTTTCAGTTTTAAGTTTTGTTTTCTGTTTTCAGTTTTCAGTTTTCAGTTTACAGTTTTCAGTTTTTTGTTTTCAGTTTTCAGTAAACAGTTTTCAGTTTTCAGTTTTCAGTTTTCAGTATTCAGTTAAAAGTTTACAGTTTACAGTTTACAGTTTATAGTTTACAGTTTAAAGTTAACAGTTTTCAGTTTTCAGTTTTCAGTTTACATTTATTTTTTTTCAGTTTACAGTTTACAGTTTACAGTTTACAGTTTATAGTTTACAGTTTACAGTTTATAGTTTACAGTTTACAGTTTTCAGTTTTTTGTTTACAGTTTTCAGTTTTCAGTTTTCAATTATTTTTCAGTTTTCAGTTTTAAAGTAAAGTAAAGTAAAGTTTACAGAACTAAAAATAGAAAACTCATAACTGAAAACTGTAAACTGTAAACTGAAAACTGAAAACTGAAAACTGAAAACTGTAAACTGAAAACTGAAAACTGAAAACTGTCAACTGAAAACTGTTAACTGTTAACTGTAAACTGTAAACTATAAACTGTAAACTGTAAACTGTAAACTTTTAACTGAATACTGAAAACTGAAAACTGAACTCTGAAAACAGAAAACAGATAACAGATAACAGAAAACTGAAAAAAAAACTGTTAACACAAAACCGATAACAGTTAACAGAAAACTGAAAACAGAAAAAAACCTAAAAACTGAAAAAAAAAAAATTTACTGAAACTTGTAAAGTTTCAGTTTATCAGTTTTCAGTTTTCAGTTTTCAGTTTTCAATTATTTTTCAGTTTTCAGTTTTCAGTTTTCAGTTTTCAGTTTACAGTTTAAAGTTTTCAGTTTTCAGTTTTTACTGTTATCTGTTATCTGTTTTCGGTTTTCATTTGTTCAGTTTTCAGTTTTCAGTTTTCAGTTTTCAGTTTTCAGTTTTCTGTTAACAGTTTTCAGTTTTCAGTTTTCAGTTTTCAATTAGTTTTCAGTTTACAGTTTACAGTTTTCAGTTATGAGTTTTCTATTTTTAGTTCTCAGTTTCAGTTAATTTTTTTTTTTTCTGTTTTCAGTTTTCTGTTAACTGTTATCGGTTTTCTGTTTTCAGTTTTCAGTAAACAGTTTTCAGTTTTCAGTTTTCTGTTAACTGTTATCGGTTTTGTGTTTTCAGTTTTTAATTTTCAGTTTTTACTGTTATCTGTTATCTGTTATCTGTTTTCGGTTTTCATTTTATCAGTTTTCAGTTTTCAGTTTTCAGTTTTCAGTTTTCAGTTTACAGTTTACAGTTTAAAGTTAACAGTTTACAGTTTTCTGTTTTCAGTTTTCAATAATTTTTCAGTTTTCAGTTTTTAGTATTCAGTTTTCAGTATTCAGTTAAAAGTTTCAAGTTTACAGTTTACAGTGTACAGTTTTCAGTTTTCTGTTAACTGTTATCGGTTTTCTGTTTTCAGTTTACAGTTTACAGTTTACAGTTTTCAGTTTTCAGTTTACTGTTATCTGTTATCTGTTTTTGGTTTTCAGTTTTAGTTAAATTATTTTTTTTTCAGTTTTAAGTTTTGTTTTCTGTTTTCAGTTTTTGGTTTTCAGTTTTCAGTTTTCAGTTTTCAGTATTCAGTTTTCAGTTTTTGTTTTTCTGTTATCTGTTTTCGGTTTTCAGTTTATCAGTTTTCTGTTTTCAGTTTTCAGTTTTCAGTTTTCAGTTTTAAATTATTTATCAGTTTTCAGTTTCCAGTTTTCAGTTTACAGTTTACAGTTTATAGTTTACAGTTAACAGTTTTCAGTTGACAGTTTTCAGTTTTCAGTTTTCAGTTTTCAGTTTTCAGTTTTCAGTTTTCAGTTTTCAGTTTACAGTTTACAGTTTTCAGTTTATCAGTTTTCAGTTTTCAGTTTTCAGTTTTCAGTTTTCAGTTTTCAATTATTTTTCAGTTTTCAGTTTTCAGTTTTCAGTTTTCAGTTTACAGTTAAAAGTTTTCAGTTTTCAGTTTTTACTGTTATCTGTTATCTGTTTTCGGTTTTCATTTGTTCAGTTTTCAGTTTTCAGTTTTCAGTTTTCAGTTTTCTGTTTTCAGTTTTCAGTTTTCAATTAGTTTTCAGTTTTCAGTTTTCAGTTTTCAGTTTACAGTTTAAAGTTTAGTTTTCAGTTTTCAGTTTTTACTGTTATCTGTTATCTGTTATCTGTTTTCGTTTTTCATTTTATCAGTTTTCAGTTTTCAGTTTTCAATAATTTTTCAGTTTTCAGTTTTTAGTTTTCAGTTTTCAGTATTCAGTTAAAAGTTTCAAGTTTACAGTTTACAGTGTACAGTTTTCAGTTTTCAGTTTTCTGTTAACTGTTATCGGTTTTCTGTTTTCAGTTTACAGTTAACAGTTAACAGTTTTCAGTTTTCAGTTTACTGTTATCTGTTATCTGTTTTCGGTTTTCAGTTTATCAGTTTTCAGTTTTCAGTTTTCAGTTTGCAGTTTTCAGTTTTCAGTTTTCAGTTTTCAGTTTTCAGTTTTCAGTTTTCAGTTTACAGTTTAAAGTTTTCAGTTTTCATTTTTTACTGTTATCTGTTATCTGTTTTCGGTTTTCATTTGTTCAGTTTTCAGTTTTCAGTTTTCAGTTTTCAGTTTTCTGTTTTCAGTTTTCTGTTAACAGTTTTCAGTTTTCAGTTTTCAATTAGTTTTCAGTTTTCAGTTTTCAGTTTACAGTTTAAAGTTTAGTTTTCAGTTTTCAGTTTTTACTGTTATCTGTTATCTGTTTTCGGTTTTCATTTTATCAGTTTTCAGTTTTCAGTTTTCAGTTTTCAGTTTTCAGTTTACAGTTAACAGTTTAAAGTTAACAGTTTACAGTTTTCTGTTTTCAGTTTTCAATAATTTTTCAGTTTTCAGTTTTTAGTTTTCAGTTTTCAGTATTCAGTTAAAAGTTTCAAGTTTAAAGTTTACAGTGTACAGTTTTCAGTTTTCAGTTTTCTGTTAACTGTTATCGGTTTTCTGTTTTCAGTTGACAGTTTACAGTTTACAGTTTTCTGTTTTCATTTTACTGTTATCTGTTATCTGTTTTCGGTTTTCAGTTTATCAGTTTTCAGTTTTCAGTTTTCAGTTTTCAGTTTTCAGTTTTTGTTTTCAGTTTTCAGTAAACAGTTTTCAGTTTTCAGTTTTCAGTATTCAGTTAAAAGTTTACAGTTTACAGTTTATAGTTTACAGTTTAAAGTTAACAGTTTTCAGTTTTCAGTTTTAAATTATTTATCAGTTTTCAGTTTCCAGTTTTCAGTTTACAGTTTACAGTTTACAGTTTATAGTTTACAGTTAACAGTTAACAGTTTTCAGTTTACAGTTTTCAGTTTTCAGTTTTCAGTTTTCAGTTTTCAGTTTTCAGTTTTCAGTTTTCAGTTTTCAGTTTACAGTTTTCAGTTTATCAGTTTTCAGTTTTCAGTTTTCAGTTTTCAGTTATCTGTTAACTGTTATCGGTTTTGTGTGTTCAGTTTTTAGTTTCCAGTTTTCAGTATTCAGTTAAAAGTTTCCAGTTTACAGTTTACAGTGTACAATTTTCAGTTTTCAGTTTTCAGTTAACAGTTTTCAGTTTTCAGTTTACTGTTATCTGTTTTCTGTTTTCGGTTTTCAGTTATTCAGTTTTCAGTTTTCATTTTTCAGTTTTCAGTTTTCAGTTTTCAGTTTTCAGTTTTCAGTTTTCAATTATTTTTCAGTTTTAAGTTTTCAGTTTACTGTTTCAAGTTTACAGTTTTCAGTTTTCAGTTTTTACTGTTATCTGTTTTCGGTTTTCATTTTATCAGTTTACAGTTTACAGTTTACAGTTTACAGTTTACAGTTTACAGTTTTCTGTTTTTAGTTTTCAGTTTGTTTTTTTTTTTTTTTTCAGTTTTTAGTTTTGTTTTCTGTTTTCAGTTTTTGGTTTTCAGTTTTCAGTTTTCAGTTTTCAGTATTCAGTTTTCAGTTTTTGGTTTTCTGTTATCTGTTTTCGGTTTTCAGTTAATCAGTTTTCTGTTTTCAGTTTTCAGTTTTCAGTTTACAGTTTACAGTTTACAGTTTATAGTTTCCAGTTAACAGTTAACAGTTTTCTATTTTTAGTTTTCAGTTTCAATTCAATTTTTTTTGTTACAGTTTACAGTTTATAGTTTACAGTTAACAGTTTTCAGTTGACAGTTTTCAGTTTTCAGTTTTCAGTTTTCAGTTTTCAGTTTTCAGTTTTCAGTTTTCAGTTTTCAGTTTTCAGTTTACAGTTTACAGTTTTCAGTTTATCAGTTTTCAGTTTTCAGTTTTCAGTTTTCAGTTTTCAATTATTTTTCAGTTTTCAGTTTTCAGTTTTCAGTTTTCAGTTTACAGTTAAATGTTTTCAGTTTTCAGTTTTTACTGTTATCTGTTATCTGGTTTCGGTTTTCATTTGTTCAGTTTTCAGTTTTCAGTTTTCAGTTTTCAGTTTTCAGTTGACAGTTTTCAGTTTTCAGTTTTCAGTTTTCAGTTTTCAGTTTACAGTTTACAGTTTTCAGTTTATCAGTTTTCAGTTTTCAGTTTTCAATTATTTTTCAGTTTTCAGTTTTCAGTTTACTGTTTCAAGTTTACAGTTTTCAGTTTTCAGTTTTTACTGTTATCTGTTATCTGTTTTCGGTTTTCATTTTATCAGTTTACAGTTTACAGTTTACAGTTTACAGTTTACAGTTTACAGTTTACAGTTTTCTGTTTTTAGTTTTCAGTTTCAGTTATTTTTTTTTTTTTCAGTTTTTAGTTTTGTTTTCTGTTATCTGTTTTCGGTTTTCAGTTAATCAGTTTTCTGTTTTCAGTTTTCAGTTTTCAGTTTACAGTTTACAGTTTACAGTTTATAGTTTACAGTTAACAGTTAACAGTTTTCTATTTTTAGTTTTCAGTTTCAGTTCAATTTTTTTTTTTTCAGTTTTTAGTTTTGTTTAAAGTTAACAGTTTTCAGTTTTCAGTTTTCAGTTTTCAGTTTTCAGTTTTCAGTTTACAGTTTACAGTTTTCAGTTATGAGTTTTCTATTTTTAGATCTCAGTTTCAGTTAAATTTTTTTTTTTCAGTTTTTAGTTTTTTTTCTGTTTTCAGTTTTCTGTTAACTGTTATCGGTTTTCTGTTTTCAGTTTTCAGTAAACAGTTTTCAGTTTTCAGTTTTTAATTTTCAGTTTTCTGTTATCTGTTATCTGTTTTCTGTTTTCAGAGTTCAGTTTTCAGTTTTCAGTATTCAGTTAAAAGTTTACAGTTTACAGTTTATAGTTTACAGTTTACAGTTAACAGTTTTCAGTTGACAGTTTTCAGTTTTCAGTTTTCAGTTTTCAGTTTTCAGTTTTCAGTTTTCAGTTTTCAGTTTTCAGTTTATCAGTTTTCAGTTTTCAGTTTTCAGTTTTCAGTTTTCAGTTTTCAGTTTTCAGTTTTCAGTTTACAGTTTACAGTTTAAAGTTAACAGTTTACAGTTTACAGTTTTCTGTTTTCAGTTTTCAATAATTTTTCAGTTTTCAGTTTTTAGTATTCAGTTTTCATTATTCAGTTAAAAGTTTCAAGTTTACAGTTTACAGTGTACAGTTTTCAGTTTTCTGTTAACTGTTATCGGTTTTCTGTTTTCAGTTTACAGTTTTCAGTTTTCAGTTTACTGTTATCTGTTATCTGTTTTTGGTTTTCAGTTTATCAGTTTTCAGTTTTCAGTTTTCAGTTTTCAGTTTTCAGTTTTCAGTTTTCAGTTTTCAGTTTTCAGTTTTCAGTTTTCAGTTTTCAGTTTTCAGTTTACAGTTTACAGTTTACAGTTTACAGTTTACAGTTTATAGTTTACAGTTTTCAGTTTTCAGTTTTCAGTTTTCAGTTTACAGTTTTCAGTTTTTTTGTTTTAAGTTTTCAGTAAACAGTTTTCAGTTTTCAGTTTTCAGTATTCAGTTAAAAGTTTACAGTTTACAGTTTATAGTTTACAGTTTAAAGTTAACAGTTTTCAGTTTTCAGTTTTCAGTTTTCAGTTTTCTTTTTTCAGTTTTCAGTTTTCAGTTTTCAGTTTACTGTTATCTGTTTTCAGTTTTCAGTTTTCAGTTTTCAGTTTATCAGTTTACAGTTTACAGTTTACAGTTTATAGTTAACAAATTTCAGTTTTCAGTTTTCAGTTTACAGTTTTCAGTTTTTTGTTTTCAGTTTTTTGTTTTCAGTTTTCAGTAAACAGTTTTCAGTTTTCAGTTTTCAGTATTCAGTTAAAAGTTTACAGTTTTCAGTTTTCAGTTTTCAGTTTTCAGTTTTCTTTTTTCAGTTTACAGTTTTCAGTTTTCAGTTTACAGTTTACAGTTTACAGTTTACAGTTTACAGTTTTCTGTTTTTAGTTTTCAGTTTTAGTTAAATTATTTTTTTTTCAGTTTTTATTTTGTTTTCTGTTTTCAGTTTTTGGTTTTCAGTTTTCAGTTTTCAGTATTCAGTTTTCAGTTTTTGTTTTTCTGTTATCTGTTTTCGGTTTTCAGTTTATCAGTTTTCTGTTTTCAGTTTTCAGTTTTCAGTTTTCAGTTTTAAATTATTTATCAGTTTTCAGTTTCCAGTTTTCAGTTTACAGTTTACAGTTTATAGTTTACAGTTAACAGTTAACAGTTTTCAGTTTACAGTTTTCAGTTTTCAGTTTTCAGTTTTCAGTTTTCAGTTTTCAGTTTTCAGTTTACAGTTTTCAGTTTATCAGTTTTCAGTTTTCAGTTTTCAGTTATCTGTTAACTGTTATCGGTTTTGTGTTTTCAGTTTTTAGTTTCCAGTTTTCAGTATTCAGTTAAAAGTTTCCAGTTTACAGTTTACAGTGTACAGTTTTCAGTTTTCAGTTTTCAGTTTTCAGTTAACAGTTTTCAGTTTTCAGTTTACTGTTATCTGTTTTCTGTTTTCGGTTTTCGGTTTTCAGTTATTCAGTTTTCAGTTTTCATTTTTCAGTTTTCAGTTTTCAGTTTTCAGTTTTCAGTTTTCAATTATTTTTCAGTTTTCAGTTTTCAGTTTACTGTTTCAAGTTTACAGTTTTCATTTTTCAGTTTTTACTGTTATCTGTTATCTGTTTTCGGTTTTCAGTTTATCAGTTTACAGTTTACAGTTTACAGTTTACAGTTTACAGTTTACAGTTTACAGTTTACAGTTTTCTGTTTTTAGTTTTCAGTTTCAGTTATTTTTTTTTTTTTCAGTTTTTAGTTTTGTTTTGTGTTTTCAGTTTTTGGTTTTCAGTTTTCAGTTTTCAGTTTTCAGTATTCAGTTTTCAGTTTTTGGTTTTCTGTTATCTGTTTTCGGTTTTCAGTTTATCAGTTTTCTGTTTTCAGTTTTCAGTTTTCAGTTTACAGTTTACAGTTTACAGTTTATAGTTTACAGTTTACAGTTTATAGTTTACAGTTTTCAGTTTTCAGTTTACAGTTTTCAGTTTTTTGTTTTAAGTTTTCAGTAAACAGTTTTCAGTTTTCAGTTTTCAGTTTTCAGTATTCAGTTAAAAGTTTACAGTTTACAGTTTATAGTTTACAGTTTAAAGTTAACAGTTTTCAGTTTTCAGTTTTCAGTTTTCAGTTTTCTTTTTTCAGTTTACAGTTTTCAGTTTTCAGTTTACTGTTATCTGTTTTCAGTTTTCAGTTTTCAGTTTATCAGTTTACAGTTTACAGTTTACAGTTTATAGTTTACAAATTTCAGTTTTCAGTTTGCAGTTTACAGTTTTCAGTTTTTTGTTTTCAGTTTTCAGTAAACAGTTTTCAGTTTTCAGTTTTCAGTATTCAGTTAAAAGTTTACAGTTTACAGTTTATAGTTTACAGTTTAAAGTTAACAGTTTTCAGTTTTCAGTTTTCAGTTTTCAGTTTTCAGTTTTCTTTTTTCAGTTTACAGTTTTCAGTTTTCAGTTTACAGTTTACAGTTTACAGTTAACAGTTTACAGTTTACAGTTTTCTGTTTTTAGTTTTCAGTTTTAGTTAAATTTTTTTTTTTTCAGTTTTTATTTTGTTTTCTGTTTTCAGTTTTTGGTTTTCAGTTTTCAGTTTTCAGTTTTCAGTATTCAGTTTTCAGTTTTAAATTATTTATCAGTTTTCAGTTTCCAGTTTTCAGTTTACAGTTTACAGTTTATAGTTTACAGTTAACAGTTAACAGTTTTCAGTTTTCAGTTTTCAGTTTTCAGTTTTCAGTTTTCAGTTTTCAATTAGTTTTCAGTTTTCAGTTTTCAGTTTTCAGTTTACAGTTTAAAGTTTAGTTTTCAGTTTTCAGTTTTTACTGTTATCTGTTATCTGTTATCTGTTTTCGGTTTTCATTTTATCAGTTTTCAGTTTTCAGTTTTCAGTTTTCAGTTTTCAGTTTTCAGTTTTCAGTTTACAGTTTAAAGTTAACAGTTTACAGTTTTCTGTTTACAGATTTCAATAATTTTTCAGTTTTCAGTTTTTAGTATTCAGTTTTCAGTATTCAGTTAAAAGTTTCAAGTTTACAGTTTACAGTGTACAGTTTTCAGTTTTCAGTTTTCTGTTAACTGTTATCGGTTTTCTGTTTTCAGTTTTCAGTTTTCAGTTTTCAGTTTTCAGTTTTCAGTTTTCAGTTTTCAGTTTTCAGTTTACAGTTTACAGTTTACAGTTTACAGTTTATAGTTTACAGTTTACAGTTTATAGTTTACAGTTTACAGTTTTCAGTTTTCAGTTTTCAGTTTACAGTTTACAGTTTACAGTTTACAGTTTACAGTTTACAGTTTACAGTTTACAGTTTATAGTTTACAGTTTACAGTTTTCAGTTTTCAGTTTTCAGTTTACAGTTTTCAGTTTTTTGTTTTAAGTTTTCAGTAAACAGTTTTCAGTTTTCAGTTTTCAGTTTTCAGTATTCAGTTAAAAGTTTACAGTTTACAGTTTATAGTTTACAGTTTAAAGTTAACAGTTTTCAGTTTTCAGTTTTCAGTTTTCAGTTTTCTTTTTTCAGTTAACAGTTTTCAGTATTCAGTTAAAAGTTTCCAGTTTACAGTTTACAGTGTACAGTTTTCAGTTAACAGTTTTCAGTTTTCAGTTTACTGTTATCTGTTTTCTGTTTTCGGTTTTCGGTTTTCAGTTATTCAGTTTTCAGTTTTCATTTTTCAGTTTTCAGTTTTCAGTTTTCAGTTTTCAATTATTTTTCAGTTTTCAGTTTTCAGTTTACTGTTTCAAGTTTACAGTTTTCAGTTTTTAGTTTTTACTGTTATCTGTTATCTGTTTTCGGTTTTCATTTTATCAGTTTACAGTTTACAGTTTACAGTTTACAGTTTACAGTTTTCTGATTTTAGTTTTCAGTTTCAGTTAATTTTTTTTTTTTCAGTTTTTAGTTTTGTTTTCTGTTTTCAGTTTTTGGTTTTCAGTTTTCAGTTTTCAGTTTTCAGTATTCAGTTTTCAGTTTTTGGTTTTCTGTTATCTGTTTTCGGTTTTCAGTTTATCAGTTTTCTGTTTTCAGTTTTCAGTTTTCAGTTTTCAGTTTTCAGTTTTCAGTTTACAGTTTACAGTTTACAGTTTACAGTTTATAGTTTACAGTTAACAGTAAACAGTTTTCTATTTTTAGTTTTCAGTTTCAGTTCAATTTTTTTTTTTTCAGTTTTTAGTTTTGTTTAAAGTTAACAGTTTTCAGTTTTCAGTTTTCAGTTTTCAGTTTTCATTTTTCAGTTTGCAAATTACAGTTTTCAGTTTTCATTTTTCAGTTTTCAGTTTACAGTTAAAAGTTTCAAGTTTACAGTTTACAGTGTACAGTTTTCAGTTTTCAGTTTTCTGTTAACTGTTATCGGTTTTCTGTTTTCAGTTTACAGTTTACAGTTTACAGTTTTCAGTTTTCAGTTTACTGTTATCT
Source organism: Lobophora halterata (assembly GCA_932526365.1). Taxonomy (NCBI): domain Eukaryota; kingdom Metazoa; phylum Arthropoda; class Insecta; order Lepidoptera; family Geometridae; genus Lobophora; species Lobophora halterata. The sequence goes on from OW052015.1 coordinate 10,856,974, forward strand.
GTTATCTGTTTTTGGTTTTCAGTTTATCAGTTTTCAGTTTTCAGTTTTAAGTTTTCAGTTTTCAGTTTTCAGTTTTCAGTTTTCAGTTTTCAGTTTACAGTTTACAGTTTACAGTTTACAGTTTATAGTTTACAGTTTACAGTTTACAGTTTATAGTTTACAGTTTACAGTTTTCAGTTTTTTGTTTTCAGTTTTCAGTTTTCAGTTTTCAGTTTTCAGTATTCAGTTAAAAGTTTACAGTTTATAGTTTATAGTTTACAGTTTAAAGTAAACAGTTTTCAGTTTTTAGTTTTCAGTTTTCAGTTTTCTTTTTTCAGTTTACAGTTTTCAGTTTTCAGTTTACTGTTATCTGTTATCTGTTTTTGGTTTTCAGTTTATCAGTTTTCAGTTTTCAGTTTTCAGTTTTCAGTTTTCAGTTTTCAGTTTTCAGTTTTCAGTTTTCAGTTTACAGTTTACAGTTTACAGTTTACAGTTTACAGTTTATAGTTTACAGTTTTCAGTTTTCAGTTTTCAGTTTACAGTTTTCAGTTTTTTGTTTTCAGTTTTCAGTAAACAGTTTTCAGTTTTCAGTTTTCAGTTTTCAGTATTCAGTTAAAAGTTTACAGTTTACAGTTTATAGTTTACAGTTTAAAGTTAACAGTTTTCAGTTTTCAGTTTTCAGTTTACATTTATTTTTTTTCAGTTTACAGTTTTCAGTTTTCAGTTTACTGTTATCTGTTTTCAGTTTTCAGTTTTCAGTTTATCAGTTTACAGTTTACAGTTTACAGTTTACAGTTTACAGTTTATAGTTTACAAATTTCAGTTTTCAGTTTTCAGTTTACAGTTTTCAGTTTTTTGTTTTCAGTTTTCAGTAAACAGTTTTCAGTTTTCAGTTTTCAGTATTCAGTTAAAAGTTTACAGTTTACAGTTTACAGTTTAAAGTTAACAGTTTTCAGTTTTCAGTTTTCAGTTTTCAGTTTTCTTTTTTCAGTTTTCAGTTTTCAGTTTACAGTTTACAGTTTACAGTTTACAGTTTACAGTTTACAGTTTACAGTTTTCTGTTTTTAGTTTTCAGTTTTAGTTAAATTATTTTTTTTTCAGTTTTTAATTTTGTTTTCTGTTTTCAGTTTTTGGTTTTCAGTTTTCAGTTTTCAGTTTTCAGTATTCAGTTTTCAGTTTTTGTTTTTCTGTTATCTGTTTTCGGTTTTCAGTTTATCAGTTTTCTGTTTTCAGTTTTCAGTTTTAAATTATTTATCAGTTTTCAGTTTCCAGTTTTCAGTTTACAGTTTACAGTTTATAGTTTATAGTTAACAGTTAACAGTTTTTAGTTAACAGTTTTCAGTTTTCAGTTTTCAGTTTTCAGTTTTCAGTTTACAGTTTTCAGTTTTAAATTATTTATCAGTTTTCAGTTTCCAGTTTTCAGTTTACAGTTTACAGTTTATAGTTTACAGTTAACAGTTAACAGTTTTTAGTTTACAGTTTTCAGTTTTCAGTTTTCAGTTTTCAGTTTTCAGTTTTCAGTTTTCAGTTAACAGTTTTCAGTTAAAAGTTTACAGTTTACAGTTTATAGTTTACAGTTTAAAGTTAACAGTTTTCAGTTTTCAGTTTTCAGTTTTCAGTTTTCTTTTTTCAGTTAACAGTTTTCAGTATTCAGTTAAAAGTTTCCAGTTTACAGTTTACAGTGTACAGTTTTCAGTTAACAGTTTTCAGTTTTCAGTTTACTGTTATCTGTTTTCTGTTTTCGGTTTTCGGTTTTCAGTTATTCAGTTTTCAGTTTTCATTTTTCAGTTTTCAGTTTTCAGTTTTCAGTTTTCAATTATTTTTCAGTTTTCAGTTTTCAGTTTACTGTTTCAAGTTTACAGTTTTCAGTTTTTAGTTTTTACTGTTATCTGTTATCTGTTTTCGGTTTTCATTTTATCAGTTTACAGTTTACAGTTTACAGTTTACAGTTTACAGTTTTCTGATTTTAGTTTTCAGTTTCAGTTAATTTTTTTTTTTTCAGTTTTTAGTTTTGTTTTCTGTTTTCAGTTTTTGGTTTTCAGTTTTCAGTTTTCAGTTTTCAGTATTCAGTTTTCAGTTTTTGGTTTTCTGTTATCTGTTTTCGGTTTTCAGTTTATCAGTTTTCTGTTTTCAGTTTTCAGTTTTCAGTTTTCAGTTTTCAGTTTTCAGTTTACAGTTTACAGTTTACAGTTTATAGTTTACAGTTAACAGTAAACAGTTTTCTATTTTTAGTTTTCAGTTTCAGTTCAATTTTTTTTTTTTCAGTTTTTAGTTTTGTTTAAAGTTAACAGTTTTCAGTTTTCAGTTTTCAGTTTTCAGTTTTCATTTTTCAGTTTGCAAATTACAGTTTTCAGTTTTCATTTTTCAGTTTTCAGTTTACAGTTAAAAGTTTCAAGTTTACAGTTTACAGTGTACAGTTTTCAGTTTTCAGTTTTCTGTTAACTGTTATCGGTTTTCTGTTTTCAGTTTACAGTTTACAGTTTACAGTTTTCAGTTTTCAGTTTACTGTTATCTGTTATCTGTTTTTGGTTTTCAGTTTATCAGTTTTCAGTTTTCAGTTTTAAGTTTTCAGTTTTCAGTTTTCAGTTTTCAGTTTTCAGTTTTCAGTTTACAGTTTACAGTTTACAGTTTACAGTTTATAGTTTACAGTTTACAGTTTACAGTTTATAGTTTACAGTTTACAGTTTTCAGTTTTTTGTTTTCAGTTTTCAGTTTTCAGTTTTCAGTTTTCAGTATTCAGTTAAAAGTTTACAGTTTATAGTTTATAGTTTACAGTTTAAAGTAAACAGTTTTCAGTTTTTAGTTTTCAGTTTTCAGTTTTCTTTTTTCAGTTTACAGTTTTCAGTTTTCAGTTTACTGTTATCTGTTATCTGTTTTTGGTTTTCAGTTTATCAGTTTTCAGTTTTCAGTTTTCAGTTTTCAGTTTTCAGTTTTCAGTTTTCAGTTTTCAGTTTTCAGTTTACAGTTTACAGTTTACAGTTTACAGTTTACAGTTTATAGTTTACAGTTTTCAGTTTTCAGTTTTCAGTTTACAGTTTTCAGTTTTTTGTTTTCAGTTTTCAGTAAACAGTTTTCAGTTTTCAGTTTTCAGTTTTCAGTATTCAGTTAAAAGTTTACAGTTTACAGTTTATAGTTTACAGTTTAAAGTTAACAGTTTTCAGTTTTCAGTTTTCAGTTTACATTTATTTTTTTTCAGTTTACAGTTTTCAGTTTTCAGTTTACTGTTATCTGTTTTCAGTTTTCAGTTTTCAGTTTATCAGTTTACAGTTTACAGTTTACCGTTTACAGTTTACAGTTTATAGTTTACAAATTTCAGTTTTCAGTTTTCAGTTTACAGTTTTCAGTTTTTTGTTTTCAGTTTTCAGTAAACAGTTTTCAGTTTTCAGTTTTCAGTATTCAGTTAAAAGTTTACAGTTTACAGTTTACAGTTTAAAGTTAACAGTTTTCAGTTTTCAGTTTTCAGTTTTCAGTTTTCTTTTTTCAGTTTTCAGTTTTCAGTTTACAGTTTACAGTTTACAGTTTACAGTTTACAGTTTACAGTTTACAGTTTTCTGTTTTTAGTTTTCAGTTTTAGTTAAATTATTTTTTTTTCAGTTTTTAATTTTGTTTTCTGTTTTCAGTTTTTGGTTTTCAGTTTTCAGTTTTCAGTTTTCAGTATTCAGTTTTCAGTTTTTGTTTTTCTGTTATCTGTTTTCGGTTTTCAGTTTATCAGTTTTCTGTTTTCAGTTTTCAGTTTTAAATTATTTATCAGTTTTCAGTTTCCAGTTTTCAGTTTACAGTTTACAGTTTATAGTTTATAGTTAACAGTTAACAGTTTTTAGTTAACAGTTTTCAGTTTTCAGTTTTCAGTTTTCAGTTTTCAGTTTTCAGTTTACAGTTTTCAGTTTTAAATTATTTATCAGTTTTCAGTTTCCAGTTTTCAGTTTACAGTTTACAGTTTATAGTTTACAGTTAACAGTTAACAGTTTTTAGTTTACAGTTTTCAGTTTTCAGTTTTCAGTTTTCAGTTTTCAGTTAACAGTTTTCAGTTTATCAGTTTTCAGTTTTCAGTTTTCAGTTTTCAGTTATCTGTTAACTGTTATCGGTTTTGTGTTTTCAGTTTTTAGTTTCCAGTTTTCAGTATTCAGTTAAAAGTTTCCAGTTTTTAGTTTACAGTGTACAGTTTTCAGTTTTCAGTTTTCAGTTTTCAGTTTTCAGTTTTCAGTTTACTGTTATCTGTTTTCTGTTTTCGGTTTTCGGTTTTCAGTTATTCAGTTTTCAGTTTTCATTTTTCAGTTTTCAGTTTTCAGTTTTCAATTAGTTTTCAGTTTTCAGTTTTCAGTTTTCAGTTTTCAATTATTTTTCAGTTTTCAGTTTTCAGTTTTCAGTTTTCAGTTTACAGTTTAAAGTTTTCAGTTTTCAGTTTTTACTGTTATCTGTTATCTGTTTTCGGTTTTCATTTGTTCAGTTTTCAGTTTTCAGTTTTCAGTTTTCAGTTTTCAGTTTTCTGTTAACAGTTTTCAGTTTTCAATTAGTTTTCAGTTTTCAGTTTTCAGTTTTCAGTTTACAGTTTAAAGTTTAGTTTTCAGTTTTCAGTTTTTACTGTTATCTGTTATCTGTTATCTGTTTTCGGTTTTCATTTTATCAGTTTTCAGTTTTCAGTTTTCAGTTTTCAGTTTTCAGTTTTCAGTTTTCAGTTTACAGTTTACAGTTTAAAGTTAACAGTTTACAGTTTTCTGTTTTCAGTTTTCAATAATTTTTCAGTTTTCAGTTTTTAGTATTCAGTTTTCAGTATTCAGTTAAAAGTTTCAAGTTTACAGTTTACAGTGTACAGTTTTCAGTTTTCAGTTTTCTGTTAACTGTTATCGGTTTTCTGTTTTCAGTTTACAGTTTACAGTTTACAGTTTTCAGTTTTCAGTTTACTGTTATCTGTTATCTGTTTTTGGTTTTCAGTTTTAGTTAAATTATTTTTTTTTCAGTTTTAAGTTTTGTTTTCTGTTTTCAGTTTTTGGTTTTCAGTTTTCAGTTTTCAGTTTTCAGTATTCAGTTTTCAGTTTTTGTTTTTCTGTAATCTGTTTTCGGTTTTCAGTTTATCAGTTTTCTGTTTTCAGTTTTCAGTTTTCAGTTTTCAGTTTTAAATTATTTATCAGTTTTCAGTTTCCAGTTTTCAGTTTACAGTTTATAGTTTACAGTTAACAGTTTTCAGTTGACAGTTTTCAGTTTTCAGTTTTCAGTTTTCAGTTTTCAGTTTACAGTTTACAGTTTTCAGTTTATCAGTTTTCAGTTTTCAGTTTTCAGTTTTCAATTATTTTTCAGTTTTCAGTTTTCAGTTTTCAGTTAACAGTTAAAAGTTTTCAGTTTTCAGTTTTTACTGTTATCTGTTACTGTTTTCGGTTTTCATTTGTTCAGTTTTCAGTTTTCAGTTTTCAGTTTTCTGTTTTCAGTTTTCAGTTTTCAATTAGTTTTCAGTTTTCAGTTTTCAGTTTACAGTTTAAAGTTTAGTTTTCAGTTTTCAGTTTTTACTGTTATCTGTTATCTGTTATCTGTTTTCGGTTTTCATTTTATCAGTTTTCAGTTTTCAGTTTTCAATAATTTTTCAGTTTTCAGTTTTTAGTTTTCAGTTTTCAGTATTCAGTTAAAAGTTTCAAGTTTACAGTTTACAGTGTACAGTTTTCAGTTTTCAGTTTTCTGTTAACTGTTATCGGTTTTCTGTTTTCAGTTTACAGTTAACAGTTAACAGTTTTCAGTTTTCAGTTTACTGTTATCTGTTATCTGTTTTCGGTTTTCAGTTTATCAGTTTTCAGTTTTCAGTTTTCAGTTTTCAGTTTTCAGTTTGCAGTTTTCAGTTTTCAGTTTTCAATTATTTTTCAGTTTTCAGTTTTTACTGTTATCTGTTTTCTGTTATCTGTTTTCGGTTTTCAGTTTATCAGTTTTCAGTTTCCAGTTTTCAGTTTACAGTTTACAGTTTATAGTTTATAGTTAACAGTTAACAGTTTTTAGTTAACAGTTTTCAGTTTTCAGTTTTCAGTTTTCAGTTTTCAGTTTACAGTTTTCAGTTTTAAATTATTTATCAGTTTTCAGTTTCCAGTTTTCAGTTTACAGTTTACAGTTTATAGTTTACAGTTAACAGTTAACAGTTTTTAGTTTACAGTTTTCAGTTTTCAGTTTTCAGTTTTCAGTTTTCAGTTAACAGTTTTCAGTTTATCAGTTTTCAGTTTTCAGTTTTCAGTTATCTGTTAACTGTTATCGGTTTTGTGTTTTCAGTTTTTAGTTTCCAGTTTTCAGTATTCAGTTAAAAGTTTCCAGTTTTTAGTTTACAGTGTACAGTTTTCAGTTTTAAGTTTTCAGTTTTCAGTTTTCAGTTTTCAGTTTACTGTTATCTGTTTTCTGTTTTCGGTTTTCGGTTTTCAGTTATTCAGTTTTCAGTTTTCATTTTTCAGTTTTCAGTTTTCAGTTTTCAGTTTTCAGTTTTCAGTTTTCAATTAGTTTTCAGTTTTCAGTTTTCAGTTTTCAATTATTTTTCAGTTTTCAGTTTTCAGTTTTCAGTTTTCAGTTTACAGTTTAAAGTTTTCAGTTTTCAGTTTTTACTGTTATCTGTTATCTGTTTTCGGTTTTCATTTGTTCAGTTTTCAGTTTTTAGTTTTCAGTTTTCAGTTTTCAGTTTTCAGTTTTCAGTTTTCTGTTAACAGTTTTCAGTTTTCAATTAGTTTTCAGTTTTCAGTTTTCAGTTTACAGTTTAAAGTTTTCAGTTTTCAGTTTTTACTGTTATCTGTTATCTGTTTTCGGTTTTCATTTGTTCAGTTTTCAGTTTTCAGTTTTCAGTTTTCAGTTTACAGTTTACAGTTTACAGTTTATAGTTTACAGTTAACAGTTAACAGTTTTCTAATTTTAGTTTTCAGTTTCAGTTCAATTTTTTTTTTTTCAGTTTTTAGTTTTGTTTAAAGTTAACAGTTTTCAGTTTTCAGTTTTCAGTTTTCAGTTTTCAGTTTTCAGTTTTCAGTTTTCAGTTTACAGTTTACAGTTTACAGTTTACAGTTTACAGTTTATAGTTTACAGTTTACAGTTTATAGTTTACAGTTTACAGTTTTCAGTTTTCAGTTTTCAGTTTTCAGTTTACAGTTTACAGTTTACAGTTTACAGTTTACAGTTTATAGTTTACAGTTTACAGTTTTTAGTTTTCAGTTTTCAGTTTACAGTTTTCAGTTTTTTGTTTTAAGTTTTCAGTAAACAGTTTTCAGTTTTCAGTTTTCAGTTTTCAGTATTCAGTTAAAAGTTTACAGTTTACAGTTTATAGTTTACAGTTTAAAGTTAACAGTTTTCAGTTTTCAGTTTTCAGTTTTCAGTTTTCTTTTTTCAGTTTACAGTTTTCAGTTTTCAGTTTACTGTTATCTGTTTTCAGTTTTCAGTTTTCAGTTTATCAGTTTACAGTTTACAGTTTACAGTTTACAGTTTATAGTTTACAAATTTCAGTTTTCAGTTTTCAGTTTACAGTTTTCAGTTTTTTGTTTTCAGTTTTCAGTAAACAGTTTTCAGTTTTCAGTTTTCAGTTTTCAGTTTTCAGTTTTCAGTTTTCAGTTTACAGTTTACAGTTTACAGTTTACAGTTTATAGTTTACAGTTTACAGTTTATAGTTTACAGTTTACAGTTTTCAGTTTTCAGTTTTCAGTTTTCAGTTTACAGTTTACAGTTTACAGTTTACAGTTTACAGTTTATAGTTTACAGTTTACAGTTTTCAGTTTTCAGTTTTCAGTTTACAGTTTTCAGTTTTTTGTTTTAAGTTTTCAGTAAACAGTTTTCAGTTTTCAGTTTTCAGTTTTCAGTATTTAGTTAAAAGTTTACAGTTTACAGTTTATAGTTTACAGTTTAAAGTTAACAGTTTTCAGTTTTCAGTTTTCAGTTTTCAGTTTTCAGTTTTCAGTTTTCAGTTTTCAGTTTTCAGTTTTCAGTTTTCTTTTTTCAGTTTACAGTTTTCAGTTTTCAGTTTACTGTTATCTGTTTTCAGTTTTCAGTTTTCAGTTTATCAGTTTACAGTTTACAGTTTACAGTTTATAGTTTACAAATTTCAGTTTTCAGTTTTCAGTTTACAGTTTTCAGTTTTTTGTTTTCAGTTTTCAGTAAACAGTTTTCAGTTTTCAGTTTTCAGTTTTCAGTTAAAAGTTTACAGTTTACAGTTTATAGTTTACAGTTTAAAGTTAACAGTTTTCAGTTTTCAGTTTTCAGTTTTCAGTTTTCTTTTTTCAGTTTACAGTTTTCAGTTTTCAGTTTACAGTTTACAGTTTACAGTTTACAGTTTACAGTTTACAGTTTACAGTTTACAGTTTTCTGTTTTTAGTTTTCAGTTTTAGTTAAATTATTTTTTTTTCAGTTTTTATTTTGTTTTCTGTTTTCAGTTTTTGGTTTTCAGTTTTCAGTTTTCAGTTTTCAGTATTCAGTTTTCAGTTTTAAATTATTTATCAGTTTTCAGTTTCCAGTTTTCAGTTTACAGTTTATAGTTTACAGTTAACAGTTAACAGTTTTCAGTTTACAGTTTTCAGTTTTCAGTTTTCAGTTTTCAGTTTTCAGTTTACAGTTTTCAGTTTATCAGTTTTCAGTTTTCAGTTTTCAGTTTTCAGTTTTCAGTTTTCAATTAGTTTTCAGTTTTCAGTTTTCAGTTTACAGTTTAAAGTTTAGTTTTCAGTTTTCAGTTTTTACTGTTATCTGTTATCTGTTATCTGTTTTCGGTTTTCATTTTATCAGTTTTCAGTTTTCAGTTTTCAGTTTTCAGTTTTCAGTTTTCAGTTTACAGTTTAAAGTTAACAGTTTACAGTTTTCTGTTTACAGTTTTCAATAATTTTTCAGTTTTCAGTTTTTAGTATTCAGTTTTCAGTATTCAGTTAAAAGTTTCAAGTTTACAGTTTACAGTGTACAGTTTTCAGTTTTCAGTTTTCTGTTAACTGTTATCGGTTTTCTGTTTTCAGTTTTCAGTTTTCAGTTTTCAGTTTTCAGTTTTCAGTTTTCAGTTTTCAGTTTTCAGTTTTCAGTTTTCAGTTTACAGTTTACAGTTTACAGTTTACAGTTTATAGTTTACAGTTTACAGTTTATAGTTTACAGTTTACAGTTTACAGTTTTCAGTTTTCAGTTTTCAGTTTTCAGTTTTCAGTTAACAGTTAAAAGTTAACAGTTTACAGTTTTCTGTTTACAGTTTTCAATAATTTTTCAGTTTTCAGTTTTTAGTATTCAGTTTTCAGTATTCAGTTAAAAGTTTCAAGTTTACAGTTTACAGTGTACAGTTTTCAGTTTTCAGTTTTCTGTTAACTGTTATCGGTTTTCTGTTTTCAGTTTACAGTTTACAGTTTACAGTTTTCAGTTTTCAGTTTACTGTTATCTGTTATCTGTTTTTGGTTTTCAGTTTTAGTTAAATTATTTTTTTTTCAGTTTTAAGTTTTGTTTTCTGTTTTCAGTTTTCAGTTTTCAGTTTACAGTTTTCAGTTTTTTGTTTTCAGTTTTCAGTAAACAGTTTTCAGTTTTCAGTTTTCAGTTTTCAGTATTCAGTTAAAAGTTTACAGTTTACAGTTTACAGTTTATAGTTTACAGTTTAAAGTTAACAGTTTTCAGTTTTCAGTTTTCAGTTTACATTTATTTTTTTTCAGTTTACAGTTTACAGTTTACAGTTTACAGTTTATAGTTTACAGTTTACAGTTTATAGTTTACAGTTTACAGTTTTCAGTTTTTTGTTTACAGTTTTCAGTTTTCAGTTTTCAATTATTTTTCAGTTTTCAGTTTTAAAGTAAAGTAAAGTAAAGTTTACAGAACTAAAAATAGAAAACTCATAACTGAAAACTGTAAACTGTAAACTGAAAACTGAAAACTGAAAACTGAAAACTGTAAACTGAAAACTGAAAACTGAAAACTGTCAACTGAAAACTGTTAACTGTTAACTGTAAACTGTAAACTATAAACTGTAAACTGTAAACTGTAAACTTTTAACTGAATACTGAAAACTGAAAACTGAACTCTGAAAACAGAAAACAGATAACAGATAACAGAAAACTGAAAAAAAAACTGTTAACACAAAACCGATAACAGTTAACAGAAAACTGAAAACAGAAAAAAACCTAAAAACTGAAAAAAAAAAAATTTACTGAAACTTGTAAAGTTTCAGTTTATCAGTTTTCAGTTTTCAGTTTTCAGTTTTCAATTATTTTTCAGTTTTCAGTTTTCAGTTTTCAGTTTTCAGTTTACAGTTTAAAGTTTTCAGTTTTCAGTTTTTACTGTTATCTGTTATCTGTTTTCGGTTTTCATTTGTTCAGTTTTCAGTTTTCAGTTTTCAGTTTTCAGTTTTCAGTTTTCTGTTAACAGTTTTCAGTTTTCAGTTTTCAGTTTTCAATTAGTTTTCAGTTTACAGTTTACAGTTTTCAGTTATGAGTTTTCTATTTTTAGTTCTCAGTTTCAGTTAATTTTTTTTTTTTCTGTTTTCAGTTTTCTGTTAACTGTTATCGGTTTTCTGTTTTCAGTTTTCAGTAAACAGTTTTCAGTTTTCAGTTTTCTGTTAACTGTTATCGGTTTTGTGTTTTCAGTTTTTAATTTTCAGTTTTTACTGTTATCTGTTATCTGTTATCTGTTTTCGGTTTTCATTTTATCAGTTTTCAGTTTTCAGTTTTCAGTTTTCAGTTTTCAGTTTACAGTTTACAGTTTAAAGTTAACAGTTTACAGTTTTCTGTTTTCAGTTTTCAATAATTTTTCAGTTTTCAGTTTTTAGTATTCAGTTTTCAGTATTCAGTTAAAAGTTTCAAGTTTACAGTTTACAGTGTACAGTTTTCAGTTTTCTGTTAACTGTTATCGGTTTTCTGTTTTCAGTTTACAGTTTACAGTTTACAGTTTTCAGTTTTCAGTTTACTGTTATCTGTTATCTGTTTTTGGTTTTCAGTTTTAGTTAAATTATTTTTTTTTCAGTTTTAAGTTTTGTTTTCTGTTTTCAGTTTTTGGTTTTCAGTTTTCAGTTTTCAGTTTTCAGTATTCAGTTTTCAGTTTTTGTTTTTCTGTTATCTGTTTTCGGTTTTCAGTTTATCAGTTTTCTGTTTTCAGTTTTCAGTTTTCAGTTTTCAGTTTTAAATTATTTATCAGTTTTCAGTTTCCAGTTTTCAGTTTACAGTTTACAGTTTATAGTTTACAGTTAACAGTTTTCAGTTGACAGTTTTCAGTTTTCAGTTTTCAGTTTTCAGTTTTCAGTTTTCAGTTTTCAGTTTTCAGTTTACAGTTTACAGTTTTCAGTTTATCAGTTTTCAGTTTTCAGTTTTCAGTTTTCAGTTTTCAGTTTTCAATTATTTTTCAGTTTTCAGTTTTCAGTTTTCAGTTTTCAGTTTACAGTTAAAAGTTTTCAGTTTTCAGTTTTTACTGTTATCTGTTATCTGTTTTCGGTTTTCATTTGTTCAGTTTTCAGTTTTCAGTTTTCAGTTTTCAGTTTTCTGTTTTCAGTTTTCAGTTTTCAATTAGTTTTCAGTTTTCAGTTTTCAGTTTTCAGTTTACAGTTTAAAGTTTAGTTTTCAGTTTTCAGTTTTTACTGTTATCTGTTATCTGTTATCTGTTTTCGTTTTTCATTTTATCAGTTTTCAGTTTTCAGTTTTCAATAATTTTTCAGTTTTCAGTTTTTAGTTTTCAGTTTTCAGTATTCAGTTAAAAGTTTCAAGTTTACAGTTTACAGTGTACAGTTTTCAGTTTTCAGTTTTCTGTTAACTGTTATCGGTTTTCTGTTTTCAGTTTACAGTTAACAGTTAACAGTTTTCAGTTTTCAGTTTACTGTTATCTGTTATCTGTTTTCGGTTTTCAGTTTATCAGTTTTCAGTTTTCAGTTTTCAGTTTGCAGTTTTCAGTTTTCAGTTTTCAGTTTTCAGTTTTCAGTTTTCAGTTTTCAGTTTACAGTTTAAAGTTTTCAGTTTTCATTTTTTACTGTTATCTGTTATCTGTTTTCGGTTTTCATTTGTTCAGTTTTCAGTTTTCAGTTTTCAGTTTTCAGTTTTCTGTTTTCAGTTTTCTGTTAACAGTTTTCAGTTTTCAGTTTTCAATTAGTTTTCAGTTTTCAGTTTTCAGTTTACAGTTTAAAGTTTAGTTTTCAGTTTTCAGTTTTTACTGTTATCTGTTATCTGTTTTCGGTTTTCATTTTATCAGTTTTCAGTTTTCAGTTTTCAGTTTTCAGTTTTCAGTTTACAGTTAACAGTTTAAAGTTAACAGTTTACAGTTTTCTGTTTTCAGTTTTCAATAATTTTTCAGTTTTCAGTTTTTAGTTTTCAGTTTTCAGTATTCAGTTAAAAGTTTCAAGTTTAAAGTTTACAGTGTACAGTTTTCAGTTTTCAGTTTTCTGTTAACTGTTATCGGTTTTCTGTTTTCAGTTGACAGTTTACAGTTTACAGTTTTCTGTTTTCATTTTACTGTTATCTGTTATCTGTTTTCGGTTTTCAGTTTATCAGTTTTCAGTTTTCAGTTTTCAGTTTTCAGTTTTCAGTTTTTGTTTTCAGTTTTCAGTAAACAGTTTTCAGTTTTCAGTTTTCAGTATTCAGTTAAAAGTTTACAGTTTACAGTTTATAGTTTACAGTTTAAAGTTAACAGTTTTCAGTTTTCAGTTTTAAATTATTTATCAGTTTTCAGTTTCCAGTTTTCAGTTTACAGTTTACAGTTTACAGTTTATAGTTTACAGTTAACAGTTAACAGTTTTCAGTTTACAGTTTTCAGTTTTCAGTTTTCAGTTTTCAGTTTTCAGTTTTCAGTTTTCAGTTTTCAGTTTTCAGTTTACAGTTTTCAGTTTATCAGTTTTCAGTTTTCAGTTTTCAGTTTTCAGTTATCTGTTAACTGTTATCGGTTTTGTGTGTTCAGTTTTTAGTTTCCAGTTTTCAGTATTCAGTTAAAAGTTTCCAGTTTACAGTTTACAGTGTACAATTTTCAGTTTTCAGTTTTCAGTTAACAGTTTTCAGTTTTCAGTTTACTGTTATCTGTTTTCTGTTTTCGGTTTTCAGTTATTCAGTTTTCAGTTTTCATTTTTCAGTTTTCAGTTTTCAGTTTTCAGTTTTCAGTTTTCAGTTTTCAATTATTTTTCAGTTTTAAGTTTTCAGTTTACTGTTTCAAGTTTACAGTTTTCAGTTTTCAGTTTTTACTGTTATCTGTTTTCGGTTTTCATTTTATCAGTTTACAGTTTACAGTTTACAGTTTACAGTTTACAGTTTACAGTTTTCTGTTTTTAGTTTTCAGTTTCAGTTTTTTTTTTTTTTTTCAGTTTTTAGTTTTGTTTTCTGTTTTCAGTTTTTGGTTTTCAGTTTTCAGTTTTCAGTTTTCAGTATTCAGTTTTCAGTTTTTGGTTTTCTGTTATCTGTTTTCGGTTTTCAGTTAATCAGTTTTCTGTTTTCAGTTTTCAGTTTTCAGTTTACAGTTTACAGTTTACAGTTTATAGTTTCCAGTTAACAGTTAACAGTTTTCTATTTTTAGTTTTCAGTTTCAATTCAATTTTTTTTGTTACAGTTTACAGTTTATAGTTTACAGTTAACAGTTTTCAGTTGACAGTTTTCAGTTTTCAGTTTTCAGTTTTCAGTTTTCAGTTTTCAGTTTTCAGTTTTCAGTTTTCAGTTTTCAGTTTACAGTTTACAGTTTTCAGTTTATCAGTTTTCAGTTTTCAGTTTTCAGTTTTCAGTTTTCAATTATTTTTCAGTTTTCAGTTTTCAGTTTTCAGTTTTCAGTTTACAGTTAAATGTTTTCAGTTTTCAGTTTTTACTGTTATCTGTTATCTGGTTTCGGTTTTCATTTGTTCAGTTTTCAGTTTTCAGTTTTCAGTTTTCAGTTTTCAGTTGACAGTTTTCAGTTTTCAGTTTTCAGTTTTCAGTTTTCAGTTTACAGTTTACAGTTTTCAGTTTATCAGTTTTCAGTTTTCAGTTTTCAATTATTTTTCAGTTTTCAGTTTTCAGTTTACTGTTTCAAGTTTACAGTTTTCAGTTTTCAGTTTTTACTGTTATCTGTTATCTGTTTTCGGTTTTCATTTTATCAGTTTACAGTTTACAGTTTACAGTTTACAGTTTACAGTTTACAGTTTACAGTTTTCTGTTTTTAGTTTTCAGTTTCAGTTATTTTTTTTTTTTTCAGTTTTTAGTTTTGTTTTCTGTTATCTGTTTTCGGTTTTCAGTTAATCAGTTTTCTGTTTTCAGTTTTCAGTTTTCAGTTTACAGTTTACAGTTTACAGTTTATAGTTTACAGTTAACAGTTAACAGTTTTCTATTTTTAGTTTTCAGTTTCAGTTCAATTTTTTTTTTTTCAGTTTTTAGTTTTGTTTAAAGTTAACAGTTTTCAGTTTTCAGTTTTCAGTTTTCAGTTTTCAGTTTTCAGTTTACAGTTTACAGTTTTCAGTTATGAGTTTTCTATTTTTAGATCTCAGTTTCAGTTAAATTTTTTTTTTTCAGTTTTTAGTTTTTTTTCTGTTTTCAGTTTTCTGTTAACTGTTATCGGTTTTCTGTTTTCAGTTTTCAGTAAACAGTTTTCAGTTTTCAGTTTTTAATTTTCAGTTTTCTGTTATCTGTTATCTGTTTTCTGTTTTCAGAGTTCAGTTTTCAGTTTTCAGTATTCAGTTAAAAGTTTACAGTTTACAGTTTATAGTTTACAGTTTACAGTTAACAGTTTTCAGTTGACAGTTTTCAGTTTTCAGTTTTCAGTTTTCAGTTTTCAGTTTTCAGTTTTCAGTTTTCAGTTTTCAGTTTATCAGTTTTCAGTTTTCAGTTTTCAGTTTTCAGTTTTCAGTTTTCAGTTTTCAGTTTTCAGTTTACAGTTTACAGTTTAAAGTTAACAGTTTACAGTTTACAGTTTTCTGTTTTCAGTTTTCAATAATTTTTCAGTTTTCAGTTTTTAGTATTCAGTTTTCATTATTCAGTTAAAAGTTTCAAGTTTACAGTTTACAGTGTACAGTTTTCAGTTTTCTGTTAACTGTTATCGGTTTTCTGTTTTCAGTTTACAGTTTTCAGTTTTCAGTTTACTGTTATCTGTTATCTGTTTTTGGTTTTCAGTTTATCAGTTTTCAGTTTTCAGTTTTCAGTTTTCAGTTTTCAGTTTTCAGTTTTCAGTTTTCAGTTTTCAGTTTTCAGTTTTCAGTTTTCAGTTTTCAGTTTACAGTTTACAGTTTACAGTTTACAGTTTACAGTTTATAGTTTACAGTTTTCAGTTTTCAGTTTTCAGTTTTCAGTTTACAGTTTTCAGTTTTTTTGTTTTAAGTTTTCAGTAAACAGTTTTCAGTTTTCAGTTTTCAGTATTCAGTTAAAAGTTTACAGTTTACAGTTTATAGTTTACAGTTTAAAGTTAACAGTTTTCAGTTTTCAGTTTTCAGTTTTCAGTTTTCTTTTTTCAGTTTTCAGTTTTCAGTTTTCAGTTTACTGTTATCTGTTTTCAGTTTTCAGTTTTCAGTTTTCAGTTTATCAGTTTACAGTTTACAGTTTACAGTTTATAGTTAACAAATTTCAGTTTTCAGTTTTCAGTTTACAGTTTTCAGTTTTTTGTTTTCAGTTTTTTGTTTTCAGTTTTCAGTAAACAGTTTTCAGTTTTCAGTTTTCAGTATTCAGTTAAAAGTTTACAGTTTTCAGTTTTCAGTTTTCAGTTTTCAGTTTTCTTTTTTCAGTTTACAGTTTTCAGTTTTCAGTTTACAGTTTACAGTTTACAGTTTACAGTTTACAGTTTTCTGTTTTTAGTTTTCAGTTTTAGTTAAATTATTTTTTTTTCAGTTTTTATTTTGTTTTCTGTTTTCAGTTTTTGGTTTTCAGTTTTCAGTTTTCAGTATTCAGTTTTCAGTTTTTGTTTTTCTGTTATCTGTTTTCGGTTTTCAGTTTATCAGTTTTCTGTTTTCAGTTTTCAGTTTTCAGTTTTCAGTTTTAAATTATTTATCAGTTTTCAGTTTCCAGTTTTCAGTTTACAGTTTACAGTTTATAGTTTACAGTTAACAGTTAACAGTTTTCAGTTTACAGTTTTCAGTTTTCAGTTTTCAGTTTTCAGTTTTCAGTTTTCAGTTTTCAGTTTACAGTTTTCAGTTTATCAGTTTTCAGTTTTCAGTTTTCAGTTATCTGTTAACTGTTATCGGTTTTGTGTTTTCAGTTTTTAGTTTCCAGTTTTCAGTATTCAGTTAAAAGTTTCCAGTTTACAGTTTACAGTGTACAGTTTTCAGTTTTCAGTTTTCAGTTTTCAGTTAACAGTTTTCAGTTTTCAGTTTACTGTTATCTGTTTTCTGTTTTCGGTTTTCGGTTTTCAGTTATTCAGTTTTCAGTTTTCATTTTTCAGTTTTCAGTTTTCAGTTTTCAGTTTTCAGTTTTCAATTATTTTTCAGTTTTCAGTTTTCAGTTTACTGTTTCAAGTTTACAGTTTTCATTTTTCAGTTTTTACTGTTATCTGTTATCTGTTTTCGGTTTTCAGTTTATCAGTTTACAGTTTACAGTTTACAGTTTACAGTTTACAGTTTACAGTTTACAGTTTACAGTTTTCTGTTTTTAGTTTTCAGTTTCAGTTATTTTTTTTTTTTTCAGTTTTTAGTTTTGTTTTGTGTTTTCAGTTTTTGGTTTTCAGTTTTCAGTTTTCAGTTTTCAGTATTCAGTTTTCAGTTTTTGGTTTTCTGTTATCTGTTTTCGGTTTTCAGTTTATCAGTTTTCTGTTTTCAGTTTTCAGTTTTCAGTTTACAGTTTACAGTTTACAGTTTATAGTTTACAGTTTACAGTTTATAGTTTACAGTTTTCAGTTTTCAGTTTACAGTTTTCAGTTTTTTGTTTTAAGTTTTCAGTAAACAGTTTTCAGTTTTCAGTTTTCAGTTTTCAGTATTCAGTTAAAAGTTTACAGTTTACAGTTTATAGTTTACAGTTTAAAGTTAACAGTTTTCAGTTTTCAGTTTTCAGTTTTCAGTTTTCTTTTTTCAGTTTACAGTTTTCAGTTTTCAGTTTACTGTTATCTGTTTTCAGTTTTCAGTTTTCAGTTTATCAGTTTACAGTTTACAGTTTACAGTTTATAGTTTACAAATTTCAGTTTTCAGTTTGCAGTTTACAGTTTTCAGTTTTTTGTTTTCAGTTTTCAGTAAACAGTTTTCAGTTTTCAGTTTTCAGTATTCAGTTAAAAGTTTACAGTTTACAGTTTATAGTTTACAGTTTAAAGTTAACAGTTTTCAGTTTTCAGTTTTCAGTTTTCAGTTTTCAGTTTTCTTTTTTCAGTTTACAGTTTTCAGTTTTCAGTTTACAGTTTACAGTTTACAGTTAACAGTTTACAGTTTACAGTTTTCTGTTTTTAGTTTTCAGTTTTAGTTAAATTTTTTTTTTTTCAGTTTTTATTTTGTTTTCTGTTTTCAGTTTTTGGTTTTCAGTTTTCAGTTTTCAGTTTTCAGTATTCAGTTTTCAGTTTTAAATTATTTATCAGTTTTCAGTTTCCAGTTTTCAGTTTACAGTTTACAGTTTATAGTTTACAGTTAACAGTTAACAGTTTTCAGTTTTCAGTTTTCAGTTTTCAGTTTTCAGTTTTCAGTTTTCAATTAGTTTTCAGTTTTCAGTTTTCAGTTTTCAGTTTACAGTTTAAAGTTTAGTTTTCAGTTTTCAGTTTTTACTGTTATCTGTTATCTGTTATCTGTTTTCGGTTTTCATTTTATCAGTTTTCAGTTTTCAGTTTTCAGTTTTCAGTTTTCAGTTTTCAGTTTTCAGTTTACAGTTTAAAGTTAACAGTTTACAGTTTTCTGTTTACAGATTTCAATAATTTTTCAGTTTTCAGTTTTTAGTATTCAGTTTTCAGTATTCAGTTAAAAGTTTCAAGTTTACAGTTTACAGTGTACAGTTTTCAGTTTTCAGTTTTCTGTTAACTGTTATCGGTTTTCTGTTTTCAGTTTTCAGTTTTCAGTTTTCAGTTTTCAGTTTTCAGTTTTCAGTTTTCAGTTTTCAGTTTTCAGTTTACAGTTTACAGTTTACAGTTTACAGTTTATAGTTTACAGTTTACAGTTTATAGTTTACAGTTTACAGTTTTCAGTTTTCAGTTTTCAGTTTACAGTTTACAGTTTACAGTTTACAGTTTACAGTTTACAGTTTACAGTTTACAGTTTATAGTTTACAGTTTACAGTTTTCAGTTTTCAGTTTTCAGTTTACAGTTTTCAGTTTTTTGTTTTAAGTTTTCAGTAAACAGTTTTCAGTTTTCAGTTTTCAGTTTTCAGTATTCAGTTAAAAGTTTACAGTTTACAGTTTATAGTTTACAGTTTAAAGTTAACAGTTTTCAGTTTTCAGTTTTCAGTTTTCAGTTTTCTTTTTTCAGTTAACAGTTTTCAGTATTCAGTTAAAAGTTTCCAGTTTACAGTTTACAGTGTACAGTTTTCAGTTAACAGTTTTCAGTTTTCAGTTTACTGTTATCTGTTTTCTGTTTTCGGTTTTCGGTTTTCAGTTATTCAGTTTTCAGTTTTCATTTTTCAGTTTTCAGTTTTCAGTTTTCAGTTTTCAATTATTTTTCAGTTTTCAGTTTTCAGTTTACTGTTTCAAGTTTACAGTTTTCAGTTTTTAGTTTTTACTGTTATCTGTTATCTGTTTTCGGTTTTCATTTTATCAGTTTACAGTTTACAGTTTACAGTTTTCTGATTTTAGTTTTCAGTTTCAGTTAATTTTTTTTTTTTCAGTTTTTAGTTTTGTTTTCTGTTTTCAGTTTTTGGTTTTCAGTTTTCAGTTTTCAGTTTTCAGTATTCAGTTTTCAGTTTTTGGTTTTCTGTTATCTGTTTTCGGTTTTCAGTTTATCAGTTTTCTGTTTTCAGTTTTCAGTTTTCAGTTTTCAGTTTTCAGTTTTCAGTTTACAGTTTACAGTTTACAGTTTACAGTTTATAGTTTACAGTTAACAGTAAACAGTTTTCTATTTTTAGTTTTCAGTTTCAGTTCAATTTTTTTTTTTTCAGTTTTTAGTTTTGTTTAAAGTTAACAGTTTTCAGTTTTCAGTTTTCAGTTTTCAGTTTTCATTTTTCAGTTTGCAAATTACAGTTTTCAGTTTTCATTTTTCAGTTTTCAGTTTACAGTTAAAAGTTTCAAGTTTACAGTTTACAGTGTACAGTTTTCAGTTTTCAGTTTTCTGTTAACTGTTATCGGTTTTCTGTTTTCAGTTTACAGTTTACAGTTTACAGTTTTCAGTTTTCAGTTTACTGTTATCTGTTATCTGTTTTTGGTTTTCAGTTTATCAGTTTTCAGTTTTCAGTTTTAAGTTTTCAGTTTTCAGTTTTCAGTTTTCAGTTTTCAGTTTTCAGTTTACAGTTTACAGTTTACAGTTTACAGTTTATAGTTTACAGTTTACAGTTTACAGTTTATAGTTTACAGTTTACAGTTTTCAGTTTTTTGTTTTCAGTTTTCAGTTTTCAGTTTTCAGTTTTCAGTATTCAGTTAAAAGTTTACAGTTTATAGTTTATAGTTTACAGTTTAAAGTAAACAGTTTTCAGTTTTTAGTTTTCAGTTTTCAGTTTTCTTTTTTCAGTTTACAGTTTTCAGTTTTCAGTTTACTGTTATCTGTTATCTGTTTTTGGTTTTCAGTTTATCAGTTTTCAGTTTTCAGTTTTCAGTTTTCAGTTTTCAGTTTTCAGTTTTCAGTTTACAGTTTACAGTTTACAGTTTACAGTTTACAGTTTATAGTTTACAGTTTTCAGTTTTCAGTTTTCAGTTTACAGTTTTCAGTTTTTTGTTTTCAGTTTTCAGTAAACAGTTTTCAGTTTTCAGTTTTCAGTTTTCAGTATTCAGTTAAAAGTTTACAGTTTACAGTTTATAGTTTACAGTTTAAAGTTAACAGTTTTCAGTTTTCAGTTTTCAGTTTACTTTTATTTTTTTTCAGTTTACAGTTTTCAGTTTTCAGTTTACTGTTATCTGTTTTCAGTTTTCAGTTTTCAGTTTATCAGTTTACAGTTTACAGTTTACAGTTTACAGTTTACAGTTTATAGTTTACAAATTTCAGTTTTCAGTTTTCAGTTTACAGTTTTCAGTTTTTTGTTTTCAGTTTTCAGTAAACAGTTTTCAGTTTTCAGTTTTCAGTATTCAGTTAAAAGTTTACAGTTTACAGTTTACAGTTTAAAGTTAACAGTTTTCAGTTTTCAGTTTTCAGTTTTCAGTTTTCTTTTTTCAGTTTTCAGTTTTCAGTTTACAGTTTACAGTTTACAGTTTACAGTTTACAGTTTACAGTTTACAGTTTTCTGTTTTTAGTTTTCAGTTTTAGTTAAATTATTTTTTTTTCAGTTTTTAATTTTGTTTTCTGTTTTCAGTTTTTGGTTTTCAGTTTTCAGTTTTCAGTTTTCAGTATTCAGTTTTCAGTTTTTGTTTTTCTGTTATCTGTTTTCGGTTTTCAGTTTATCAGTTTTCTGTTTTCAGTTTTCAGTTTTAAATTATTTATCAGTTTTCAGTTTCCAGTTTTCAGTTTACAGTTTACAGTTTATAGTTTATAGTTAACAGTTAACAGTTTTTAGTTAACAGTTTTCAGTTTTCAGTTTTCAGTTTTCAGTTTTCAGTTTACAGTTTTCAGTTTTAAATTATTTATCAGTTTTCAGTTTCCAGTTTTCAGTTTACAGTTTACAGTTTATAGTTTACAGTTAACAGTTAACAGTTTTTAGTTTACAGTTTTCAGTTTTCAGTTTTCAGTTTTCAGTTTTCAGTTTTCAGTTTTCAGTTAACAGTTTTCAGTTAAAAGTTTACAGTTTACAGTTTATAGTTTACAGTTTAAAGTTAACAGTTTTCAGTTTTCAGTTTTCAGTTTTCAGTTTTCTTTTTTCAGTTAACAGTTTTCAGTATTCAGTTAAAAGTTTCCAGTTTACAGTTTACAGTGTACAGTTTTCAGTTAACAGTTTTCAGTTTTCAGTTTACTGTTATCTGTTTTCTGTTTTCGGTTTTCGGTTTTCAGTTATTCAGTTTTCAGTTTTCATTTTTCAGTTTTCAGTTTTCAGTTTTCAGTTTTCAATTATTTTTCAGTTTTCAGTTTTCAGTTTACTGTTTCAAGTTTACAGTTTTCAGTTTTTAGTTTTTACTGTTATCTGTTATCTGTTTTCGGTTTTCATTTTATCAGTTTACAGTTTACAGTTTACAGTTTACAGTTTACAGTTTTCTGATTTTAGTTTTCAGTTTCAGTTAATTTTTTTTTTTTCAGTTTTTAGTTTTGTTTTCTGTTTTCAGTTTTTGGTTTTCAGTTTTCAGTTTTCAGTTTTCAGTATTCAGTTTTCAGTTTTTGGTTTTCTGTTATCTGTTTTCGGTTTTCAGTTTATCAGTTTTCTGTTTTCAGTTTTCAGTTTTCAGTTTTCAGTTTTCAGTTTTCAGTTTACAGTTTACAGTTTACAGTTTATAGTTTACAGTTAACAGTAAACAGTTTTCTATTTTTAGTTTTCAGTTTCAGTTCAATTTTTTTTTTTTCAGTTTTTAGTTTTGTTTAAAGTTAACAGTTTTCAGTTTTCAGTTTTCAGTTTTCAGTTTTCATTTTTCAGTTTGCAAATTACAGTTTTCAGTTTTCATTTTTCAGTTTTCAGTTTACAGTTAAAAGTTTCAAGTTTACAGTTTACAGTGTACAGTTTTCAGTTTTCAGTTTTCTGTTAACTGTTATCGGTTTTCTGTTTTCAGTTTACAGTTTACAGTTTACAGTTTTCAGTTTTCAGTTTACTGTTATCTGTTATCTGTTTTTGGTTTTCAGTTTATCAGTTTTCAGTTTTCAGTTTTAAGTTTTCAGTTTTCAGTTTTCAGTTTTCAGTTTTCAGTTTTCAGTTTACAGTTTACAGTTTACAGTTTACAGTTTATAGTTTACAGTTTACAGTTTACAGTTTATAGTTTACAGTTTACAGTTTTCAGTTTTTTGTTTTCAGTTTTCAGTTTTCAGTTTTCAGTTTTCAGTATTCAGTTAAAAGTTTACAGTTTATAGTTTATAGTTTACAGTTTAAAGTAAACAGTTTTCAGTTTTTAGTTTTCAGTTTTCAGTTTTCTTTTTTCAGTTTACAGTTTTCAGTTTTCAGTTTACTGTTATCTGTTATCTGTTTTTGGTTTTCAGTTTATCAGTTTTCAGTTTTCAGTTTTCAGTTTTCAGTTTTCAGTTTTCAGTTTTCAGTTTTCAGTTTTCAGTTTACAGTTTACAGTTTACAGTTTACAGTTTACAGTTTATAGTTTACAGTTTTCAGTTTTCAGTTTTCAGTTTACAGTTTTCAGTTTTTTGTTTTCAGTTTTCAGTAAACAGTTTTCAGTTTTCAGTTTTCAGTTTTCAGTATTCAGTTAAAAGTTTACAGTTTACAGTTTATAGTTTACAGTTTAAAGTTAACAGTTTTCAGTTTTCAGTTTTCAGTTTACATTTATTTTTTTTCAGTTTACAGTTTTCAGTTTTCAGTTTACTGTTATCTGTTTTCAGTTTTCAGTTTTCAGTTTATCAGTTTACAGTTTACAGTTTACAGTTTACAGTTTACAGTTTATAGTTTACAAATTTCAGTTTTCAGTTTTCAGTTTACAGTTTTCAGTTTTTTGTTTTCAGTTTTCAGTAAACAGTTTTCAGTTTTCAGTTTTCAGTATTCAGTTAAAAGTTTACAGTTTACAGTTTACAGTTTAAAGTTAACAGTTTTCAGTTTTCAGTTTTCAGTTTTCAGTTTTCTTTTTTCAGTTTTCAGTTTTCAGTTTACAGTTTACAGTTTACAGTTTACAGTTTACAGTTTACAGTTTACAGTTTTCTGTTTTTAGTTTTCAGTTTTAGTTAAATTATTTTTTTTTCAGTTTTTAATTTTGTTTTCTGTTTTCAGTTTTTGGTTTTCAGTTTTCAGTTTTCAGTTTTCAGTATTCAGTTTTCAGTTTTTGTTTTTCTGTTATCTGTTTTCGGTTTTCAGTTTATCAGTTTTCTGTTTTCAGTTTTCAGTTTTAAATTATTTATCAGTTTTCAGTTTCCAGTTTTCAGTTTACAGTTTACAGTTTATAGTTTATAGTTAACAGTTAACAGTTTTTAGTTAACAGTTTTCAGTTTTCAGTTTTCAGTTTTCAGTTTTCAGTTTTCAGTTTACAGTTTTCAGTTTTAAATTATTTATCAGTTTTCAGTTTCCAGTTTTCAGTTTACAGTTTACAGTTTATAGTTTACAGTTAACAGTTAACAGTTTTTAGTTTACAGTTTTCAGTTTTCAGTTTTCAGTTTTCAGTTTTCAGTTTTCAGTTTTCAGTTAACAGTTTTCAGTTTATCAGTTTTCAGTTTTCAGTTTTCAGTTTTCAGTTATCTGTTAACTGTTATCGGTTTTGTGTTTTCAGTTTTTAGTTTCCAGTTTTCAGTATTCAGTTAAAAGTTTCCAGTTTTTAGTTTACAGTGTACAGTTTTCAGTTTTCAGTTTTCAGTTTTCAGTTTTCAGTTTTCAGTTTACTGTTATCTGTTTTCTGTTTTCGGTTTTCGGTTTTCAGTTATTCAGTTTTCAGTTTTCATTTTTCAGTTTTCAGTTTTCAGTTTTCAATTAGTTTTCAGTTTTCAGTTTTCAGTTTTCAGTTTTCAATTATTTTTCAGTTTTCAGTTTTCAGTTTTCAGTTTTCAGTTTACAGTTTAAAGTTTTCAGTTTTCAGTTTTTACTGTTATCTGTTATCTGTTTTCGGTTTTCATTTGTTCAGTTTTCAGTTTTCAGTTTTCAGTTTTCAGTTTTCAGTTTTCTGTTAACAGTTTTCAGTTTTCAATTAGTTTTCAGTTTTCAGTTTTCAGTTTTCAGTTTACAGTTTAAAGTTTAGTTTTCAGTTTTCAGTTTTTACTGTTATCTGTTATCTGTTATCTGTTTTCGGTTTTCATTTTATCAGTTTTCAGTTTTCAGTTTTCAGTTTTCAGTTTTCAGTTTTCAGTTTTCAGTTTACAGTTTACAGTTTAAAGTTAACAGTTTACAGTTTTCTGTTTTCAGTTTTCAATAATTTTTCAGTTTTCAGTTTTTAGTATTCAGTTTTCAGTATTCAGTTAAAAGTTTCAAGTTTACAGTTTACAGTGTACAGTTTTCAGTTTTCAGTTTTCTGTTAACTGTTATCGGTTTTCTGTTTTCAGTTTACAGTTTACAGTTTACAGTTTTCAGTTTTCAGTTTACTGTTATCTGTTATCTGTTTTTGGTTTTCAGTTTTAGTTAAATTATTTTTTTTTCAGTTTTAAGTTTTGTTTTCTGTTTTCAGTTTTTGGTTTTCAGTTTTCAGTTTTCAGTTTTCAGTATTCAGTTTTCAGTTTTTGTTTTTCTGTAATCTGTTTTCGGTTTTCAGTTTATCAGTTTTCTGTTTTCAGTTTTCAGTTTTCAGTTTTCAGTTTTAAATTATTTATCAGTTTTCAGTTTCCAGTTTTCAGTTTACAGTTTATAGTTTACAGTTAACAGTTTTCAGTTGACAGTTTTCAGTTTTCAGTTTTCAGTTTTCAGTTTTCAGTTTACAGTTTACAGTTTTCAGTTTATCAGTTTTCAGTTTTCAGTTTTCAGTTTTCAATTATTTTTCAGTTTTCAGTTTTCAGTTTTCAGTTAACAGTTAAAAGTTTTCAGTTTTCAGTTTTTACTGTTATCTGTTACTGTTTTCGGTTTTCATTTGTTCAGTTTTCAGTTTTCAGTTTTCAGTTTTCTGTTTTCAGTTTTCAGTTTTCAATTAGTTTTCAGTTTTCAGTTTTCAGTTTACAGTTTAAAGTTTAGTTTTCAGTTTTCAGTTTTTACTGTTATCTGTTATCTGTTATCTGTTTTCGGTTTTCATTTTATCAGTTTTCAGTTTTCAGTTTTCAATAATTTTTCAGTTTTCAGTTTTTAGTTTTCAGTTTTCAGTATTCAGTTAAAAGTTTCAAGTTTACAGTTTACAGTGTACAGTTTTCAGTTTTCAGTTTTCTGTTAACTGTTATCGGTTTTCTGTTTTCAGTTTACAGTTAACAGTTAACAGTTTTCAGTTTTCAGTTTACTGTTATCTGTTATCTGTTTTCGGTTTTCAGTTTATCAGTTTTCAGTTTTCAGTTTTCAGTTTTCAGTTTTCAGTTTGCAGTTTTCAGTTTTCAGTTTTCAATTATTTTTCAGTTTTCAGTTTTTACTGTTATCTGTTTTCTGTTATCTGTTTTCGGTTTTCAGTTTATCAGTTTTCAGTTTCCAGTTTTCAGTTTACAGTTTACAGTTTATAGTTTATAGTTAACAGTTAACAGTTTTTAGTTAACAGTTTTCAGTTTTCAGTTTTCAGTTTTCAGTTTTCAGTTTACAGTTTTCAGTTTTAAATTATTTATCAGTTTTCAGTTTCCAGTTTTCAGTTTACAGTTTACAGTTTATAGTTTACAGTTAACAGTTAACAGTTTTTAGTTTACAGTTTTCAGTTTTCAGTTTTCAGTTTTCAGTTTTCAGTTAACAGTTTTCAGTTTATCAGTTTTCAGTTTTCAGTTTTCAGTTATCTGTTAACTGTTATCGGTTTTGTGTTTTCAGTTTTTAGTTTCCAGTTTTCAGTATTCAGTTAAAAGTTTCCAGTTTTTAGTTTACAGTGTACAGTTTTCAGTTTTAAGTTTTCAGTTTTCAGTTTTCAGTTTTCAGTTTACTGTTATCTGTTTTCTGTTTTCGGTTTTCGGTTTTCAGTTATTCAGTTTTCAGTTTTCATTTTTCAGTTTTCAGTTTTCAGTTTTCAGTTTTCAGTTTTCAGTTTTCAATTAGTTTTCAGTTTTCAGTTTTCAGTTTTCAATTATTTTTCAGTTTTCAGTTTTCAGTTTTCAGTTTTCAGTTTACAGTTTAAAGTTTTCAGTTTTCAGTTTTTACTGTTATCTGTTATCTGTTTTCGGTTTTCATTTGTTCAGTTTTCAGTTTTTAGTTTTCAGTTTTCAGTTTTCAGTTTTCAGTTTTCAGTTTTCTGTTAACAGTTTTCAGTTTTCAATTAGTTTTCAGTTTTCAGTTTTCAGTTTTCAGTTTACAGTTTAAAGTTTAGTTTTCAGTTTTCAGTTTTTACTGTTATCTGTTATCTGTTATCTGTTTTCGGTTTTCATTTTATCAGTTTTCAGTTTTCAGTTTTCAGTTTTCAGTTTACAGTTTACAGTTTAAAGTTAACAGTTTACAGTTTTCTGTTTTCAGTTTTCAATAATTTTTCAGTTTTCAGTTTTTAGTATTCAGTTTTCAGTATTCAGTTAAAAGTTTCAAGTTTACAGTTTACAGTGTACAGTTTTCAGTTTTCAGTTTTCTGTTAACTGTTATCGGTTTTCTGTTTTCAGTTTACAGTTTACAGTTTTCAGTTTACTGTTATCTGTTATCTGTTTTTGGTTTTCAGTTTTAGTTAAATTTTTTTTTTTTCAGTTTTAAGTTTTGTTTTCTGTTTTCAGTTTTTGGTTTTCAGTTTTCAGTTTTCAGTTTTCAGTATTCAGTTTTCAGTTTTTGTTTTTCTGTAATCTGTTTTCGGTTTTCAGTTTATCAGTTTTCTGTTTTCAGTTTTCAGTTTTCAGTTTTCAGTTTTAAATTATTTATCAGTTTTCAGTTTCCAGTTTTCAGTTTACAGTTTATAGTTTACAGTTAACAGTTTTCAGTTGACAGTTTTCAGTTTTCAGTTTTCAGTTTTCAGTTTTCAGTTTTCAGTTTACAGTTTACAGTTTTCAGTTTATCAGTTTTCAGTTTTCAGTTTTCAGTTTTCAGTTTTCAATTATTTTTCAGTTTTCAGTTTTCAGTTTTCAGTTTTCAGTTAACAGTTAAAAGTTTTCAGTTTTCAGTTTTTACTGTTATCTGTTACTGTTTTCGGTTTTCATTTGTTCAGTTTTCAGTTTTCAGTTTTCAGTTTTCTGTTTTCAGTTTTCAGTTTTCAATTAGTTTTCAGTTTTCTGTTTTCAGTTGTCAGTTTTCAGTTTTAATTTATTTATCAGTTTTCAGTTTCCAGTTTTCAGTTTACAGTTTACAGTTTATAGTTTACAGTTAACAGTTAACAGTTTTCAGTTTACAGTTTTCAGTTTTCAGTTTTCAGTTTTCAGTTTTCAGTTTTCAGTTTTCAGTTTACAGTTTTCAGTTTATCAGTTTTCAGTTTTCAGTTTTCAGTTTTCAGTTATCTGTTAACTGTTATCGGTTTTGTGTTTTCAGTTTTTAGTTTCCAGTTTTCAGTATTCAGTTAAAAGTTTCCAGTTTACAGTTTACAGTGTACAGTTTTCAGTTTTCAGTTTTCAGTTTTCAGTTAACAGTTTTCAGTTTTCAGTTTACTGTTATCTGTTTTCTGTTTTCGGTTTTCGGTTTTCAGTTATTCAGTTTTCAGTTTTCATTTTTCAGTTTTCAGTTTTCAGTTTTCAGTTTTCAGTTTTCAATTATTTTTCAGTTTTCAGTTTTCAGTTTACTGTTTCAAGTTTACAGTTTTCATTTTTCAGTTTTTACTGTTATCTGTTATCTGTTTTCGGTTTTCAGTTTATCAGTTTACAGTTTACAGTTTACAGTTTACAGTTTACAGTTTACAGTTTACAGTTTTCTGTTTTTAGTTTTCAGTTTCAGTTATTTTTTTTTTTTTCAGTTTTTAGTTTTGTTTTCTGTTTTCAGTTTTTGGTTTTCAGTTTTCAGTTTTCAGTTTTCAGTATTCAGTTTTCAGTTTTTGGTTTTCTGTTATCTGTTTTCGGTTTTCAGTTTATCAGTTTTCTGTTTTCAGTTTTCAGTTTTCAGTTTACAGTTTACAGTTTACAGTTTATAGTTTACAGTTTACAGTTTATAGTTTACAGTTTTCAGTTTTCAGTTTACAGTTTTCAGTTTTTTGTTTTAAGTTTTCAGTAAACAGTTTTCAGTTTTCAGTTTTCAGTTTTCAGTATTCAGTTAAAAGTTTACAGTTTACAGTTTATAGTTTACAGTTTAAAGTTAACAGTTTTCAGTTTTCAGTTTTCAGTTTTCAGTTTTCTTTTTTCAGTTTACAGTTTTCAGTTTTCAGTT
The DNA here is from genome assembly GCA_932526365.1 of Lobophora halterata. Lineage (NCBI taxonomy): Eukaryota > Metazoa > Arthropoda > Insecta > Lepidoptera > Geometridae > Lobophora > Lobophora halterata. Next base: position 10,884,735 of record OW052015.1, read on the forward strand.
TACTGTTATCTGTTTTCAGTTTTCAGTTTTCAGTTTATCAGTTTACAGTTTACAGTTTACAGTTTATAGTTTACAAATTTCAGTTTTCAGTTTGCAGTTTACAGTTTTCAGTTTTTTGTTTTCAGTTTTCAGTTTTCAGTTTTCAGTATTCAGTTAAAAGTTTACAGTTTACAGTTTATAGTTTACAGTTTAAAGTTAACAGTTTTCAGTTTTCAGTTTTCAGTTTTCAGTTTTCAGTTTTCTTTTTTCAGTTTACAGTTTTCAGTTTTCAGTTTACAGTTTACAGTTTACAGTTAACAGTTTACAGTTTACAGTTTTCTGTTTTTAGTTTTCAGTTTTAGTTAAATTATTTTTTTTTCAGTTTTTATTTTGTTTTCTGTTTTCAGTTTTTGGTTTTCAGTTTTCAGTTTTCAGTTTTCAGTATTCAGTTTTCAGTTTTAAATTATTTATCAGTTTTCAGTTTCCAGTTTTCAGTTTACAGTTTACAGTTTATAGTTTACAGTTAACAGTTAACAGTTTTCAGTTTTCAGTTTTCAGTTTTCAATTAGTTTTCAGTTTTCAGTTTTCAGTTTTCAGTTTACAGTTTAAAGTTTAGTTTTCAGTTTTCAGTTTTTACTGTTATCTGTTATCTGTTATCTGTTTTCGGTTTTCATTTTATCAGTTTTCAGTTTTCAGTTTTCAGTTTTCAGTTTTCAGTTTTAAGTTTACAGTTTAAAGTTAACAGTTTACAGTTTTCTGTTTACAGATTTCAATAATTTTTCAGTTTTCAGTTTTTAGTATTCAGTTTTCAGTATTCAGTTAAAAGTTTCAAGTTTACAGTTTACAGTGTACAGTTTTCAGTTTTCAGTTTTCTGTTAACTGTTATCGGTTTTCTGTTTTCAGTTTTCAGTTTTCAGTTTTCAGTTTTCAGTTTTCAGTTTTCAGTTTTCAGTTTTCAGTTTTCAGTTTTCAGTTTACAGTTTACAGTTTACAGTTTACAGTTTATAGTTTACAGTTTACAGTTTATAGTTTACAGTTTACAGTTTTCAGTTTTCAGTTTTCAGTTTACAGTTTTCAGTTTACAGTTTACAGTTTACAGTTTACAGTTTACAGTTTACAGTTTATAGTTTACAGTTTACAGTTTTCAGTTTTCAGTTTTCAGTTTACAGTTTTCAGTTTTTTGTTTTAAGTTTTCAGTAAACAGTTTTCAGTTTTCAGTTTTCAGTTTTCAGTATTCAGTTAAAAGTTTACAGTTTACAGTTTATAGTTTACAGTTTAAAGTTAACAGTTTTCAGTTTTCAGTTTTCAGTTTTCAGTTTTCTTTTTTCAGTTAACAGTTTTCAGTATTCAGTTAAAAGTTTCCAGTTTACAGTTTACAGTGTACAGTTTTCAGTTTTCAGTTTTCAGTTTTCAGTTTTCAGTTTTCAGTTAACAGTTTTCAGTTTTCAGTTTACTGTTATCTGTTTTCTGTTTTCGGTTTTCGGTTTTCAGTTATTCAGTTTTCAGTTTTCATTTTTCAGTTTTCAGTTTTCAGTTTTCAGTTTTCAATTATTTTTCAGTTTTCAGTTTTCAGTTTACTGTTTCAAGTTTACAGTTTTCAGTTTTTAGTTTTTACTGTTATCTGTTATCTGTTTTCGGTTTTCATTTTATCAGTTTACAGTTTACAGTTTACAGTTTACAGTTTACAGTTTTCTGATTTTAGTTTTCAGTTTCAGTTAATTTTTTTTTTTTCAGTTTTTAGTTTTGTTTTCTGTTTTCAGTTTTTGGTTTTCAGTTTTCAGTTTTCAGTTTTCAGTATTCAGTTTTCAGTTTTTGGTTTTCTGTTATCTGTTTTCGGTTTTCAGTTTATCAGTTTTCTGTTTTCAGTTTTCAGTTTTCAGTTTTCAGTTTTCAGTTTTCAGTTTACAGTTTACAGTTTACAGTTTATAGTTTACAGTTAACAGTAAACAGTTTTCTATTTTTAGTTTTCAGTTTCAGTTCAATTTTTTTTTTTTCAGTTTTTAGTTTTGTTTAAAGTTAACAGTTTTCAGTTTTCAGTTTTCAGTTTTCAGTTTTCATTTTTCAGTTTGCAAATTACAGTTTTCAGTTTTCATTTTTCAGTTTTCAGTTTACAGTTAAAAGTTTCAAGTTTACAGTTTACAGTGTACAGTTTTCAGTTTTCAGTTTTCTGTTAACTGTTATCGGTTTTCTGTTTTCAGTTTACAGTTTACAGTTTACAGTTTACAGTTTTCAGTTTACTGTTATCTGTTATCTGTTTTTGGTTTTCAGTTTATCAGTTTTCAGTTTTCAGTTTTCAGTTTTCAGTTTTCAGTTTTCAGTTTACAGTTTACAGTTTACAGTTTACAGTTTATAGTTTACAGTTTACAGTTTACAGTTTATAGTTTACAGTTTACAGTTTTCAGTTTTTTGTTTTCAGTTTTCAGTTTTCAGTTTTCAGTTTTCAGTATTCAGTTAAAAGTTTACAGTTTATAGTTTATAGTTTACAGTTTAAAGTAAACAGTTTTCAGTTTTTAGTTTTCAGTTTTCAGTTTTCTTTTTTCAGTTTACAGTTTTCAGTTTTCAGTTTACTGTTATCTGTTATCTGTTTTTGGTTTTCAGTTTATCAGTTTTCAGTTTTCAGTTTTCAGTTTTCAGTTTTCAGTTTTCAGTTTTCAGTTTTCAGTTTACAGTTTACAGTTTACAGTTTACAGTTTACAGTTTATAGTTTACAGTTTTCAGTTTTCAGTTTTCAGTTTACAGTTTTCAGTTTTTTGTTTTCAGTTTTCAGTAAACAGTTTTCAGTTTTCAGTTTTCAGTTTTCAGTATTCAGTTAAAAGTTTACAGTTTACAGTTTATAGTTTACAGTTTAAAGTTAACAGTTTTCAGTTTTCAGTTTTCAGTTTACATTTATTTTTTTTCAGTTTACAGTTTTCAGTTTTCAGTTTACTGTTATCTGTTTTCAGTTTTCAGTTTTCAGTTTATCAGTTTACAGTTTACAGTTTACAGTTTACAGTTTACAGTTTATAGTTTACAAATTTCAGTTTTCAGTTTTCAGTTTACAGTTTTCAGTTTTTTGTTTTCAGTTTTCAGTAAACAGTTTTCAGTTTTCAGTTTTCAGTATTCAGTTAAAAGTTTACAGTTTACAGTTTACAGTTTAAAGTTAACAGTTTTCGGTTTTCAGTTTTCAGTTTTCTTTTTTCAGTTTACAGTTTTCAGTTTTCAGTTTACAGTTTACAGTTTACAGTTTACAGTTTACAGTTTACAGTTTTCTGTTTTTAGTTTTCAGTTTTAGTTAAATTATTTTTTTTTCAGTTTTTAATTTTGTTTTCTGTTTTCAGTTTTTGGTTTTCAGTTTTCAGTTTTCAGTTTTCAGTATTCAGTTTTCAGTTTTATTTTTCTGTTATCTGTTTTCGGTTTTCAGTTTATCAGTTTTCTGTTTTCAGTTTTCAGTTTTAAATTATTTATCAGTTTTCAGTTTTCTTTTTTCAGTTTACAGTTTTCAGTTTTCAGTTTACAGTTTACAGTTTACAGTTAACAGTTTACAGTTTACAGTTTTCTGTTTTTAGTTTTCAGTTTTAGTTAAATTATTTTTTTTTCAGTTTTTATTTTGTTTTCTGTTTTCAGTTTTTGGTTTTCAGTTTTCAGTTTTCAGTTTTCAGTATTCAGTTTTCAGTTTTAAATTATTTATCAGTTTTCAGTTTCCAGTTTTCAGTTTACAGTTTACAGTTTATAGTTTACAGTTAACAGTTTTCAGTTTTCAGTTTTCAGTTTTCAGTTTTCAGTTTTCAGTTTTCAGTTTTCAGTTTTCAGTTTTCAATTAGTTTTCAGTTTTCAGTTTTCAGTTTTCAGTTTACAGTTTAAAGTTTAGTTTTCAGTTTTCAGTTTTTACTGTTATCTGTTATCTGTTATCTGTTTTCGGTTTTCATTTTATCAGTTTTCAGTTTTCAGTTTTCAGTTTTCAGTTTTCAGTTTTCAGTTTACAGTTTAAAGTTAACAGTTTACAGTTTTCTGTTTACAGATTTCAATAATTTTTCAGTTTTCAGTTTTTAGTATTCAGTATTCAGTTAAAAGTTTCAAGTTTACAGTTTACAGTGTACAGTTTTCAGTTTTCAGTTTTCTGTTAACTGTTATCGGTTTTCTGTTTTCAGTTTTCAGTTTTCAGTTTTCAGTTTTCAGTTTTCAGTTTTCAGTTTTCAGTTTTCAGTTTTCAGTTTACAGTTTACAGTTTACAGTTTACAGTTTACAGTTTACAGTTTATAGTTTACAGTTTACAGTTTATAGTTTACAGTTTACAGTTTTCAGTTTTCAGTTTTCAGTTTACAGTTTACAGTTTACAGTTTACAGTTTACAGTTTACAGTTTACAGTTTACAGTTTATAGTTTACAGTTTACAGTTTTCAGTTTTCAGTTTTCAGTTTACAGTTTTCAGTTTTTTGTTTTAAGTTTTCAGTAAACAGTTTTCAGTTTTCAGTTTTCAGTTTTCAGTATTCAGTTAAAAGTTTACAGTTTACAGTTTATAGTTTACAGTTTAAAGTTAACAGTTTTCAGTTTTCAGTTTTCAGTTTTCAGTTTTCTTTTTTCAGTTAACAGTTTTCAGTATTCAGTTAAAAGTTTCCAGTTTACAGTTTACAGTGTACAGTTTTCAGTTTTCAGTTTTCAGTTTTCAGTTTTCAGTTTTCAGTTAACAGTTTTCAGTTTTCAGTTTACTGTTATCTGTTTTCTGTTTTCGGTTTTCGGTTTTCAGTTATTCAGTTTTCAGTTTTCATTTTTCAGTTTTCAGTTTTCAGTTTTCAGTTTTCAATTATTTTTCAGTTTTCAGTTTTCAGTTTACTGTTTCAAGTTTACAGTTTTCAGTTTTTAGTTTTTACTGTTATCTGTTATCTGTTTTCGGTTTTCATTTTATCAGTTTACAGTTTACAGTTTACAGTTTACAGTTTACAGTTTTCTGATTTTAGTTTTCAGTTTCAGTTAATTTTTTTTTTTTCAGTTTTTAGTTTTGTTTTCTGTTTTCAGTTTTTGGTTTTCAGTTTTCAGTTTTCAGTATTCAGTTTTCAGTTTTTGGTTTTCTGTTATCTGTTTTCGGTTTTCAGTTTATCAGTTTTCTGTTTTCAGTTTTCAGTTTTCAGTTTTCAGTTTTCAGTTTTCAGTTTACAGTTTACAGTTTACAGTTTATAGTTTACAGTTAACAGTAAACAGTTTTCTATTTTTAGTTTTCAGTTTCAGTTCAATTTTTTTTTTTTCAGTTTTTAGTTTTGTTTAAAGTTAACAGTTTTCAGTTTTCAGTTTTCAGTTTTCAGTTTTCATTTTTCAGTTTGCAAATTACAGTTTTCAGTTTTCATTTTTCAGTTTTCAGTTTACAGTTAAAAGTTTCAAGTTTACAGTTTACAGTGTACAGTTTTCAGTTTTCAGTTTTCTGTTAACTGTTATCGGTTTTCTGTTTTCAGTTTACAGTTTACAGTTTACAGTTTTCAGTTTTCAGTTTACTGTTATCTGTTATCTGTTTTTGGTTTTCAGTTTATCAGTTTTCAGTTTTCAGTTTTCAGTTTTCAGTTTTCAGTTTTCAGTTTTCAGTTTTCAGTTTACAGTTTACAGTTTACAGTTTACAGTTTATAGTTTACAGTTTACAGTTTACAGTTTATAGTTTACAGTTTACAGTTTTCAGTTTTTTGTTTTCAGTTTTCAGTTTTCAGTTTTCAGTTTTCAGTATTCAGTTAAAAGTTTACAGTTTATAGTTTATAGTTTACAGTTTAAAGTAAACAGTTTTCAGTTTTTAGTTTTCAGTTTTCAGTTTTCTTTTTTCAGTTTACAGTTTTCAGTTTTCAGTTTACTGTTATCTGTTATCTGTTTTTGGTTTTCAGTTTATCAGTTTTCAGTTTTCAGTTTTCAGTTTTCAGTTTTCAGTTTTCAGTTTTCAGTTTTCAGTTTACAGTTTACAGTTTACAGTTTACAGTTTACAGTTTATAGTTTACAGTTTTCAGTTTTCAGTTTTCAGTTTACAGTTTTCAGTTTTTTGTTTTCAGTTTTCAGTAAACAGTTTTCAGTTTTCAGTTTTCAGTTTTCAGTATTCAGTTAAAAGTTTACAGTTTACAGTTTATAGTTTACAGTTTAAAGTTAACAGTTTTCAGTTTTCAGTTTTCAGTTTACATTTATTTTTTTTCAGTTTACAGTTTTCAGTTTTCAGTTTACTGTTATCTGTTTTCAGTTTTCAGTTTTCAGTTTATCAGTTTACAGTTTACAGTTTACAGTTTACAGTTTACAGTTTATAGTTTACAAATTTCAGTTTTCAGTTTTCAGTTTACAGTTTTCAGTTTTTTGTTTTCAGTTTTCAGTAAACAGTTTTCAGTTTTCAGTTTTCAGTATTCAGTTAAAAGTTTACAGTTTACAGTTTACAGTTTAAAGTTAACAGTTTTCAGTTTTCAGTTTTCAGTTTTCAGTTTTCTTTTTTCAGTTTACAGTTTTCAGTTTTCAGTTTACAGTTTACAGTTTACAGTTTACAGTTTACAGTTTACAGTTTACAGTTTTCTGTTTTTAGTTTTCAGTTTTAGTTAAATTATTTTTTTTTCAGTTTTTAATTTTGTTTTCTGTTTTCAGTTTTTGGTTTTCAGTTTTCAGTTTTCAGTTTTCAGTATTCAGTTTTCAGTTTTTGTTTTTCTGTTATCTGTTTTCGGTTTTCAGTTTATCAGTTTTCTGTTTTCAGTTTTCAGTTTTAAATTATTTATCAGTTTTCAGTTTCCAGTTTTCAGTTTACAGTTTACAGTTTATAGTTTATAGTTAACAGTTAACAGTTTTTAGTTAACAGTTTTCAGTTTTCAGTTTTCAGTTTTCAGTTTTCAGTTTTCAGTTTACAGTTTTCAGTTTTAAATTATTTATCAGTTTTCAGTTTCCAGTTTTCAGTTTACAGTTTACAGTTTATAGTTTACAGTTAACAGTTAACAGTTTTTAGTTTACAGTTTTCAGTTTTCAGTTATCTGTTTTCTGTTTTCGGTTTTCGGTTTTCAGTTATTCAGTTTTCAGTTTTCATTTTTCAGTTTTCAGTTTTCAGTTTTCAGTTTTCAATTAGTTTTCAGTTTTCAGTTTTCAGTTTTCAGTTTTCAATTATTTTTCAGTTTTCAGTTTTCAGTTTTCAGTTTTCAGTTTACAGTTTAAAGTTTTCAGTTTTCAGTTTTTACTGTTATCTGTTATCTGTTTTCGGTTTTCATTTGTTCAGTTTTCAGTTTTCAGTTTTCAGTTTTCAGTTTTCAGTTTTCAGTTTTCAGTTTTCTGTTAACAGTTTTCAGTTTTCAATTAGTTTTCAGTTTTCAGTTTTCAGTTTTCAGTTTACAGTTTAAAGTTTAGTTTTCAGTTTTCAGTTTTTACTGTTATCTGTTATCTGTTATCTGTTTTCGGTTTTCATTTTATCAGTTTTCAGTTTTCAGTTTTCAGTTTTCAGTTTTCAGTTTTCAGTTTTCAGTTTACAGTTTACAGTTTAAAGTTAACAGTTTACAGTTTTCTGTTTTCAGTTTTCAATAATTTTTCAGTTTTTAGTATTCAGTTTTCAGTATTCAGTTAAAAGTTTCAAGTTTACAGTTTACAGTGTACAGTTTTCAGTTTTCAGTTTTCTGTTAACTGTTATCGGTTTTCTGTTTTCAGTTTACAGTTTACAGTTTACAGTTTTCAGTTTTCAGTTTACTGTTATCTGTTATCTGTTTTTGGTTTTCAGTTTTAGTTAAATTATTTTTTTGTCAGTTTTAAGTTTTGTTTTCTGTTTTCAGTTTTTGGTTTTCAGTTTTCAGTTTTCAGTTTTCAGTATTCAGTTTTCAGTTTTTGTTTTTCTGTAATCTGTTTTCGGTTTTCAGTTTATCAGTTTTCTGTTTTCAGTTTTCAGTTTTCAGTTTTCAGTTTTAAATTATTTATCAGTTTTCAGTTTCCAGTTTTCAGTTTACAGTTTATAGTTTACAGTTAACAGTTTTCAGTTGACAGTTTTCAGTTTTCAGTTTTCAGTTTTCAGTTTACAGTTTACAGTTTACAGTTTTCAGTTTATCAGTTTTCAGTTTTCAGTTTTCAGTTTTCAATTATTTTTCAGTTTTCAGTTTTCAGTTTTCAGTTAACAGTTAAAAGTTTTCAGTTTTCAGTTTTTACTGTTATCTGTTACTGTTTTCGGTTTTCATTTGTTCAGTTTTCAGTTTTCAGTTTTCAGTTTTCTGTTTTCAGTTTTCAGTTTTCAATTAGTTTTCAGTTTTCAGTTTTCAGTTTACAGTTTAAAGTTTAGTTTTCAGTTTTCAGTTTTTACTGTTATCTGTTATCTGTTATCTGTTTTCGGTTTTCATTTTATCAGTTTTCAGTTTTCAGTTTTCAATAATTTTTCAGTTTTCAGTTTTTAGTTTTCAGTTTTCAGTATTCAGTTAAAAGTTTCAAGTTTACAGTTTACAGTGTACAGTTTTCAGTTTTCAGTTTTCTGTTAACTGTTATCGGTTTTCTGTTTTCAGTTTACAGTTAACAGTTAACAGTTTTCAGTTTTCAGTTTACTGTTATCTGTTATCTGTTTTCGGTTTTCAGTTTATCAGTTTTCAGTTTTCAGTTTTCAGTTTGCAGTTTTCAGTTTTCAGTTTTCAATTATTTTTCAGTTTTCAGTTTTTACTGTTATCTGTTTTCTGTTATCTGTTTTCGGTTTTCAGTTTATCAGTTTTCTGTTTTCAGTTTTCAGTTTTAAATTATTTATCAGTTTTCAGTTTCCAGTTTTCAGTTTACAGTTTACAGTTTATAGTTTATAGTTAACAGTTAACAGTTTTTAGTTAACAGTTTTCAGTTTTCAGTTTTCAGTTTTCAGTTTTCAGTTTACAGTTTTCAGTTTTAAATTATTTATCAGTTTTCAGTTTCCAGTTTTCAGTTTACAGTTTACAGTTTATAGTTTACAGTTAACAGTTAACAGTTTTTAGTTTACAGTTTTCAGTTTTCAGTTTTCAGTTTTCAGTTTTCAGTTTTCAGTTAACAGTTTTCAGTTTATCAGTTTTCAGTTTTCAGTTTTCAGTTATCTGTTAACTGTTATCGGTTTTGTGTTTTCAGTTTTTAGTTTCCAGTTTTCAGTATTCAGTTAAAAGTTTCCAGTTTTTAGTTTACAGTGTACAGTTTTCAGTTTTCAGTTTTCAGTTTTCAGTTTTCAGTTTTCAGTTTACTGTTATCTGTTTTCTGTTTTCGGTTTTCGGTTTTCAGTTATTCAGTTTTCAGTTTTCATTTTTCAGTTTTCAGTTTTCAGTTTTCAGTTTTCAGTTTTCAGTTTTCAATTAGTTTTCAGTTTTCAGTTTTCAGTTTTCAGTTTTCAATTATTTTTCAGTTTTCAGTTTTCAGTTTTCAGTTTTCAGTTTACAGTTTAAAGTTTTCAGTTTTCAGTTTTCAGTTTTTACTGTTATCTGTTATCTGTTTTCGGTTTTCATTTGTTCAGTTTTCAGTTTTTAGTTTTCAGTTTTCAGTTTTCAGTTTTCAGTTTTCAGTTTTCTGTTAACAGTTTTCAGTTTTCAATTAGTTTTCAGTTTTCAGTTTTCAGTTTACAGTTTAAAGTTTAGTTTTCAGTTTTCAGTTTTTACTGTTATCTGTTATCTGTTATCTGTTTTCGGTTTTCATTTTATCAGTTTTCAGTTTTCAGTTTTCAGTTTTCAGTTTTCAGTTTACAGTTTACAGTTTAAAGTTAACAGTTTACAGTTTTCTGTTTTCAGTTTTCAATAATTTTTCAGTTTTCAGTTTTTAGTATTCAGTTTTCAGTATTCAGTTAAAAGTTTCAAGTTTACAGTTTACAGTGTACAGTTTTCAGTTTTCAGTTTTCTGTTAACTGTTATCGGTTTTCTGTTTTCAGTTTACAGTTTACAGTTTTCAGTTTACTGTTATCTGTTATCTGTTTTTGGTTTTCAGTTTTAGTTAAATTATTTTTTTTTCAGTTTTAAGTTTTGTTTTCTGTTTTCAGTTTTTGGTTTTCAGTTTTCAGTTTTCAGTTTTCAGTATTCAGTTTTCAGTTTTTGTTTTTCTGTAATCTGTTTTCGGTTTTCAGTTTATCAGTTTTCTGTTTTCAGTTTTCAGTTTTCAGTTTTCAGTTTTAAATTATTTATCAGTTTTCAGTTTCCAGTTTTCAGTTTACAGTTTATAGTTTACAGTTAACAGTTTTCAGTTGACAGTTTTCAGTTTTCAGTTTTCAGTTTTCAGTTTTCAGTTTACAGTTTACAGTTTTCAGTTTATCAGTTTTCAGTTTTCAGTTTTCAGTTTTCAGTTTTCAATTATTTTTCAGTTTTCAGTTTTCAGTTTTCAGTTTTCAGTTAACAGTTAAAAGTTTTCAGTTTTCAGTTTTTACTGTTATCTGTTACTGTTTTCGGTTTTCATTTGTTCAGTTTTCAGTTTTCAGTTTTCAGTTTTCAGTTTTCTGTTTTCAGTTTTCAGTTTTCAATTAGTTTTCAGTTTTCAGTTTTCAGTTTACAGTTTAAAGTTTAGTTTTCAGTTTTCAGTTTTTACTGTTATCTGTTATCTGTTTTCGGTTTTCATTTTATCAGTTTTCAGTTTTCAGTTTTCAATAATTTTTCAGTTTTCAGTTTTTAGTTTTCAGTTTTCAGTATTCAGTTAAAAGTTTCAAGTTTACAGTTTACAGTGTACAGTTTTCAGTTTTCAGTTTTCTGTTAACTGTTATCGGTTTTCTGTTTTCAGTTTACAGTTAACAGTTAACAGTTTTCAGTTTTCAGTTTACTGTTATCTGTTATCTGTTTTCGGTTTTCAGTTTATCAGTTTTCAGTTTTCAGTTTTCAGTTTGCAGTTTTCAGTTTTCAGTTTTCAATTATTTTTCAGTTTTCAGTTTTCAGTTTTTACTGTTATCTGTTATCTGTTATCTGTTTTCGGTTTTCATTTTATCAGTTTTCAGTTTTCAGTTTTCAATAATTTTTCAGTTTTCAGTTTTTAGTTTTCAGTTTTCAGTATTCAGTTAAAAGTTTCAAGTTTACAGTTTACAGTGTACAGTTTTCAGTTTTCTGTTAACTGTTATCGGTTTTCTGTTTTCAGTTTACAGTTAACAGTTAACAGTTTTCAGTTTTCAGTTTACTGTTATCTGTTATCTGTTTTCGGTTTTCAGTTTATCAGTTTTCAGTTTACAGTTTACAGTGTACAGTTTTCAGTTTTCAGTTTTCTGTTAACTGTTATCGGTTTTCTGTTTTCAGTTTTCAGTTTTCAGTTTTCAGTTTTCAGTTTTCAGTTTTCAGTTTTCAGTTTTCAGTTTTCAGTTTTCAGTTTACAGTTTACAGTTTACAGTTTACAGTTTATAGTTTACAGTTTACAGTTTATAGTTTACAGTTTACAGTTTTCAGTTTTCAGTTTTCAGTTTTCAGTTTACAGTTTACAGTTTACAGTTTACAGTTTACAGTTTACAGTTTACAGTTTACAGTTTACAGTTTATAGTTTACAGTTTACAGTTTTCAGTTTTCAGTTTTCAGTTTACAGTTTTCAGTTTTTTGTTTTAAGTTTTCAGTAAACAGTTTTCAGTTTTCAGTTTTCAGTTTTCAGTATTCAGTTAAAAGTTTACAGTTTACAGTTTATAGTTTACAGTTTAAAGTTAACAGTTTTCAGTTTTCAGTTTTCAGTTTTCAGTTTTCTTTTTTCAGTTAACAGTTTTCAGTATTCAGTTAAAAGTTTCCAGTTTACAGTTTACAGTGTACAGTTTTCAGTTTTCAGTTTTCAGTTTTCAGTTTTCAGTTTTCAGTTAACAGTTTTCAGTTTTCAGTTTACTGTTATCTGTTTTCTGTTTTCGGTTTTCGGTTTTCAGTTATTCAGTTTTCAGTTTTCATTTTTCAGTTTTCAGTTTTCAGTTTTCAGTTTTCAATTATTTTTCAGTTTTCAGTTTTCAGTTTACTGTTTCAAGTTTACAGTTTTCAGTTTTCAGTTTTTACTGTTATCTGTTATCTGTTTTCGGTTTTCATTTTTCAGTTTACAGTTTACAGTTTACAGTTTACAGTTTTCTGTTTTTAGTTTTCAGTTTCAGTTAATTTTTTTTTTTTCAGTTTTTAGTTTTGTTTTCTGTTTTCAGTTTTTGGTTTTCAGTTTTCAGTTTTCAGTTTTCAGTATTCAGTTTTCAGTTTTTGGTTTTCTGTTATCTGTTTTCGGTTTTCAGTTTATCAGTTTTCTGTTTTCAGTTTTCAGTTTTCAGTTTTCAGTTTTCAGTTTTCAGTTAAAAGTTTCAAGTTTACAGTTTACAGTGTACAGTTTTCAGTTTTCAGTTTTCTGTTAACTGTTATCGGTTTTCTGTTTTCAGTTTACAGTTAACAGTTAACAGTTTTCAGTTTTCAGTTTACTGTTATCTGTTTTCGGTTTTCAGTTTATCAGTTTTCAGTTTTCAGTTTTCAGTTTGCAGTTTTCAGTTTTCAGTTTTCAATTATTTTTCAGTTTTCAGTTTTCAGTTTTTACTGTTATCTGTTTTCTGTTATCTGTTTTCGGTTTTCAGTTTATCAGTTTTCTGTTTTCAGTTTTCAGTTTTAAATTATTTATCAGTTTTCAGTTTCCAGTTTTCAGTTTACAGTTTACAGTTTACAGTTTATAGTTTACAGTTAACAGTAAACAGTTTTCTATTTTTAGTTTTCAGTTTCAGTTCAATTTTTTTTTTTTCAGTTTTTAGTTTTGTTTAAAGTTAACAGTTTTCAGTTTTCAGTTTTCAGTTTTCAGTTTTCAGTTTTCAGTTTGCAAATTACAGTTTTCAGTTTTCAGTTTTCAGTTTTCAGTTTACAGTTAAAAGTTTCAAGTTTACAGTTTACAGTGTACAGTTTTCAGTTTTCAGTTTTCTGTTAACTGTTATCGGTTTTCTGTTTTCAGTTTACAGTTTACAGTTTACAGTTTTCAGTTTTCAGTTTACTGTTATCTGTTATCTGTTTTTGGTTTTCAGTTTATCAGTTTTCAGTTTTCAGTTTTCAGTTTTCAGTTTACAGTTTACAGTTTACAGTTTACAGTTTATAGTTTACAGTTTACAGTTTACAGTTTATAGTTTACAGTTTACAGTTTTCAGTTTTTTGTTTTCAGTTTTCAGTTTTCAGTTTTCAGTTTTCAGTATTCAGTTAAAAGTTTACAGTTTATAGTTTATAGTTTACAGTTTAAAGTAAACAGTTTTCAGTTTTCAGTTTTCAGTTTACTGTTATCTGTTATCTGTTTTTGGTTTTCAGTTTATCAGTTTTCAGTTTTCAGTTTTCAGTTTTCAGTTTTCAGTTTTCAGTTTTCAGTTTTCAGTTTACAGTTTACAGTTTACAGTTTACAGTTTACAGTTTATAGTTTACAGTTTTCAGTTTTCAGTTTTCAGTTTACAGTTTTCAGTTTTTTGTTTTCAGTTTTCAGTAAACAGTTTTCAGTTTTCAGTTTTCAGTTTTCAGTATTCAGTTAAAAGTTTACAGTTTACAGTTTATAGTTTACAGTTTAAAGTTAACAGTTTTCAGTTTTCAGTTTTCAGTTTACATTTATTTTTTTTCAGTTTACAGTTTTCAGTTTTCAGTTTACTGTTATCTGTTTTCAGTTTTCAGTTTTCAGTTTATCAGTTTACAGTTTACAGTTTACAGTTTACAGTTTATAGTTTACAAATTTCAGTTTTCAGTTTTCAGTTTACAGTTTTCAGTTTTTTGTTTTCAGTTTTCAGTAAACAGTTTTCAGTTTTCAGTTTTCAGTATTCAGTTAAAAGTTTACAGTTTACAGTTTACAGTTTAAAGTTAACAGTTTTCAGTTTTCAGTTTTCAGTTTTCAGTTTTCTTTTTTCAGTTTACAGTTTTCAGTTTTCAGTTTACAGTTTACAGTTTACAGTTTACAGTTTACAGTTTACAGTTTACAGTTTTCTGTTTTTAGTTTTCAGTTTTAGTTAAATTATTTTTTTTTCAGTTTTTAATTTTGTTTTCTGTTTTCAGTTTTTGGTTTTCAGTTTTCAGTTTTCAGTTTTCAGTATTCAGTTTTCAGTTTTTGTTTTTCTGTTATCTGTTTTCGGTTTTCAGTTTATCAGTTTTCTGTTTTCAGTTTTCAGTTTTAAATTATTTATCAGTTTTCAGTTTCCAGTTTTCAGTTTACAGTTTACAGTTTATAGTTTATAGTTAACAGTTAACAGTTTTTAGTTAACAGTTTTCAGTTTTCAGTTTTCAGTTTTCAGTTTTCAGTTTTCAGTTTTCAGTTTACAGTTTTCAGTTTTAAATTATTTATCAGTTTTCAGTTTCCAGTTTTCAGTTTACAGTTTACAGTTTATAGTTTACAGTTAACAGTTAACAGTTTTTAGTTTACAGTTTTCAGTTTTCAGTTTTCAGTTTTCAGTTTTCAGTTTTCAGTTAACAGTTTTCAGTTTATCAGTTTTCAGTTTTCAGTTTTCAGTTTTCAGTTATCTGTTAACTGTTATCGGTTTTGTGTTTTCAGTTTTTAGTTTCCAGTTTTCAGTATTCAGTTAAAAGTTTACAGTTTAAAGTTTTCAGTTTTCAGTTTTTACTGTTATCTGTTATTTGTTTTCGGTTTTCATTTGTTCAGTTTTCAGTTTTCAGTTTTCAGTTTTCAGTTTTCAGTTTTCAGTTTTCAGTTTTCAGTTTTCAGTTTTCTGTTAACAGTTTTCAGTTTTCAATTAGTTTTCAGTTTTCAGTTTTCAGTTTTCAGTTTACAGTTTAAAGTTTTCAGTTTTCAGTTTTCAGTTTTCAGTTTTCAGTTTTCAGTTTTCTGTTAACAGTTTTCAGTTTTCAATTAGTTTTCAGTTTTCAGTTTTCAGTTTTCAGTTTACAGTTTTCAGTTTTCAGTTTTCAGTTTACAGTTTAAAGTTTTCAGTTTTCAGTTTTTACTGTTATCTGTTATTTGTTTTCGGTTTTCATTTGTTCAGTTTTCAGTTTTCAGTTTTCAGTTTTCAGTTTTCAGTTTTCAGTTTTCAGTTTTCAGTTTTCAGTTTTCTGTTAACAGTTTTCAGTTTTCAATTAGTTTTCAGTTTTCAGTTTTCAGTTTTCAGTTTACAGTTTAAAGTTTTCAGTTTTCAGTTTTCAGTTTTCAGTTTTCAGTTTTCAGTTTTCTGTTAACAGTTTTCAGTTTTCAATTAGTTTTCAGTTTTCAGTTTTCAGTTTTCAGTTTACAGTTTAAAGTTTTCAGTTTTCAGTTTACAGTTTAAAGTTTTCAGTTTTCAGTTTTTACTGTTATCTGTTATTTGTTTTCGGTTTTCATTTGTTCAGTTTTCAGTTTTCAGTTTTCAGTTTTCAGTTTTCAATTAGTTTTCAGTTTTCAGTTTTCAGTTTTCAGTTTTCAGTTTTCAGTTTTCAGTTTTCTGTTAACAGTTTTCAGTTTTCAATTAGTTTTCAGTTTTCAGTTTTCGGTTTTCAGTTATTCAGTTTTCAGTTTTCATTTTTCAGTTTTCAGTTTTCAGTTTTCAGTTTTCAGTTTTCAATTAGTTTTCAGTTTTCAGTTTTCAGTTTTCAGTTTTCAATTATTTTTCAGTTTTCAGTTTTCAGTTTTCAGTTTTCAGTTTACAGTTTAAAGTTTTCAGTTTTCAGTTTTTACTGTTATCTGTTATTTGTTTTCGGTTTTCATTTGTTCAGTTTTCAGTTTTCAGTTTTCAGTTTTCAGTTTTCAGTTTTCAGTTTTCAGTTTTCAGTTTTCAGTTTTCAGTTTTCAGTTTTCAGTTTTCTGTTAACAGTTTTCAGTTTTCAATTAGTTTTCAGTTTTCAGTTTTCAGTTTTCAGTTTACAGTTTAAAGTTTTCAGTTTTTACTGTTATCTGTTATCTGTTATCTGTTTTCGGTTTTCATTTTATCAGTTTTCAGTTTTCAGTTTTCAGTTTTCAGTTTTCAGTTTTCAGTTTTCAGTTTTCAGTTTACAGTTTACAGTTTAAAGTTAACAGTTTACAGTTTTCTGTTTTCAGTTTTCAATAATTTTTCAGTTTTCAGTTTTTAGTATTCAGTTTTCAGTATTCAGTTAAAAGTTTCAAGTTTACAGTTTACAGTGTACAGTTTTCAGTTTTCAGTTTTCTGTTAACTATTATCGGTTTTCTGTTTTCAGTTTACAGTTTACAGTTTACAGTTTTCAGTTTTCAGTTTACTGTTATCTGTTATCTGTTTTTGGTTTTCAGTTTTAGTTAAATTATTTTTTTTTCAGTTTTAAGTTTTGTTTTCTGTTTTCAGTTTTTGGTTTTCAGTTTTCAGTTTTCAGTTTTCAGTATTCAATTTTCAGTTTTTGTTTTTCTGTAATCTGTTTTCGGTTTTCAGTTTATCAGTTTTCTGTTTTCAGTTTTCAGTTTTCAGTTTTCAGTTTTAAATTATTTATCAGTTTTCAGTTTCCAGTTTTCAGTTTACAGTTTATAGTTTACAGTTAACAGTTTTCAGTTGACAGTTTTCAGTTTTCAGTTTTCAGTTTTCAGTTTTCAGTTTTCAGTTTACAGTTTACAGTTTTCAGTTTATCAGTTTTCAGTTTTCAGTTTTCAGTTTTCAATTATTTTTCAGTTTTCAGTTTTCAGTTTTCAGTTTTCAGTTAACAGTTAAAAGTTTTCAGTTTTCAGTATTTACTGTTATCTGTTACTGTTTTCGGTTTTCATTTGTTCAGTTTTCAGTTTTCAGTTTTCAGTTTTCAGTTTTCTGTTTTCAGTTTTCAGTTTTCAATTAGTTTTCAGTTTTCAGTTTTCAGTTTACAGTTTAAAGTTTAGTTTTCAGTTTTCAGTTTTTACTGTTATCTGTTATCTGTTATCTGTTTTCGGTTTTCATTTTATCAGTTTTCAGTTTTCAGTTTTCAATAATTTTTCAGTTTTCAGTTTTTAGTTTTCAGTTTTCAGTATTCAGTTAAAAGTTTCAAGTTTACAGTTTACAGTGTACAGTTTTCAGTTTTCAGTTTTCTGTTAACTGTTATCGGTTTTCTGTTTTCAGTTTACAGTTAACAGTTAACAGTTTTCAGTTTTCAGTTTACTGTGATCTGTTATCTGTTTTCGGTTTTCAGTTTATCAGTTTTCAGTTTTCAGTTTTCAATTATTTTTCAGTTTTCAGTTTTCAGTTTTCAGTTTTCAGTTTTCAGTTTTCAGTTTTCAGAATACAGTTTAAAGTTTTCAGTTTTCAGTTTTTACTGTTATCTGTTATCTGTTTTCGGTTTTCATTTGTTCAGTTTTCAGTTTTCAGTTTTCAGTTTTCAGTTTTCTGTTTTCAGTTTTCTGTTAACAGTTTTCAGTTTTCAGTTTTCAATTAGTTTTCAGTTTTCAGTTTTCAGTTTTCAGTTTACAGTTTAAAGTTTAGTTTTCAGTTTTCAGTTTTCAGTTTTCAGTTTTCAGTTTTTCTTTTTTCAGTTTACAGTTTTCAGTTTACTGTTATCTGTTATCTGTTTTTGGTTTTCAGTTTATCAGTTTACAGTTTACAGTTTACAGTTTACAGTTTACAGTTTTCAGTTTACAGTTTACAGTTTACAGTTTACAGTTTACAGTTTACAGTTTACAGTTTACAGTTTTCTGTTTTTAGTTTTCAGTTTCAGTAAAATTTTTTTTTTTTCAGTTTTTAGTTAAGTTTTGTTTTCAGTTTTTGGTTTTCAGTTTTCAGTTTTCAGTTTTTGTTTTTCTGTTATCTGTTTTCGGTTTTCAGTTTATCAGTTTTCTGTTTTCAGTTTTCAGTTTTCAGTTTTCAGTTTTAAATTATTTATCAGTTTTCAGTTTCCATTTTTCAGTTTACAGTTTATAGTTTACAGTTAACAGTTAACAGTTAACAGTTTTCAGTTTAGGTTAGGTTAGGTTAGGTTAGGTTAGGTTAGGTTAGGTTAGGTTAGGTTAGGTTAGGTTAGGTTAGGTTAGGTTAGGTTAGGTTAGGTTAGGTTAGGTTAGGTTAGGTTAGGTTAGGTTAGGTTAGGTTAGGTTAGGTTAGGTTAGGTTAGGTTAGGTTAGGTTAGGTTAGGTTAGGTTAGGTTAGGTTAGGTTAGGTTAGGTTAGGTTAGGTTAGGTTAGGTTAGGTTAGGTTAGGTTAGGTTAGGTTAGGTTAGGTTAGGTTAGGTTAGGTTAGGTTAGGTTAGGTTAGGTTAGGTTAGGTTAGGTTAGGTTAGGTTAGGTTAGGTTAGGTTAGGTTTTTTTTTTTTTTTTTTTTTTTTTTTTTTTTTAAACAATTTACCTCTGACAAGAATCAGAGAATTTTTTAGACAATGTTTTTTATAATTTCATAAATATCAAATTGAATACATGTCACTAAGTACAATAAACAAGCTATAATCTAAAATACAAGTTTGGATATAATCTACTCTATTTTAATAAATATAACATTATATTGAACTGTATTTATGATATTCAGTTAGTTTTGTTTCTTTTTATTACTAAGCTTGCTAATTTAATTACATAATTTATTACTTTTGACCTACTCAACTTATTTGCTATTAATACATTTATATTTTCTTTGGTTACTGGATTATCAACTAAAAATTCTAAATTGTAACGTTCCTGTCCGAATATGGGGCAATCAAATAGTATGTGCTCTATGTTTTCTTCTGTTCCAGCGTCACAGATACATGATGGGTCCTCCTTACATTTGAACCTGTTCAAATATGAGGAGAAACCACCATGTCCCGTGAGAACCTGGGTGAGAACTCCAGAAGGCTTCAAATTTAGGACGGTTTTATAAGCTGTGATAACATCTGGTAAGAACATTTTTGTCACCGACGCTGTCTTCGCTAATTTATACCTCCGGTTCCATTCGTCAAGAGTTTCTATTCGGATCTGTCGCTTGACGAATGAGACCGGACACAGGTCATAGTCGTTCCTCTTTTTGCATTTCAGCGCAGCTTCTTTCGCCAGCTCATCCGCGCGCTCATTTCCTATAAGTCCAACATGGGCCTTGACCCAAAATAGGTGCACCATTTTATTTTGGGTTTTTGCTGTGGTAAGGATCTCGCGAGCTCTCTTCGCGAGCGGATGCATCGATGTCGGGTTTATTATTATATCCAGCGACGACCTTGAGTCGCTAAAAATGCCAAACGTAGTTTGCTTACTCTCAAGGATCTGCAATCCGGCCTCACATATCGCCAACAACTCCGCCTGAAAGACGGTACAATAGGACGGTAGCTTCAATTTTCGGGTTTTGGTTTCGGCATTGCCATCCCAAACTGACAGCGCCGCTCCCACCTTACCCTCAATTTTACTGCCGTCCGTAAAGATTCTAACTGTTAGATGGTTCTGCAGGTTAAGTTGTTCCTCGTCTTCCAGGCACGTATAGTGTAGGCCGATGTGTTTAGCTGGATGTGGAGCAGTGTCAAAAGCCGCCCTTCGCTCCACCTCCCTGTCTCCTAGTTCCAGCCGGCATTCTCCTCTCTTTGCCTCGTACAGGGCCGCGGCTTCCTGTATCCTGAGGTCGAGAGGTAGCATGCCGGCCAGCACCATTGCCGAGTTTAGGGAGACAGTGCGATATGCTTTGCATAGCTTTTGGGCAAACCCTCTCTGTACTGCGTTAAACTGCCGCTGTACCCCTAGTTTTTTTGCAGCCGGCGCCCAGGCACTAGCTGCATAAAGAATCACTGGCTCCACAACAGCCACGTAGATGGTTCGAATGACCTCGGGATGTAGACCCCAACTGATCCTGGCGGTTCTTGATAGCTGTTTGTAGAAATTTAAAGCTTTTCTACAGACATCAGCGACGTGGGTGTTGAAGGTCAGCTTCTCGTCAATTGTGAGCCCCAAGATCTTAAACTCCTTCGACATGCCAATGCCGATCCCACCCATGCTAAGGAGTGGTGTATCAAATTTGAGTTTTCGTGTTAGTACCATGGCGTTGGTTTTATGAGGAGCGAAGTTCAACTTATTTTTGATTCCCCACTCCCGGACAAAGGTGAGAGCGGCATTGGCTTGTCGTTGGACTTCCATAGCAGAGTCCCCATCGAAAACCAATACTACGTCGTCGGCAAAAGCTTGGCAGTAGTCGCCACGCTGCTCCAGACCCCGAAGAAGTGGGTCAATTAAAAGGTTCCATAGGATCGGGCCTCCTATGGAGCCTTGCACACATCCTTTGCTGGTGGTCCTAGTGACCTCATGTCCCGCATATCGAACCCTTACACTTCTCTCTGCTAAGTAGCTATCCATTAACCTCCTTATGTTAACCGGGCATTTTTCGTCGGCCAGTCGGACTCGTATCGCGGGCCACCAAGCGCTGTCGAAGGCTCCCTCTATGTCTAACGAAATCATTGTGACCAGTTTCTTTTGTTTCATTTTTCCGCGTATGTATTGTATTAAGACATAGAGGGAGTCTTCGGTGCTCTTCTGGGGCATGAATCCAAACTGACGAGTACTTAGCCTTGGGAGGATATGCCATTTCACTCTGCCTATCATTAACTTCTCCAAGATCTTGCCCATCACTGGCAGAAGACCGATTGGTCTATACGATTTTGGGTTCGTGTATGTTTCTTTCCCTGGCTTTCTTAGTATTACCACCGTTGCCTCTTTCCAGGTGGTCGGGAATTGGCCAAGTTCTAAACACTTGTTCGCCATTGAGAGAAACAATGCGGGGTCTTGAAGAATGACGTGTTTACAGATATCCGCTGTCAACCCATCAGCACCCGGGGCTTTCTTAGGGTTAAAACTGTCCACGGCGATTTTGAGCTCTTCAAGGGTAAACGGTGGATCATGGTTATCATCATGATCCGAGCCGTTTACTTGTTCAGCTGCTTGTCTTATACGCTGGTGGTCAGGATTGTCCTTCTCGATTTTGTCTTCCGGGTAGAAGGTTTCGGCGAGCAATTGTGCAGATTCTTTAGGCCCCAGTACCATATCGCCCTTGACGAGAGGCAAGTCCTCCTGCCTTTTGGTGGTTCTTCCAATTACCCGATAGATTCCCTCCCACATTCCTTCCCTGTCCTGTTTTTCACAAAATTCCTTCCAGCTACGTATTTGTGCCTTTTTTGCGTTAGTCTCATAAACTTCTTTTGTTCTCAGGTACTCTTCGATGACTTTCACTCTACGGATCGGCGCTGCACATCGGATTCTACGTCTCATGGTTCGGACTTCTTTCTTCTGTCTTTCGAGTTCATCAGACCACCACGGCAAGGTAAGTGTATTTTTTTCTTTCTTTTTAGGTATACTAGTATTGCATGCAGTTGTTATTAAGTTTATGTATGTTTCTATGATGGTATTTAGATGTTCTTTGTTTGTAATCTTTTCTATTTCATTTTTACTAATTTTATTGTCTGGGAGGAATTGGTTTAGTTTCTCATGAAGCTGTTGCCAATTCGCTTTTTTACTATTATAAATTCTAGTCGTTCTGCTTATTGTAATACCCTTTGCTTTCAATAGCCTTATAGTAAAAGTGATCGTGTTGTGGTCGGAACTCGTGGCACCAGTTTCAACTGTCCAGTCTTCTACCAGATCTAACATCTCCTTTGTGCATGCAGTCACATCCACAAAGCTGCTGTACGTTTTGTTTCCCCGAAAAGTGTCAAAAGTTGGTGTATTGCCGTTGTTGAGTACCTGCAATTCCATCTCCTCCAGGGCTCCAGCCATATCCTCGCCCCTGTGGTCAATTTTCGGGCTTCCCCACCAAATGCTTTTCGCGTTGGCGTCACCTCCTAAGACAATCTTTCGTGATCCAGCTTTACTTATGATTTGCCTCAGCTGCTCCAAGTATGGCTCAATTGGCTGATCTGGCTCGAAATAGTACGAAATGGCTGTGACTTCCCAATCAGAGGTGCTAATTTTTACCACAACGATGTTAGTTGTGGTGATATCAGGGCACTGGATGACGTCTACTTCCGCATCGAAGATAGCTATAGCCGCCTTTACGGGTCTGCCACCTTGAGTGGTGGCGCTCTGAAAGATCCGCACCCCTCTATAGTCTCTCATTCTACCAATAGCTCCAACGTACGGCTCCTGGAGTAGCGCAAAAGCCATTCTTCTCTTGGTCGCCTCAAGCATCAGCTCTTGAGTTGCAAGCTCTTTGCGCTGCAAGTTGGCTTGGGCGACGAGATAGGTTTTCTCGCTATCTGGGACAGGGATTCCTGCAGGGACCACCTCAGCAGTGGTAAGCAACCGTAGCTCGAGCCAGCGCATCCCACTTCCGCCTGATCGGGCAATCTGAGCTGAATGCATTGTGCCCAGCGGCATTCCCGGTTTTTGCGGCTGCACAGTTACAACACTTTGGATCATCACCAGCGAGCATAGCTCCGCATTCTGCCCTCATATGCGGGCCCCCGCAGTGGCTGCATATCGTCTGGGTTTCTTTGCAGAATTTCCTGCTGTGGCCATATCCTAAACACAGCGAGCATTGGACGAGGGGCGAATGGTCCGCCACTCGTACACGCTGCAAGTCAATGTGTATGGAACCTTTTTTTTTTTTTTTTTTTTTTTACATGGGGAAATCCTCATGGATGCCCACCGCCCTTGGGGGAGGGCGGAGGGGTATGTCGGACTCATACCGACTAAAACCCCATGGTGGCCGACCTCTGCGCATTAGAGGGGCCCCGGGATATCTTAAAGAACACGTACCGGTGCCCCTTACGCACGTTGCCTTTAAGGCCCGTCCTGGGGAAGGCTTGCGCCAACCCCAAGTTCTGCTTGCAGTGCACGCCACTTGTGCACTGCAGCCATCCCTGGATTCGAATTGGAGCGGCCAGAGCCCCCACTCCGACCGCTCTCGAACCCAAAAGGATCTCCCTAGTTGGCAGGTGCCGCCGCCCCCTCACGGGGCAGACGGCCCGGGTTGTCCATCACAGACGCCCCGGTCCCGCCTACTAGCCTCCTTCTCCTGGACCAATATGGTCGGTGAGAAAGAAGGCTCGGTATCCATTGCCTCAACGGGTAGGGTTCCACACACCTCCCCTTTCGCTTTAACAGCGATTGGAGTAGGTAGGGTCACCCTTGCCCGTTTCCTCCTTGGTGGTGTGCAGTGTTTACCGCCCATCCTATGATTGGCCGGTCGGCCAAGTTCCGTACACACGGAGCACTTGAGTGGTCCGTTGCATTGGGCTGCCAGATGGTCTGGCTTGCCACATGCATAGCACAAAGTGCTTCGGTCCACTCCGCCCCTGCATAGTACCTTCACGTGCCCAAACTCATGGCACCGGTAGCACTGCAAGGGCCGTGCTCTCAGTACCTCCACCCCGGCCGACGTCCAGCCAACCAGAAGGCGCCCTCCCTCTACCACCTTGCACATGGCGGCAAGTGGGCAACGCACCCAGATGGTGCCCAGAGTCGACGGTGAACGGCGGATTTCTCCCACCTTCACGTCTACAACTGGACATCCACCGGTTTCAGCGACTGCCGCTTTGACCTCCTCTGAGGTCACCCCATCATCGAGGTCTACGACCCTGAAGTCCCCGGTCTTCACTGGGCGCGCAATCCGCACACCCAGATCACTCAGGGACTCCGTCATCCTCGCCGCCAATGTGTCGGCTTTGGAGCCGCACTCGGGGCCTGTCACCTCCAGGATTACGCCTCCCGTGATGGACTTTTTAAACTGGACGCTATCAATTCCACAGGTCGACAGTTTAATACGCTGCTTGGCAGCTGCCATCACGGAGGCGTAAGTCGTCCCTTGGTCCGTCACCGTGACCGCTATGGCGGCCGAGTTCGGAACACGGGCCGGTTTGGGCCTTGCCGTCCTCGTGGCTGGAGCCACTCTTGGTTTCCAGCCCGGCCTACTCGGTTGCTGGACCTTCTCAGCCGGTTTCCCCTTCCTTTTCACCACAGTCGTCCACAATGATGTGGACGCAGGTGAGGAGACATCCGAGGCTCCCAATACCGCTGGTAACGGCACCACGGGAGGGGGAGGCGCAGGGGTCCGGCTTGATACCTTGCCCTTGCCTTTTTTCTTTCCCTCAGTTTGCGCTCCCTTGGGACGTGCAATCTGGGCCACAAACGGAGCCAGCTTTGCGTCCATCATGGCCGCAATGCGCTCCATCAGCGCAGCCTCTCTGGCCTCTGCCACTGGTGCTGCCATCGAGCCGACCACCACGGCTGGTTTGGCCACCGTTGTCGCTGGTCTTGTCCCTGCCCTCATCATCGGCTTGGCTGGAGCCACCATTGCTGGTTTGGCTGCCACCCGTTCGGCCGGACCATCTTTTTCCCCCAGCCTTGTCAGTTTGACCACCGGTACCAGAATTGGTGCCGGAGGTGAGGCTGATTGAAGGGCCAACATCCTTTCATATTCCTGTTTTTGCAGGTCTACCTTCTCCTTGAGCCCATCCAGCTGTGCGGTGAGTGCGATGATGTTCGAGCGCAACTCCGCGTTTTCCTTCTGTAGCTGCTCAAACTCGGGGTTCTTGGTGGCCCGCTTCACCAACTCCTCTTTAAAACCTTGGACCTTCTTCACAGCCGTCCGAAGGCTCAGGGCGTGCTTGCCCTGGAGGTTCCCCGAGTTTTCCGCAACATACTCGACGTCCCGCAGCCAGTCGCTTAGGCTGGCGTTCAACTCCGATGTGGGCTTCGCCTGGAACTCCTTCACTAGGTCCTCGACCGTAGGAAGGTTCCTTTTCGCCCTCGTGTTGGTGACGGTGAGGAATTCGTCCTCATCGCCACCTGCCTTTCCCCTCAGCGTGGTCTTCTTGGCCTTGTTGCCGCCAGAAGCCGCTGCTGTCCGTGCCCTCAACCTGGTCGACCTTGATGATGTCGTCGACGCCACCGATGAGACAGACATAAAACTACAGTCCGAGTCATTCCCGTCACTTGCCGATGTTCTTTGCAGAACCACTTCCTTCTCCCTATCCGTCCTTTGAAACATTCTTGTTTCTTCCTTCTCCTTCTCCTTCCCTACGTCTTTTTTTTGTTTTATTTAAGGTATCCATACAATTCCCACGAGTATGGGGGATCTAAAAGGTCCGTCGAGTTGGTGCCCCCTGCAACCCGATAAGCCTAGGGTGGACTAGGGGGGATAATCCTAGCCCTTTTACCCGCCACGAGCGTTCGGCTGGCGCTCTGACGGGGGACGCAGCATCTGCCGACCTGCTTGCCGACCATGCAACCCATCGCCCTGCGTCCGCGGCTTAAGTTTAAGAATTTATTATAGAGGTTATTTCCTCGCGGCCCGGCCAATGAAGGCAAGACCCCCGTTCCCTTCCACTCCCGGGTTTACGGTTTGCAGGATGGCGACCTCTTGTCTGCCCGGCGGTAGTGTGAGTACACACCGGGCCCATCACTGCCTCCTCCCGGCGGAGCAGGCTTCCTGCCTCCGCCCGCCTCCATCCACCACGCTCTCTGCCAGGCCAGAGAGACGCGTGGAGAGGCTGACTGCCTCTTAGCACCACCCGGGGAAAACACGTGTAGGGTATCAAAGGGTATCCTCCTACGGACGTGGGCAGCCGGCGTCCCCATGTGTATGGAACCTGCACCGACCATTCTCTGCCATAGCACAGGAGACACTCTCATCACAATGTGATTAGTTTCGGGGTTTCTCGCCCGTCTTCTAAAAGCTACCTCCAGCCTCACTTCTTTTCCCTGAAGTTCAGTGAAGATATTCTTGTTTTGATTTCTTAAGGCTTTTAGTATATCTTCGTCTGTGTTGTAGGACAAGACATCCCTGAGGATTACTAGCGGGTCTTTGTTCTTTATCTCCTCCACTCGGAGGCCCGCTCCTGCTTTTAGTATCTTTTCACTGAACCTCTTCCTTTCCTCATTTGTTTTGCACCCTACTATTATTTTTCTGTCCTTTCCTTTTCTAACTTTCTCAACGTTAATTTCCCCCTCTTTTGCGTTAACTGCCTTACGGATTCTATTTAAAACTTCCTCTCCTGTTTCAGATTCGTCTTCCGCTGTTATGATCACTGAATGCAGCGCGGTTCGTTGCGGAGCTGGGGCCAGGACCACGGACGGGACTTGGTACTTGCTGGGTGCCACTGATCCTAGCACACTCGCGTAAGTCTTTCTTTCATTTATATCTTGCTCTAAAGTTTCTCTTAATTTTTCTATCTTATTGTTGTTTTCTTCTAATTGTTTAGTGTGTTCTTCCATTATTTTAATCCATTTGTCTTCTTTTTTCTCCCCTGATTTCTCACAAACGCTAATCAATTTTGTTTCCTGTTCTTTCGTTTTCGTTTTTCCATGTCCTTTCACACTTTGACTTTCTTTTAAGAGGCTGTAAAGCCTGTCAATGGCTTGGATCACCGCTGTTTTAATTTCTGTTTTTGTGTTTTTTGAGTTCCCGAGGTTCAGCTTCGCTTTTGTTACACAGGCTCTTCCTTCTTCCAGTCTGTCTGCATATTTCCGGCTTGGCGAAGCCTCTTCGGCTTCTGCCATGGCCTTTCGTGCTACTGTGCTGCTCTCCTGTGAGAGTGTGGTCTTTGGTTTTGGCTTCAGGGGCTTTGCTACCACAACCATTTTGGAGGTGGATGCGTCCGAGTCCAGTTTACCAGTCTCCCACTCCCCTATGCTCGTACGAACGCTAGGGGTGCGGTTCGGTTCACTTTCCTCGCGCATTGAACTCACCTCCTCAGGCGTCATTGTAAACGTACTGTTTCCTTGGGAGTCCGCAATCAAAGTTTTTGGAGGTGTACGAATCATTTTTCAAATAATATCAGAGGGATAAAATACCTTTTGATCAACTGATTCAGGTCAATATTTAAAGTTAATTTTTAGATTATAGGTAAGTTTGTAAAAGTTGTAAAGTAATTACCTATTTATAAATTTGTAAAAGTTG
Source organism: Lobophora halterata (assembly GCA_932526365.1). Lineage (NCBI taxonomy): Eukaryota > Metazoa > Arthropoda > Insecta > Lepidoptera > Geometridae > Lobophora > Lobophora halterata. The sequence continues at coordinate 10,911,237 of OW052015.1, forward strand.
TAAACACAATACCTAACTTAACTAATTAAAAACCAAAATATATCTATTCACATATGCCAATAAGCTCTGTCACCTTATAACAAGTCACAATTTTATCAATATCTTATAATATTGTCTTATCAATATAATATAATATAATATGTACCTAATTTAAATTTTATTTTTCCTTTTTATTTCAGATTTTGCTAGCTTTCAACCATTAACAAACAGAAGTAAGTAGGTACATGTACCTACGGATATTGGTAAGTCTTATTTTATGTCTCTTTTCTCGAGTCTGGTATTTACATAGCAGGGAATGCTGTCAATACAATAATCAACCTGTAAAAACTAGTTGAAGTCCACAGTCTCTAAACCAAAATATAATATCTAGTAAATAAGCTAGGTATTTTCCGTATCTACCTAGTTTGTCCTTTGCGAAGCCTTATAATGACTAAATATTGGCCTTTGTCTACTTTATATACCTATTTTACATGTACTTATATTAAAACTATTTTCTTGTTTCAGATTTCGCCGCCCACTGCCGCCGGCGCCGTCCAAAGACTGGATTGTCCTAGGGGTTGGTACTTTCAGGTTTCTTGCGGTCGGTAAACTGACCCGGAAATCCCGGAACAGCCAAATTCTAAGAAAGTTCTCGTTGTAGAGCTGCGGCTTTTATGTCAGCTGTTTGGTCACTTCACTGGCTGCTTGGAATGACTTTCACCAGGTCTATTACTCTCAGGGTTTAGTAGCTGTCTTCGCCGCCGTACGCAAGGTCAATCAGCACCAACCGCAAAATTAATTTTGTTATTTCTTGTTTCAGATGCCGCCGTCTTCTGCCGCCGCCGCCGCCGCCTTCCAGAGGCTAAGTCCAGGGGGCGACTTGGTCCTAGGGGGATACCCCAAATTTTTTCCCCCTTTCACCTAGGCCACACCGCTTCCGAGATATTCACTGTTTTCGTTTTTTGCGGTTGGTAAAATTTTTGAGGAATCCTGGAATTGCCCTATCTCGGGACTCCCTAGTCGTAGAGCTTCAGTTTTAGTGTCAACTATTAGGTTAGCTCACTACTTACTTTAAATGTCCTCTTCCTGATCTACCACTTCCAGGGTTGACGAGCTATCTTTGCCGCCGGTCCCGAGGTCGGATTACTTCGACCGCAATACTAAGTTTGTCGAAAATTTTTATTTAGTTTTTTCTTGATTGCCCGTATTTCCAGATTTCCTGGGCCAAAAAATCTCTTATTTGGTAGGGATGTCGGGGCAAGTGGTATTTTAAGGTTTCTATCAA